>OX461809.1:7834953-8147884 GCA_949802685.1 Dicyrtomina minuta | reverse complement strand
TTGAAGGAAGGAACCGGGATTTGTTGCCATTTTTGCCGAAGACTCTGAGGTCTCGGGATACCATCGGACAGTGCCGTGGGACATTAGATACTTCCTATCTCACCGGTAATTCCACGCAATATAACTAACTACTTACCTCTTCTCACACTTTGTGTTTCTTTTCCTCACTCGTCTCCGTCCGTGAATATATATTATGTAATGTAAAGTTTTGTTAATATTTGAGATTGAAAGTGATTGATCGAGGTTATAAAAGTATTAAAACATCTTCCTCAAAGATATTAATCACTATAACATTGTCGTTTGTTTCTACAGTTTTCGTTTTATTTCAGAACGCACATTTCTTATATCATAAATATAAATATTTATTATATCGTAACTAACATTCAGGCCACGAACGAAATCTACTTCTATGAGATTTGAGCTTCGGATCCGCTCCGTTTCCTCAAAAATCATAGGTGCGGGGTAGAATTTTCGTTTTTGTCCCTATTACCTTGAAAATTCTGAAAATTTTGACCCAAAATTTCGAAATTTCGAAAATTTTCGAAAATTTTTTATTTTTGTTTACAAAGTTATTTTACGTTATTTTTGTACCTAGAATTTTTTATTTTGTTAATATTTTAACGATATTTTAAACATTCACGAGAGACCAGAGAGAAACAGAGGAGCAAAATCTGTTCTATATTCTGTTTTCCTGTCATTTGGCATCTTTGCATCGGTGGATCTTTTTGGTATTGACTGACTTTCAATGAGTGTGTACCCATCTAAATCGTGAAGTGTGAAACGTGATTGGTGACAGTTGTGAAGGGACCCGTCACTTACTAGCCAAGAGTAAAAACCCACCCCATAAAAGTAGGTACATACTTATGATAGTCGGAATTTTAACCTTTTTAATTTTTATAATTATCGTGGCGAGACTTGAACTTCGACGTATCGACCTACCGATTGTCGAGCTAATTATTCTCGTGCAGCTAATACGGGATCTTACCAGATTTTTAATTACATATTAAATGTTATTTATTATACTTTTATTGTTATTATTTTCATTTATTCTTCAAATTTGGGAAAACTTGTTAATAGACCACATACCTATACGCGCGATTGTGATTATTCTAGGCAATATTATTGACATAATTAAATACGTCATCACCAGCCAATAATTTTGCTCATCATTACGTCAAAATTGAAAGCCATAAATTATTAACTTATTAATTATCAGCTTGAAAAATCATTTTTTTTTAAATTTTGACAGAAATATTATTTTAACTACACGCTCAGAGACAACTCTTAGTGTGGAGGGAAATCTCTGACCTATTTTATTTTTTTATATAGAGTGACAAAAGCTGTCATTAGAAACATTCATTAAATTTTCTGGAATTTTTTTATTTTTAAACGACAACCTTTTAAATATGGCTCATTTGAATGAGGAAGAGCAGGCATTATTCGGCATTGATGCCCCAGCTAATATACATTTATTAGAGTCGGATGACGATGACATGACTCAGGAGGAAATTAGGGAGAGAGACGCATACATAGCTAGACGGGCTGCAGCTCAAGCCGAGGATAAACGAGTCTACGAGTTAAAATTACAAGAACTGCGGAATAAAGAAGCTTCAGATAGGATAGCGAGAGGCCAAAGTGCCGAAAGTAGCCGTTCACAAGGCAATCCACCAGCTTCCATTTCCTCGGCTCCCCAACCTAGAACCTATTTTGGTAAAACTCAGCCTTCAGCCAAACTACCTCCAAATCCTTTCGATTCACAACCTAATAATCCTCTGCCTAATTTGACTAGAGCTCCTGAACAAAATGCATTTGCATCAAGCAGAAGTTTACTAGGTAGATCAGCTGAGGATATAGCAGCACTTAGGGAAGTTTTCGCTCCACCGAGACCTACTAGTAAGGAAGCAGAATTAACTCGCACTATACGTAATAACGAGATAATAAAAGACTGGACAAAATATACTGGAGATAGCGAGGTAGCCGCATTTTTAGGCAAATTTAACGAGGACGCATTATACCTCGACATGACTGACTATGACAAATTTGACGCCCTTGATCGTGTACTGGACGGTCAGGCTATGGACTGGTGGAAATCTGAAAGGTCTTCATGGAAACCTACAATCAAACGACAGACTCCAAGCCATAATAGGGAGCTATGGAAGAAGCTCGAGACAGCATTAGCAGTTAGATTTGACAATGAGTCATTAGTGAACAAGGCCAAGGCAGATTTACCGAAGACTGCATTCAATAAAATTATGGGTAGCTCTGAGTACATTTCAACTAGATTAAGTGTATTAAGACGCATTGACTATAATATGAGTGCAAATGACTTGGTAACTGGTCTATTAAAGGGTTTACCGAAGCGAATGCGTAGTCATATGATCGGTTGTAGTACTATTGACCATTTTCGAGCCACTTTAGACAAAGCCATAAGTACTGGCGTTATTCATGACTGGTTAGATCCTCCAGTAGCCGCACAGAATACATACTCAGGCCCAAAACCTGAGGAACGTACATATGCCCGAGCATTTCACACTAATGCCCCATACCAACATCAGCAAAATGTTGGGATTATCGTAGAACCACAACGCGAACCTATAGCTCAGGTTGCCCAAGGTGCCCCTATTAACCAAGGAATTCCTCGATACCCGCCTAACCCAGTTAATGGAGCTCCCTACGAAGCCCCTCCTGACCCTAATGTCCCACGTGGGGCCAATGATGACCCTGCGATGGTAAAGTATCCTTACTACAACGAGCGCCGTCGTGCATATTGCGTAGCTGCAGAAGGTACTAGGTCAGCGTGTTGGCAGTGTGGTAGAATGACACATAACTTCCGCACATGTCACGTCTTATTTCGAGCTCAGGGAATTCCTATTCCACTCAGACAACCTAGACAAAATAGACGGCAAGATGCACCACAGGTAGACCAAGCACCACAAGGAAATGGTAATTTAAACTAGAAGGGGTGGATATACATAATATATCCAGACCCAAGCCTCCTGCATCAGAGCATTCCTTTAAATCTGTATCTATCAAATATACTAAGGTCTATTTTAAATCACCTAAACCGGCAAGAGTGTACAAATCAATAGCCAAAGCCGATGCCGCTTTGCGAAGCTTTGGAATAAAGCAGAACAAAGTGCCTGACGTTTTGGGTCATAAACCAGGTCATCTATTATTAGAACCGGGTCAGGAACTTGATGACTTCGACTTCGAAAAACCAATAGGTATCCTTTTTGATTTTCCATCCGAGAATGAAGTGCATTACGCACGGAAATTCAGTGACGAGTCTACAGAAATAAGACGCGAAATGAAGTTCCGTACTAATGTAAATTGTATAAATATTTTGGAAGTTCTCGTGGACACCGGAGCCACTGTATGTACTGTTAGCTTAAAAACTTTAAAAGAATTAAAAATTGAAAATAAAATAAAAAGGTGTAAGCCACTCACTGTGTACTTGTCAATAGATGATAATAATGCGCATACAATAGATAAAATCATTTACTTACAATTTTTTGTTCCTGAGTACAAGGAATGGATTCATTGGGGATTTTTCGTGGTCGAGAAAGCTCAAGATCCTATAGTATTTGGATGCGATATGCTTAGGACATACAACGTGAATATTGAATGTGGATTAGGCACAATTATTTTTAGACCAGCTCAAGAAAGGACTCATAAATCAATGAGGTCAGACGCCGAAAAATTGTGTAGACTGAAAGCTTTTCCCAGTAAAGGTGCACTCAGGCGCATGAAAACACAATCTGCATACTTACGAAAACACAAAGCACTTCAACAAGGTATGATAACTGCATGTAATCCTCTTCGTAAAGATGATTTGAATAAGGTATTGGATGGGATACAGGACGACGACGATATGCAAGTCGAAGGTAACAATGACTTCGGTCAAATTGAGGTCACAATCGACGACATTGAGTCTATAGGTACTACCACTATCAGACGAGTCCACAGTACAACTTCATCGTTACTGGAGGAGGTTCGTTCAGTGCAATCTAGCGAAGCATCTAGCCGAGCCGTCCAATATTATAAACAATACAAATTGCGACTGTTTACTGTTCGGCCCTCCCTCATTAAGGATGACACGGCAACGGAGGTTCCTTTTTATACAGAGGACCCCGAATATTCAGGTCACATAGCTATTCATCCTAATTATAACTTATTTGAAAAGTTAGGGATTATGGTATTACAAGACACAGTTAAAGTCAATAAAGGAAAAGGCGTTTTGCACGTAGCCAATTCTCAACAGTCAGGAGATCTAATTTTACCACCACAACCGACCCTTTCCAGCTATGAAACAATGCCCACGGAGTATCTCCGTGCCACTAGGATAGTTCAAGACAATTCCCCTAATATACACGTAAATGATCAAGAGTATACTGACGCAGTTGACACTGCACCGGTACCAGAAAATGTCGAAGGAAGTCAACCATTAACTGATAATGAATTTTTACAGTTTAAGATTTTTAAAGGCCTTACTGGACCTCAAAAGATTAAGGTTAGGGATTTACTCAGTAAATACTACAAAGCTTTTGGTTGGACTGAAAATGACTTTCTGGAGCCGATGCGTGATCCTAGGACTGGTAAGACATTACAAGCCACCGTGGAGTTACTCGATAAATCAGCTCAGGTTGTGAGTCACAGATCAGTGAGTATTGAATTACAGGAGATCACTCGTAGTTACACAACTAGACAGAAAGAATTAGGCTTACTTCAGAACTCACATAGCCAATACATATCCCAGGTGCAGATGCTCTCTTCGGGTGACACCTGGAAACCTACGGTAGATTACAGGAAAATTAACCTTAAAGTCAAACCTGAACCTATGCCCGTCCCACCTCTCCACACAGCTTTCAAATCCCTTTCGAATTCCGAGTATTTTTGTAATTTAGGACTTCGAGAACCTTACCAACAGATAGAACTAGACGACAATAGTAGAGACATCCTGGCATTCATGACTTCTGACGGTCAGTTTCGTCCCACTCGTACTCCTTTCGGTTTCGTCAATTCGAGTGCAATTTTACAAAAAACTCTAGACATTATATGGTCTCCATATAAAAATTCATTTCTTAACAATTACTCTGAAGATAACTGTTTCGGAGGTAAAAATTTTACCGAATTGTTGGAACGTCTGGAGAAAGTCTTATGGCTCTGCATACAAGCTAATATTAGATTATTACCAAGAAAATGTTACATTGGTCATCCTAAAATAGTTTTCCTAGGTCATAAGGTCAGCCGACAGGGGATAGAAATAGATCCCGATCGAACCAATGTACTCATGAATTTTCCCGATCCACAGGATACCACTGACGTACGTCGATGGCTAGGGTTAAGCGGTTTCTTTAGGAGATTAATTTTTGGTTATTCGAAATTTGCTCGACCATTATACAACCTATTAAAGAAAGACGCGGTTTTCATCTTCAATGCTGCATGTCAAAGAGCGGTGCAGGAGATGAAGGTAGCTATATGTACCGCTCCAGCATTAGCATTCCCGGATCCTACTGCCACTTTGGAATTATGGGCCGATGCAAGCGACTACGAAGTCGCTGCTGCTCTTATCCAAGTCATCGCGAATGGTACACATAAAGATCGACAACCACTTGGTTTCGATTCTCATACCTTATCACCTACTGAGAGTAAATGGACGGTCACGGAGAAAGAGTGTTATGCTATTGTTCATGCCTTCCAAAAATTCCATAATTTACTTTTTGGAAGGGAAGTTCTAGTCTACACTGATCACCAAGCACTGGTCAACATTCTACGTACTCCTCAGGTAACTGGCAAATTAGTGCGATGGAGTCTCAAATTGAGTTCATACCGCCTTCGGATTATGTACGTACCGGGAAAACAAAATGAGATGGCCGACTGCCTCAGTCGCCCTCCTCGAGCGGACAATCTTCCTGTAGCCATTCTTAGAGGCATGACAGCGGAGACTGAACATCCTAGGGAACCTGAGGACGAAGAGTACATAGTACATTGCAACGATACGGATAAGTCAGTAATTAATTTAAAAGACATGCAGGCCCTGGATAAAGATTTAGCTGAGATAATTAAGTCACTGCAGGTAGATGAGGAAAACAACTGTAGAGGTAAAAATAAATATAGGAATGATTTCCGCATCAACACAGACGGTATTTTGCAGCACGTTAATTATGAGCCACTGGGACCATTGTGGGTAAATGTATTACCAGTCACTGAAGGAAAGCGCATAGCACGTGAACTGCACAGTAAATCACATTTTGGCTTCCGCAAAATCTACTACTCCATGGTAGATAAGTACTGGTTTCTGCAAATGTGGGACAACGTTACCAAGGCATGCCGAGCATGTGACACTTGTCAACGTTTCAATGTACCACGAGTCAAGAAATCAGGCCCTATGCATGCTATGATTACACCTACTACTCCTTACGCTAAAATTTCTGTGGACTATCTTGGTCCCCTTAATACTACTTCTAGTAAAAATACGTATATCTTGGCCGTGATAGACCAATGCACACGTTTCCTGCATCTCATCCCAACTACAGGCACAACAGTGGCTGAAACGGTCAAGGTATTAGAACCATTAATAGCTAAACATAAAATTCGAAGTATAGTATCTGATAATGGTCCAGCTTTCACAGGTCATAAGTTCAATGAGATGTGCACTCGTCATAATGTTATTTCCATCCATAGTTCACCACATCATCCTAGCAGCAACGCCTATGTAGAGAGAGTTAATTCAACATTCGGTAGCATTATGAAGAAATTAAAGTACGAGAATAATAATGTTGAATGGGATATAATGTTACCACATATTGAGAACGAATATAATGCTGTAAAACACGTTAGTACTGGCTATAGTCCATATTTCTTGATGTTTGGTAGAAGTCTTCATTTTTGCTATGTTACAGGGAAACCTCTCGACGATGACTATGATTCAAATGACCCAGAAATGCAGCAGGTTAGGTGTCATGAACTTCATAAGGCACGACTGCTTGCGCATGAAAACTCCTGTCATAATCAGCTCAAAAGAAAAATGGCTTTTGATAAGACTCATCCAACAGTTCTATACAAAGAAGGCGATTTAGTACTTAAGAAAAATTATTATAAGGCACCGGGTACAGCAGCAAAGTTCACAGTTAAATATACAGGCCCATATAAAGTATATAGTACAGCCACTAATCAGCATATGTACTTATTATGTGATAAAGACACTGACTTACAAAAATACATCGACGAAACTGTCCTCGAGATTGTACATGGTCACAATCTAAAACCTTACCTACAAGACGAAATTCCCTTAGTGAATAATTATACTGAACCCGCTATTGGTGATCAGACGTGGTTAAATAATCACGTTTACACTCCTGACGACACAATTTTTCAGATTGAACCTTGGGCAGATCCAGAACTTAAAGATTTCGATGGGGATACGGCGGCACAAATCAATGTAGTCCCCCGCGGAATTTTTAACGAGGAATATTTATTTGATCCCAACAATGAGTTAAAATTGAGGAGTAGGGTAATTCAAAGAAATCCAACTACTCATAATTCTAACCTTTATAGAAAAATTACTAATAACTATTCCACTTACATACCTACTTCTGTACCAGAGTTCGATACACCTCTGGGAAATAATCAAACTCAAATTGTTAACCTCGAAGTAAATAACGAAGATATTCCTTTAGACTTACCACCACCAATCATACCGTCGGTCGCGGAACAAATTCCCACGCCGGCGGGACAAAATAATACAATTATTTCTAATAAAGTAAACTCGGAGAATTCTCCAACTGCTAGAAGATATTTTGATGTAGAAACCATAGATAGGTATCCTGCACGGATGACTACTACTATTGCTGATGACCCTTTTGCTAGAGAATCTCGTTGTAATAGTCATAACATGAACCATTTAGGTTCTCAGGGTTCTTTTATTGAAAAAGACGATTGGAATCTGATTCAGGGGATTGATATTACTACTGGGAAACGATATTCTGATTTTGACTATGATAAAACTAAAACTTATTTTAATTCTTTTAGAAACCCAAGTAAAGACATTCCTATGTCTCAGATTTCAAACGTAGCACAACCAACAGAAGCTCCCACTTATGAAGCAAACTCAATAGATACTTCTAATCACTCCATTTATAGTTGTCACGTTAATAATAGAAAAGGATGCTCCGAATTAGGAGATGTATCCCGTAATAAGCGCGACAATCCAATCGAAATTCCTGTAGCACCAAAAAGTTGGAATGGAGAGCGGAATAATTCCGCCCTTCAGCCCAAAATAGAGACCAAATTAGTAGTTACTGAATTTTTAAATAAAAAGATTATTAAGATGGTCAATAAAAATGATGAAACACAAGTACTCGAAGAAATCGAAATCGACACAGCACCAAAAGAATCAATCACTCATACCACTCCAGATATTGATCCAGCTGGAAGCGATCTCGAATTCTTGGAAGCAAATGAAACTGAAACTCCCACTCTCCCAACCATAGAGCATACAGCGGTCATTGAAAATAATTCCGTCACGTTCACACCTGCAAAGGGAAATAATAGTCCTAAGGTCATTTTGAAAAATAGAAAGTCAGAGTCAATAACTCAACCTGTTGAATTACGAAGGTCAAACAGACCTAAAAAGACAGTCATACCTTGGGATCCATCCGATGTTGAGGTTCCAAAAACTAGGAAACGTAAAGAGGGAGGTTCGGTACATAAAAGTAGAAAGAAAAAGAGAATAGCAAAACTGAAAAGATGTCACGTAAAACCTACTGATGCCATGGCCGAGTTGGTCAAAGCCATGGGTAGCATAGGACAGATGATGGCATGCCAATACCAGAGACCAGTTTCCAATATTTCTTCTACAGATACCTCAGACTCTTCATCTGAGGAGTCAGATTGATTTTGCATGTGGTAGAATTATGCATGTATAAATTTTAAGAGACTTGCAACAATTTCAATTTTCGATACTTTTCACTCTGGGAAAGAGCACTACCGATCCCATCACTTGCTTAAGTAGTGATGGAATTTTCTTTCTTTTATTTTTCGGGTAAAGAATAGACATACCTGAACAATGGCCAATCCTTCACCCAATCCGAATCCTAATAAATTACCTCACGGACCACCACGCATTCCTGAAGGACAACTAGATCCGGAGAACGAATTTGCTAACGCCGGAATCGAATCAGATGATGAAGATTGGGATCACAAATATGTGTACAACCAAGACCGGTCCCGCAGAGTTATGCTACATCAATTGCGAAACAGAATACCTGGACAACCTGAAGCACACCGCTACGTCATGAGAATGACCAGCGACAGCACTCCTCATCCAAATGATATCCAGGCAAGACAACCTGACGGAACTTATACCAATATGACTCCTCAGCCTGTAGATCCACGCCCGATTATGCAGAATACTCCACCAGCTTCCCCACGTCGCCAGCAATTCATCCAACAAATTCCTACACCGGCTCGAAACCCTCCGAAATCTCCAATCATCAATCAAGCCGTAGCACTGGATAACGACTCTGAGGATGAGCCCTTCGACAACATCGACATCGAAGATCCAGTCCCATACGACCACGAGACTTTCGAACCATTAGAAGGACTTCCTGCTCAAAATATGAAACGCTCCACGAGCACTGCAGATTTCAAATCTGAACATGTCCGGAAGAAGCAGAAAAGCGGATCTCCTCCGAAAATTCCAGAACCTCAGCCAGGGACTTCACAACAATTGGAGCCCATACCAGATGAGATCCGGCAACTTCAACAACAATTGGATGAAGCAAATCGCAGATCTGCCGAGATCGACCAACAACTACAGCGCTGGAGATTAAATTCTAGCACTCCATCCTCGACACCACCACGAATTAATGGCGTATTCAGCCCACCAAATAGACCTACGGGAAACTTATTAATGGGCCCAGCTCCACCACGCATCGCCGTCGGCCTCCCGAGATTTATAATGAGAGGAAGAGGACCCACCAGAGCTCCTCCAACAGTAGAAGTTAGTCCAAACTCAGCTCAGCCCATGGACACAATTACTCCAGCTCCGGCTCCAACTCAGACGGAACAAGCCCCGGCTCCAGTTCAAAGAGCACCATCACCGCCACTACCAGCACCAGATGCGAATGCTCCTACTGTTGATCTACTCCCGGATTTAGGCACTACGGCTCCTCGGTATGCCATTTACACACCCAAACCTCGAGCCCCGATTGAAGCCACTCCACCATCTCAACAAAGTTCGGCCCCGAGACCCTCGCCTCAACAGACACTCAGATTACCACGACCATTGGACCGTCATGACAGATACAATAACAGACCACGGGCCCCGGCCCCACCAAGGAATACTCCTCCGACTCCACAGGCAACTTTCCGCCAGCCAACCCGTTTCGGACCGAGACAGATTCCTCACCAATGGAGACCCAGAGCTCAACCACCAAGCTCCAATTTCTCGAAGAATCGACAACCGGATGATCGCTCGAAAAATCAATCAATCGATGATATTCGGGGATACTCATGGCCAAAAGGCCGTCCATGGAGAGCTCAGGCGCCACCACAACATCGTCGGTCCCGATCTCCAACTCCTCCCCGAAAATCCTCCAGATCCCGAGACTCTTCAAAGCATGATGGATACCGAGCTTCGTCAAAATCTCGATCAGATGCGCCACCGCGCCACCAAGCTAGAAATGCTCCAGATCCACCAGCTCCACAGCAACAGCAACCTCAGATTGCTCAACAACCAGCAGCTGTTCCGAATGGATTTTATTACCAAGCTCCAGGACTTCCTCAACTCATTCCACTTTTCGGTGCACCTCTACAGCAACCACAGATAGTCCACATTCCCATTCCTCCAGTCCAACCATTTCCTCCTTTACCTGAAGTTGAGAACCATTTTGTTGGAACCCCTTGGGACTGTGTACTCTGCCGACGTCGACACCAACAAGGGAATATTCGACACTACTGGCAACGATGCCCTCATCGCCGAATCAGCTACGCAAAATTTGCTCGAATTATGGAATTAGCTCAGCGTTGTTTCTTCTGCGGCGGACACCACCCTACCTATGCCTGTCCCCACTTCCAAGATTTCCATGGCCACGGCTATTAATCGTTTAATTTCTTTTACTCCTACGAATTGATAATGGAAATGGATGTATTGTAGATATTCTATTCCTTCAGTACTATCTGCAAGGAAATTTTCACTTTGATTTTAATTTTAACTTTACACATATTTCGACACTACGTAGATTTTAAATTCTTGATTCCCTTAAATTTATGCATAATTGAATAAGTGATTTCTGAAGCACCATTAACTTACCTTTATTTTCATTCTTCAAAGTATACCCAATTTATTTCTTTGGGATTCCTTCAAACTAATTATTTAAGATTAAAACACTCATATGAATGAAAAACACAAACTCAGTTTTTGCATGTTTTGGAACTATTATTTTCACTTGCACAATTAAGGATTACATAGAATTTAGAGACGTTACGACTCCACCTCAAAAGAGGAATGGAGCACCTACTAATAATAAGATTCGAAACACTAAGTATACACCATAACTTCCATGAATTTCATCCATGGGATTATATACCAGGCCTTTAAAGACCTGGGAAGTATAATATACTTTAAGTTAAGAATTTTAATTTTAGATACCACATTCCCGAGACCTACCACCGCATTGGTACGGTAAAAAGTAAAGTAACTTGGAAAAGGGTGTTTTTGTTCCTTTACTATGATTAGACTTACCATTATGGACGGAGATCACGCCAGAGATATTCCTGAGGGACCAACTCTTCCACCGGCAATAGAAGTTTCACCACATCTACCGATCCAAGTGGACACCGACAGCGAGGATGACGAACCTATAAATCTCCTCGAGCCAGATGACTATCAACCTTACGATCCATCAGACTACTACATTGACGAGTTATACCATTCCCCCATGGAGGCTGAACAAGTTGAAGAGGAGGAAGATGATGAAGATGACAATATGGATCCTGAAAGTATTACCACCGATGACGACGATGACAATAATAATGACGATGAAGATCCACCGGCCCCTGACATCAACATGATCCAATCAGAGGACTCGGAGGACCCCTTCGAAACAGCTTATACCCATTTTGACGAGACAACTACTCCACAGCCAGAACCATCAACGAATGATAGGAGGTCGGATCCTACGCTAAACGTCCGCGGGTTTGCTCCAGCGTCGGAAGACGAAATACTGGAACTACAGCAACGCCTGGGAAAGTGGATCAACGGATTTCCGCCTCACACAGTTGTCCACGACAAAGAGAATTGGACTCCAGCAGCACTATTACTGGAAAATGATTCTGATAGCGATATGCCACCACTGATGGAAGAAAAAGCAATTCGCCAGGATAATTTGGAGATCCTACAAATACAGCGGCAACAAGACGACTTGATTTTTGACCTTCGCCGTTGCCACGGTCAGACTATACCAACACCTGAGAAGGGAATTGACACTGAGGAGGAGAGTAGACCTGAGACACCACTTTCAAATTCTGAGATGGAGTCTACTCCAAACACCACCACCATCCCTCCTATCCTCACTCCTGAAACTTTTAATAAAACTTCCCGTAAGCGTTCCCGTGATGATACTCCCTGTACCCTCCATCCCCCTTACACCCACCACAATTTCGATTACCGTCGTGGTAGCTTATCCACCACCCAACTGCGAGATGTGATGGAAGAGCGAAGGAATCGCCAATACCGGAGCCCTTCACCAAAACATATTCCCCAGATTCCTACCCGCGAGAGATCTGCAAATTCCCTTCTGGAACAGCTTCGTCAACGTCGCGAAACCCACCACGAGATGCGCTTGGCACGATGGCGCGCGGAACAGATGATCTTCGATCCACGCTATCGCCCAGGCCCTGACGAACCAAGACATCAAGCTCAATCCTCCAGAAACTTTGCTAATCAACTCCCTCGCGACAGAGTCACACGAACCCCTCCCAGCTCCGACACCAGTGATGGCGACTGCAGTTACATCGACACTCGAAACTCCACATACCTAGCCCACCAAGACCCTCCCACCACCGAGGACTCTGAAGAAGAATCCTTCATATTTCAATAATGCATCGCGGAACGTTATATATATATTCGTTAATATTTCTGCTGTTGATATCCATTGCTAGTTTAATTTATCGTTTATATTTGTTAATATTGGAATTATTGATATCTATTACTATTTTAATATGTGTTGATATTTGAGCTATTGATATCCATCGCTAGTTTATTAATTTGATGAAATTTTGATTTGATAATATGTATCATGACCTGAAAAATTCCTGTGTCTGTAAACATATACCTATGTATTTATTCACCAAACTATGTACATACGTTGATGATAATAGTTTCTGTCCACGCTTTTGATTTATCCTCCATTTCGAGTCTCAATTAAGATCCCGAGAAAAGTTTAACATATTAAGTCAAAAATTAGTGTGGAGGTAAAACCTCCAATTCTTTGGAGACTTAGTTATTCTGGACCCACGGTGAAGCCGAAATTTTCTTTTCAAAGATGTAAAAATTTTTTTTTCCAGAAACTTGAAGCACCAAAATTTTTTTAGTTTGCCTTTACCAACTATTTGTAGATTCTGAAAATATCCACATTCTATACTTTTGAATTTTCATTTTCATAAAAAGTCCAATCGTAAATATTTAATTTTCCGGACACCAAAAACAATAACAAAATTTTATAAAGCACTAAAAACCTGTTGCACAACCTGTAGATAATTCAAGTAATTTAACTCTGTATTTCGTTGATTTCCGATTCATATAGTCAAAAATTAGTGTGGAGGTCAAAACCTCCAGTAATTTTTGATCCAATAATCAAATTTTTTTTAATCATTTTTACTCATTACGTCCAAAATTAGTGTGGAGGTAAAAACCTCCAATCATTTTCTTTCAGGTGACACAATAATCACCAATGAAAATTTTTTTTCGAAACTACACTGAGTACCTATATAGGTACATATCTCAACGTATACCCACCATACCACATTTTATTGATACTTACCTAACTCCATTCCGAATGTAATATTTATAAGATGTGATGTCGACAATGAGACTGGAATTGGAATAATCTCCAAATGAATAATTAACCCGTTGGAACAACGGGAATTCTTTGAGAGTAAATACATTAATTTGAATGAATGTCTGTCAAACTTAGATTTAAGTACACTCAACTCTGTACACGGTAGACGAGATGTTTATTAGCCAATCAGTATGTACATCCTGGAAATGGATAGCTTTTGAACTGAAATACCTAATGTAACTAGCCCGCATTCTCGCACACTTTCCGCACGCTATCTCAGACCGCCGATGGGTCTCGGCTGATATCGTGTGGAGGGATTTGTAGAGACGGAACTACACCTCTGTCCTTTTCTATTAAAATAACTATAAATAGAATCCCGCCAGTCCCATAGCACAAAGGGCTATGGCAGTTAGTTAGGCGAGCAAGAAAATGTAGCACACAGGTAGTTAGACAGTGGAAGCTTTCCAATTGACCATTGCTTGGAACAATGGGAATCCTTTGGATACATACTCAGACAGTAGAACATTCCAATGCCATCGCTATAGCGATGGGATACATACCTAGGTAGCTAGAAGAAAGGAAAGAAGTTGAAGTCGAAGCTGTAGCTGTAATAAGTCATTCATTCCGATTCGAGCTTTTGAAGTTAGATATTCCATTTTGGAGAGCCTTAGACTACACTTGAGATTTTACATTTTCTACTCGAGCTACAGAAGAATCACTCTTTTCTTATCGCTTACACTTTTGAGCTCTGACTACAGTTTTGATTAGTTTTCACAGCGGAATATAATATTCAACAACAACTGATCTTTGACTCCAGAAAAGTGATTCTATTCTTGTGATTAAAAGTCATTAGTCGTCGGAAATACGAAGTTTAGCTTTTCCTTTCACGATAGAAAAACTGACCTTCTACATCAGGTCAGAAGTTAGAGATTGAGGTTGAGATTTACGAGTTGAAGGAAGGAACCGGGATTTGTTGCCATTTTTGCCGAAGACTCTGAGGTCTCGGGATACCATCGGACAGTGCCGTGGGACATTAGATACTTCCTATCTCACCGGTAATTCCACGCAATATAACTAACTACTTACCTCTTCTCACACTTTGTGTTTCTTTTCCTCACTCGTCTCCGTCCGTGAATATATATTATGTAATGTAAAGTTTTGTTAATATTTGAGATTGAAAGTGATTGATCGAGGTTATAAAAGTATTAAAACATCTTCCTCAAAGATATTAATCACTATAACATTGTCGTTTGTTTCTACAGTTTTCGTTTTATTTCAGAACGCACATTTCTTATATCATAAATATAAATATTTATTATATCGTAACTAACATTCAGGCCACGAACGAAATCTACTTCTATGAGATTTGAGCTTCGGATCCGCTCCGTTTCCTCACAATATTAAAGTTGATTTATTTTGATGTTTTTAACAGAAACATAAGGCACTTTTTTGGAACACGAAATATCGCGGCTGCTACTCAAAAGTGTCAACACTATCGAATCCTTATACATTTGTTCAATCAATCCAACTCAAATGCTGTTTTTTCTTTCAAACTCATCTGTATGAATTTCAGTATAGGAGCCACGTTTTTTGCTATTCGTTATTTTGAAAAGGGGCCTTATATGGCTCTTTTTAATGCAGTGATAGCCATTGACTATGTCATTTTCTTTATTTTTGTTTACGACAAAGCATTTCGAATTCCATCCAAAATCAATCTGCTCAAAGAACTTGTGCTGACATTGATATTTAAAAATCCGAAGCCATGCCCCCAGATTTTGATTGATAAACTTGGTTATTTATCTGAACGACGTTTTGACAACAAATTCACTGATGAGATATCAAAAACGTTGAAATCAATTCCGAGTACTGGTATAACAGTTGGGAGTTTTCATCAAATGGAGAGGGAGTCGACCCCAATCTTTGTTGATTTTGTTTTTCAACAGGTTGCGTCATTGTTAATTACTTTTAGGTAGATTCTTTTTTATTTCTAATAGGACTAAGCTTAAACTACAGTTATATTTGTGATAGTTTGTTGTAAGTTGGCTTATACTATTTTAAAAATTTTAACTAAAGCACAATCCTCAGAAACATAGGCACATAATAAATATAATAGAAATGTAGATCACCTTAACACAATGTTAAATGTTTAAACTTTCTATTTCAAGTACTGTAGGCATGGGCAATAAATGTATTTTCTTGATTTTGTGTAATTAAATTGTTGTACTTTATAATTTGTTAATTTATAGGAGATACAAACGACAGCATTCAGTAAAACTATTATGATGAATATAATAAAATCACGTTTTAGTTTTTTTTTAATTTCAAAATATAAGATTGTATAACCGCCTGTATTTAGTGACCCTTTTGTTGGTAAACTGCGCCGCAAGTTTATTATGCTTATTATTATTATTTATTATGCTGCAACTACTTAAGCTTACAACATAGCAGTACTTCCCTCTGATTGCTGTTACTATTAAAAACGTGGGTAGGATCGTGAGCGTATTTTCATCTCAATGAAATGTGCATGATATGAGAAAGTAAATGTAAAATTAAATGAGAAATAATGGAAAGAAAAAGCGAGAAAGTTGGGAAAGAACTCAGAAAATTATTAAGACATAGCACCCAAGGAGGAGCAGTATTTTTTTATTTTATTCATCCTGACAGTATCGTTGAAAGGAGTTGACACATAGGGAATATAATTATAGTTATATAATATAACGTAGCCCAACATTGAACACTGGGCTTTTTTCTTCTCTTTCTCACATATAATGTATATTTAGTTAGTTATAGGTATGTAGTTACAGTAGATATATATAGTTTCTATATATGTATGTATTTATGACAGGTACAATATAATTACTATATGTTCATGTATTATTTACGTACTCACCTACATACAATAGGTAAGTTAGATGTAATAAGCATTTATATATCATCATTAATATTATTGATAACATTTTCATTTTTGTTATTAGTACATAATCTTATTTTTTTCTTTTTCAAGCTCATCATAATATATATATGTAAAAATGTTTAGTAGATGTTCGTTCAACATACTTAATTTTTTTTATTTAAATTATTTTACAATAATATAATTTTACCTATATATGTGTAATAAGTACTTTAATTTTTGTTTCTTCCTGTTACTCATCTTGTCCCTTCTCAAAAGTCCTAAGTACATGTAAACTTTTATTATTACTCATATTAGACTCTACTCTTTTTTTTGTGTGTGACTATTTTATGTGTAAACATATTTTTATTTGAATAATATTATTTTCTTCTCAGTTTTCATAAAAAACTACTCATGTACATAATTATGTGTAGGTGATTTTTTTTAGACGATTTGAAATGCTATATCATTTCTTCCTCATCTTTAGTAAGCACACTGGGACTTTTGGGACTTGGGACTGGGACTGGGACTGGGATTGGATATTATTTAAATACTATGAGATAATGATACGATTTTTTTATAACTTTATAAGCTCATCGCCTACATTTCAATCATAATAGATGTAGCCGACAATTTCAGTGCAGAATAATATTATATGCAATAGTAGTCATATGGTAATGCAGAGAATACACTAGAAAAATCTTAATAGGAATAATTCTGCATAATACAGGAGCAACTACTAATGAAAATGGCATGTATGTATATAGAACCATATCGTATGTGAAGAACCAAAATGACTCATATCCATTTTTAGCTAAAAACAATATCAGCTATCTACACAAATATTCAAAAATATCTTGAGAGCATTTAAATGCAAGATTTTGCACTTTTTTAATACACGGAATTAGAACATTTTACAATTTAAAAAAATATGTAAATAGAACGTTTTACACTTTTCAAAAACATGCAAATAGAAAGTTTTAAACTTTTCAAAAACATGTAAATAGAACGTTTTACACTTTTCAAAAACATGTAAAATAGAACATTTTACACTTTTGAAAAACATGCAAATAGAAAATTTTACGCTTCTCAAAACCTATAATTTAAAATTTTACGCATCTTCCTCATTTCGTATTTTTATGACATAGCTCATTTTGATTCTGGCTTAAATTGGATATGGGCCATTTTGGTTCTTCACAGACGATATGCAAGAGAAAGCATAAGACACTTTCTCCCCTCAAAAACAGACTGCACTCTACACATGCAACTAAATTTCAAAAGCCAAATTTTTCTTTAGAAATTCATAATAGCAATAATGAGCCCTAATACTACTACTGACACACTATATACAGTACCTACAGAAATTGTTGCTTAAATTATAGGTTATGGAAAATAAAATATGTAAAAAATATGCTTCCCAGCATGAATATATGGAGGCACACAAATAGATTTCGGTCATGTTATTACATAATGTAGTATTTTTGATTCCAGGAATTAGCACTCAAATTTAATGATCCCCATTGCCATCCTTCCTTCTTCAGTACTATATACACCAATGTACTATATCAGATTATTTATATAGCTACAGTATACTATTCTACAGTTTTGCATGTATATATTTTAAATTCGAAATTTGTGGGAGTAAAAGTACATGATGGTGGAGGTATAGTGATAGTATAATTTATGGGATTAGATTCAGCACTCACAGTGGAATCAAATGTGGAAAAACCGGAAAAAGGAGTATTTTAAAACGGTAACTGTGTAGCGGTCAGGGGCAGGGGAAAAGGTCATGGGACAGGGACTCTGTGAGTGGAGGGAAGATTAACGATAAGGAGTGTAACCATAGGGATTTAGAGGAGAGATCCATTGGTCATAATATGTAGTCGTAAGTATAGTCTATTTCTGATTTCTAGAGATGAAATGGTCTCAAAGCTCTGATTAAAATACAATTCAATACGCTATACAGGCACCCATCTTCTTATTATTCCCACCGACCTACTATAAACCTTTTGTCATGCTCGAACAAATTCCGAGAATTTCCCATAAAACTCCCATTCAATGTATGACTTGGCTTGTCTACACCCTACCCTCTACACTTCTACTACAGTTCTACAGCTCTACAGCTCTACAGTCTCCATCCATGTCCATATAATATATATGTTACTGTCAAACATTCCTTATTTGACTGAACGTCATGATGCCAGTGCGAAAGTAGTAGTATAGTATTTGGTAACATATGAGTATAACGTGGAAACCGTGGAAGAGGGACTTCTATATTCTATAGGTACGTTTTTTACATTTTTACATTTTACTACGTATATTACCATTGACATGACTCAAATAGATCTTCTCTCTTTTATACATAGAAAGATTGCCCATTCCATTTTTTTGAATTTACGAATTTGCGAATTTACCAATTCGGAATTCAGTTTCAGATTACTTAAGAGTAGAAACTAAGCTCTGGCTCTACCAATACCAGTACGAGTTAGCAGTATAACCAGTACAGAAATATTTCTTTTAGTCTAGGGAAAAGCAACACTTTTATACATGCACCTCAGTACGCTCACATATAGAAATGCCCTATACACTACACATACTATCTATCTATCTATCTACTTTCCACATCCACCCATAGAACCACAGACTACAGAAGTTGCAAATAAAAGTAATAATTTCACCATTCCAATTCCAGCACAAATTGAAAGCGCCGAGATAGAAATAGAATAGAGTATACAAAAACACATATGTGTACTGCAAACCTGCAACATGGAATTCATTAAGTCTGCTCTTATGAGATTAACTATATCTATAAATGCCCGTCATTCTTCTAAAAATAGCCAATCCAATTCCGAGAGGGAACAAAGGGAAATTTGGACATACAGAAATAAACGAGGGAACTTACGCAATTTGAAATTCATGCATATTTCTGTGATAGACATATTTCGTGATTAAATTATTGTAAAATAAATTAAATTTGCTCCTCATTATGATTACACCCATGTGTTTACTGTAACCTATAAAAATAAAAATGTATAACTGTATGCTGACCACCCACTGTACTGTTACAAAAAAATAAGGGAAGGGACCCAGTCGATTCGACACACACACACACTACTTGTACAGTGGATTATATATATTTAAAAATTATAAAAATGGATTTAAACTGCACATTTATCATTAAAAAAAATATATAGGCAAATACCTTACGTGTATTTAACTTGCAGTTCAACATCTTTTCATACTTTCACTTATTTAAAAGGCACTAAGGTAATCGGCGGTACTTCAAAGCGTATTGGAGGTTAAATACGTATAGGCTTATCGGAGGTGTGTATCGATGTAAATTAGAAATTTCAAACTGCCAATAGTATCTATCGTCAATTTTTCCAAACCCCTCAACTACTAAATTGCATATTTTCCTTACCGCCAATTACCATGCAGCCTATTTAAAAGCCTGAAATTATAATAATTAAATCATTAAAGAAAAAACAAAAGCAGAGTCAGAATTAGGACTTATTTATGAATTTACTAATGCTAATAAATGCACTCACAATATCAATATCTACACACCTAATTAACTAATTGTAATTTTTCATAACTTAACAGAGTGTAAAGTTTACTTAACTACATATTGTATATTATAACGCTATGCGTTTCTTTTAGTCTACGCTTAAGTATATCATATGATCACAACATTGCTTTACAATAAAATTGATTAAAAACAAAACCTATGAGTCAAATCATTCATTCTATTTTATTTTTCTGTAGTTCGTACTAACGTGTTTAAAATTCTTTAAAATTCGGAAATGGAATGTTCACAAGAGCTGGAGCCACACTTTTCTCCACTGACGATTTAAATAGTAAATTCCATTGCGATTAAACTATACATAAAATATACCGTAGATACTTTGTAGTAGAATTAAAAATATCTCAATCTTCTTCGTCTGTAGATTTATGGAATAAATATATAATTATCCGTACAGAAAACTAACATGTATAATTATTCTTTGAATATATAGAGAATAGGACAAGGTCAAGGTACGATATAGGTCAGGTACTAATAATCAATATATTATTATTGCCCTGACCATAATATGATTGCAAGACGACTGACGCGGTGATTATAGAATTGGGGAGGTAATTTCACCAGAGGCTTCCATATAAATCCATTTTCTTTCTTTCCTCATGTTTCCATTTTTTGTTTCATAATTCATGGCAGAATATACGAGAGTGAGAGTACAAAGCTCATAATTTCTTGAATAAGTTTTATACAGTTCAACAACACAATTATTACAAGAATACAAGGAAAGAAGCTAATTAAATGTGCTCAAGAAAAAATGTAGCTTTACCTTATTATTTCATTTTTTTGTCTATATAAATTCTCTAAAATTTTAAAGTATGTAGTGAAGCACCATTTCAGGAGGTCACGGGTCACACAAAATACATGATGAGGTCGAACGCTATTTGGTAAGGAGGTTACAGTGACACAGCTATATATATAGACAACTCAGTTATTTCCATGTAAAGTAATTTTATATGTCACACAGCCTAAATAATTGAATCATAAATATATACACACTATTTATTTAAAATCTAAATTGACACTTTAAACACTTTTGCACCTTTTGTAAATTACTTAACATATTATGTACTAATATAATCGAATAAAATCGATAATACTTTCATTTTCTTTGGCTACAACAGAGATATTTTAAGAATAATTTTCCCCCTCTATAAGGATGTCTACTATATGACTATAGTTTTCTATCCTTATATTTTCATTTGTGACCTATATATTACTACTATACCTAAGAGTAGAGACCTAGTTCAACTATTATAGTATTTTGTATAATTACTAGCTAAATTGTATAATAATATCTGTATAGATAGTTTTGATTTTTTGATTCGATGAAATCATAGTTTTTTTTTCAAAAATGTAATCACTGTGTAAATGAACGCTCATAAGTGTAAATGTAATTATATAGTTGAATCTTTATGTCGGGCGTCGGGCATCACACACATAGTTTCAATTTATGATTTATATATATGTAATTAGTAATAATATATATGTATATATTTAATTTATGTTGTAGGTACTGGTAACTCACAATTTTACTCTTTCACAGTACTGCATGATACTGACTGATTGCAGAAGATATTTATTTATAGTGTAGTATATAGGAGTAGCTGGATGGAGCCCGCGAGATGAATTGAGGATTCCATTCAACTCCACGCTGTATGTATATACTATAACGAATGACATTTTTAAAATAATTTTATAATTTGAACAATGTTTGTATTTTTTTAAAAAATATATCTGTACAGTAGTATAGGTATATAGTAGTAGTAGTAAATAAAGATAATTTTGAAAATTCTATCATTTTTATTTCAAATCAGAATTCTCATCTGTTTTGGAAAGGAATCCAAATTTCCAAGAATGTATAATATAATGTATATAGGCTCAGCCCTTCTATTTTTTGTTGCACAAATTATAATATATTCTTTTACATATTTTCACCTTAAATTAATTATGGATATTTTTTTTATGTGTAAGTAAATTACTGGAACTGGAATATTGTAGATAGGTACTTGAAGTTGACGTTGATTATTTATTCCCAAACTCCCTCGTCTAATTTAATTCACAATATATATATTCATTACCCTATTAATTAATGAACTTGCATGTACTTTAATTTAACGATTAGTATAGTTTACTTTGATTTCATACATAAATATACTATGGATATATTATGTATATATATATATTTACGCTATATATGGTAATTACTTGAACAATCGTAATCGTAACCGTAACCGTAACTATATTATTATGATCCTGAACTATATTTAATTGATTGAGAGTTCCTTGTGTCTGTACATTAGTTATGTCTGAATATATTAGTATTAGTAATATGTATGTGACGCGTACAATTAAAAAGGTGAATGAACTTTCTAGTAGTATTATACTATGCAGTAGCAGTAGTAGTAGTAAGTTCCTATTCCTTGTACCAGCACGAATTTAATTTAGTAGTAAGTAGGTCTCTGAATCATAAATGAGATTTGATAGTCAACAAAGATGGGAAAACTGCACCATGTTAAGAGTGCGAGGTGAGGTGATGTTTAGGAAGATTAAACTAGATTTGAATATTAGACATGCTGTATGTAATTAATTCAGTGGTAGTAATCATCCCTGACAGTTGACATCACTCACAAAACTGCTCAAGAATTTAAAATTAAATCCCGCCATTTTTAATGTTCCCGATTTTTTTCTTTTGTCTCTACCATCATAAATCATATGGATTTTGACTTGGACAGATAGAAATGTTATAGCGATAGGTATTAAAATTAATAGGTAAATTTAATGACCCAATTTAAAAAATTAAAAATGATTCAAGATCAGTATTGTGGGATGTAATGGAAAAACTATATAACGGAGTAAATATAATATACTGTAATTTTAATATGTATATGTAGTATGTAGTTACGTCTGAGTACAAGAATAGCTAGATGTGTGTGGACCCTCAAGAAGAATTTCTAATGCCTTCACAGTTTCCTCGCATGCACCCCTACTTCAAATAGTAAAGTGTGTGCGGTTTGTTTTTGTGTGGGAACTGATACGAATATATGTACTATATACAATATAGTATATTATGTATTTTTTTTGGTAGCACGGCTACTCTTGTGGAAGGTTAGTAGAGCAGATTGGATATAATATAACTATAGTAAGGTATATTTTTAATTAGTAACATACTATTTAAGTGAATATAGAGTTTTGAGTGATACCTTGTTATGATTGTGGAAATGTAAGTTTAAGGTAGCTAGGAGGTTTGTTTGTTTTATTTTTTTTTTGGTTTGTTTGTTTATATTTGTTTTTGTTTGACTAGAGTCTCTGCTCAGCTTCGGAGGGTGAGGCCAAGATGTTGTTGGAAATGTCTTTTTTAATGCCGATTTCATGGGTAATGACGATGGTGGGGGAGCGGTTGGGTCTCCGGAGTCCGGACCAGAATTCCTGGAGATCCAGTTGTGAGGGGAAGGATGGGATGTGGAGGAAGGACCGGAATTTCCTCACCGTCGAATTATTCTCCTCATCATGGAGATGGTAGCGCGGATGTCGGCCGAAATGGTCATGAGAGGGTGACGTGGTCAGAATGAGTTGGTTGGCCGGAGGGCGGAGGTCGTGTGATGAGAGTCTCCGCGGTGGTGTCTGGGCAGGGGAAGAATTCGGTGATGGAGTGGATGATCTGCATGTTCAGTTCAAGCCGGTGATTGGTGAGAGGGGGAGAAAGAGAGAGATAAAAAGAAACCAAAACATAGAAAAAGGCAAAAATAGTAAGCTGGCGGGTATTTTAATTACGCTTTTCAACATTTCAAAAATTCCAAAACTCAACTGCGTCCGAGAGAGACGAGTTAAAGAGATCAAGAGGCAGACAGAGAGAGAGAGAGAGGGAGAGAGAAGGCAGACGAGTTCAAGGAGCAAAGGTAAATATTTTCCTTAAACCCTCTGATTACTTTGACTATTATTACTTGTACTTTTTTACTTGTACCGGAAGCAATTAATTCGTTTGATTTCTAGTTTAGTGTCCAACTAATAAAACGTGTACTCTAAGAGTACCTACAATTACATCTCTCACCCGTGCGACTGGAGTGGTGGAGGTGGGAGGGAGCAGTATTATTGCAGAAACAAAAAATAAGAAAAAATTGATAATAATAAAAATGAGAAGATGAACAGAGAGTAGTACTCAAGACTCAAGGCATGAATTCAATTCACGTAAAGACTAAAAAGTTACTTTCACTATGGAAGTAGAATATATAAGTAGATAGATGTATTTACAGTCACAGTTGTACAGTACATTTCAAGAGAAGTGCATATAGTAAATAGTACAAAAGGTATATAGATACAGACAGAGATTTTCGAGGGGAAGAGAGAGAGAGAGAGAAAGAGGGGTTGGTTGGTTGGTGGGTTGGCGGGTGTCGGCGGGATAAGATACGATTAGGATTGCATGAAGGTACATTAAATTTATTATAGAATTTGGGGGATATAGGAGAGAGAGCCATCATATTATGAGGAAAAAACTTACCGGAAGCTCTTGGCTCTAGAAGAAGGCCGTGGGGAACCATCCACAGGTGAAAGACGGTTCTGAATTTCATTCTGAAGCGTCGTATTCGTCAGTCGTTTCCGAAGATAACTTTTGTACGCGGTTCGGAGAGGCCTCGCCCGGATTCCATACAGGAGAGCATTACAGCTCGGCGTTGCAAATAAACTGAGGGAGCCAATGAAGACGAGTGGCTCGGGAGTCAAGTTGTTCCGAGTCATCGCTTCCGATACCTGACACCCAACAATTAGAATCAAGTACCTGTAGGATCACTAGCCGTGTCACTAGTCAGAGTGAATTAACGTGTCCTGGGGACATGGGAGAGCGGGAAGGTGGAGGATATTGGAGTGGAGGGAGCAATAGACGATAGATTATTATGACGGGAAGGCAAGGCCAGGGCAGCAGTCACTCACGGCCACGAAGACTGTATCAACATCTGCCCCTCAAAGGCAAATCATTGGGAGCTGGAAGTGCTGCGGGAAATGAGGTTAAGTCAAGAAAGTTGTTGGTGACAATACATCAGGCAGGACGGGAGACGGGAACGGGTCCCTTGACAAATCCCGTCAGACAACTCAACAAACAAACTGTGGAAATTGAAGAGAGTGAGACTGGGAGCGGGACCGGAACCGGGAGGTGGGAGAGGGACGGTGGAATTGAAATTTGGAGTGGGACCAAAGTAATAGTACAAAATAAACTTACAACAATGAGTATGATTGGCAAATGGAGTAGAATGAGAGTTGAGAGATCCTCACAGACGGCTCGACAAGCCCTTGACCTCGCCGGAATATTGTTGACCCAGAGTCCTGTGGGTGGAGCGGGAGCCATCCCTTTGCTCCGGGTGACAGTTGCCTGAGCCGTTATTGTCACCATAGTCATGGCCAGGAGTATTCGATGAGACTGTCGACGGGCGATTGACAGAACGGCCAAATCACAGACTAGAAGTGTGCACATGGGAGCAATCAGAATGAACAGAATCCACTCAGACGTCCATATAACACTGGACAAAGACAGTTTGTAGACTTTGGGCAAACAAATTCCCAACATGGGACGGAATTCAAATGATAGATTTCTTGAGAGGTGACTGTGACGAGAGTTGAGGACGACGTACTCCACACTCTTCCTCTTCCCCGGTCCTCCTGTATCCCGACCACTACTACTACTATTATTATTATTATTACTACTACTACTACTCGTACTATTACCACTACTCTGATTGTAGGTGGAGCCGGAGCCGGAACCGGTCATCCGCCTCAAGTTCTCCTCCTCAACTTCCACGTTCATCATCATCAACGTCAGCGTGTCTTGGTCGATTAGTTGTTGAGCTGCGGTCGGGGTGGGGGTGGCAGTTTGACTTGGATTTGAATTTGGGCTCCACGGCGTCGGCATCGGCATCGGCATCCCGACCGGGATCATATTCGTATTTGTATCACTATCAACTATCCTGGCACTATCCATGGATTCATTATAATTAACATTAAGATTGAGATGAGGAGGAAATAAACTGGGGTTCACAGGGAGGACGAGCTCCTCAGTCCCACTAAAAATATCACCACCACTCAGAACCGGAGTCTGACTGCCGTCTGACTGCTCCTGAGTCACCGGAATGTATGGGCTATGAAATTCTTGGAAGGATGAGAGGAATAGAGCCGCTATCACTGTCGTCGCACTCAGAAGCCACACAGCCACGAAGTAGACAGCGATTCGTCTTGAAGTGGCAATCTGTGAATAGCGGAGTGGGTACACGATCGCAATGGCACGATCCGCACTGAAAATATCAAAAGGAAAACACATTAGGGGTGTGTATATATCATAAGTGTGGATGTACATATATACAAAAACAATTATACTTTGTGCAAAATAAGAAATCCCCGATATTATTTACACCAGGCGCGGATCCGCCAGGGGGTGGGCAAGAGGGCAGTGCCCACTCCAAAATGAATTTTTTAACATAGGCTATAAAATAGGGGACATTAAAACAAGATGGCCTACTTATACTACAAAAATTAAAATATTGCAAGGTCCTAAAAGCGTGTAAATAGTACAATTTGCATTTTTCAAAAGCATGTAAATGGAATATTTTGCAATTCTCAAAACCATGTAAATAGAACATTTTGCAAACAAAAAACATGTAAATAGAATATTTTGCACTTTTCAAAAGCATGTAAAATGGAATATTTTGCACTTTTCAAAAACTTGGAAATAGAAAATTTTGCAAATTTCAAAAAATAAGAAAATAGAACATTTTGCACTTCTCAAAAACACTTAGTGGAACATTTTGCACTTTTAAAAAACTCGTAATTAACATGTAATAAATCTATGTGTCTCATTTTATTTTTTTAACATAGCTCATTTTAAATGCTTTAAAGCTCAGCTTAAATTAGATTCGGACCATTTTGATTCTTCCCTAAAAATATGTAGGTATGTATGTATAGCTCACCCCAGAAAATATTTCTAGATCCGCCCCCCATTTACAACCACACGTCCCAACTATTAATTCTGATTGTGCATCACTCATCATTGTGAGTCTGTTCTTCGATTGCGGAGACCAAATCAGTTATAGAAAATCTCTCTACTTTATTAATACAAGCCTACAACCAGCGTAGTTGCTCAAACTTTTGTACTAGAAAGGCTGCTGGAAGCTGGAATACAGAATCCGCACTTAAATTTGGACTGTGCCTATACTAACTAATAATGAATTAGAAACATTTCAATTTATTCCAATAATAACAATAATTATAATATTACTTCAAAATATAGAGGAGGCTCTGTCTGTTCATTTACACGTGCGCACAATGTCTTTCCCCTTTTGAAAACACAAATTTTGAGGGGAAGCACTACGCAATCTGACATGTATACCTATATATTTCTTCTGGCTGGGCCCTTTGAATGATGGACGTGTGACGTACATAGTATCTCACTGTCTACAGTCTACGTCATAGCATCGCCGGATACAAATGTAAAGGTACTCAAAGAGCGAGAATAATGAAAAGCTGAAACCAAAAGTTACGAGGAAGGAATTGAGCCAGAAGTCCACAGAAGAGCCACCAGTACCAGCATTTGCTTCGAGAGCAGAACAAAAACTTACCTCAGAGCACAGACGGACCAGACGGACACGAGCTGAAGAATCAGGAAGCCCGAGCCGACCAAACCACAAAATGGAACGGTTGGGGAGACGAGGACAAACTTTTCTCTCAGAATTGATGGACTCAAGATGCACAGATGGAAAATACTGCCACCGAACCCGCACCAGCTGAGGTGAAGTAAAATCCATTCGCTACTTGTACGCGTCTGTAATAAAAAAAATACAACCCAAAATACAATAAGTTTTTGTTGTCGTGGTTGTTGCTGTTGTTGTTGTTATATTTCAAGCCTCAAGCCACGGGCAATTTAATGTGCTTTAATAGTACCGGTACTTAACTTACAAAATAAGTACATATATATTCTATGCTTTTCCCTGTCCCACAATTTCCATCAATAAATGTCTACACCGGGACCGGGACCGGACACCGAGCTACAAACAATCTACAAACTTTGAAGAGTAAATTGAATTTTGTAATTATTTCCAGCTCTTATATAAGTTCTTTCTCAAGTTACGTATAGGTAGGTTAGTAGTAGGGACTTGACTTTGAAGTCCCGTAAATTGTTTGTGTACCTATCAGTAAATTCATATATTTGGCCGATTTTCGGATTTGGATTCGGACTCGGATTCGGATTCGAATGCGAAGCATGAAACAAAATTAAAAATGAAACACAAGGATGAAAGAACACATCATCCCATTCGCACCGCAACATACATAGTACATCCCATCCCTCAAACTCCATGTAAAGTCATTGTGAGGACTGGACATATAGCATTAAATGAGGATACTGAAAATGAAAAAGCGTGACGTACATTCTCCGACTCTGATTTCAATTCCAGCTATCAAAACCTCTCCTGCCTCAATGAGCAAACTTGAGCATGATCGTAATTCAGTCCCAGTTTTGGTTTTCTCTCATATGACTCCGCTCTGTAGATAAAACAGTCCATTGGCTTAAGCTTCCAAGCCACATATATACACCATTGAGATGTGGACGTAAAACGTATAAATCGGTATACAAGTAAAGTAACAAAAAAAAATTGAGGTTTGGGAAGTGGAAAATGGATTTGCGAGTCGTATATTAAATATATAGTCCTGGCCACGGCCACAGATATCAGTAGAAAACGGACCGAATATATTCTACTATCTCTACACCATAGCATACATAGCATATGGGAACGATTGAACAAATACAATGGAGCAAAAAAGTATCAACCATAATATTCCATTGAGACGGACCAATATACGGTGTACATACAAGTAGAAGCAGAACTTGAATTTTCAAGACTTTATTATTGTGTTGTGGCTGTGGCTAGTGATAAAAATGTGAGGATGCATGAAGACACAGAAGGGGAAAAAAGTGATTGTCGCTATTTTAGCTTCCCACTCCCCCCCCCCCCAACCACTTCCCCATTTTTCCATTCGAATCCATCCATATTCCATAGGAGTCCTACGGGCTTGTGTACTATTATGGTCTATGGGGCTGGTGCTGGTGGTCACACACCAAAAACCAATATGAACGCCAATGCAAGACACACACACACACACACACACGCACACACACACACAAAGTAAAACCTCAACAAGTCGTATCGAGATTTTCGACGACTCTACTCACTCAGAAAACTTTCACCCATTTTTCCGACTCATGTGAGTGAAGAGAGACACTTACTTACGCCTCAAAGAATTTCATGAACAACTTTCATTTTCGGGAGTCCTTCTATCTCCCACCTCCAGCCATCCACGTCCCCCTTGTCGACGTGCAACAGTGTCTTTTCACACTCGAATAATACTCTAATCTCAAGTATTTTAACGCCTTCACTCCCTATATATGCCATACGGTAATGGTAATGGCCACGGGAACGGAGCTGGAACGGGTACGGGCACGGTAACGGTCATACTAATGTTTAGTACAACTAATTGTCCTTATTTCCCAGATTACTCTCAAAGTAAGTGTGTAACCACGTACGTGCATTATATAGTAGGTGCATTAGTACATTATTCTTTTTTTTTAATAACATCATTACCTTTATTTAATACTAAATTGTATGTGTGCTTAGGACCGGAGCCGTATCCATTAGGACTACCCGACTACCCGTGCCGGAAGTATCCCTGCGTATGTATGTCACATGTATATGGAAGTAGCGCACATTATATGCTTTTCCTGTACGACGACGACGAAGACTACAAGTGGGATAAAAACTAGTGGAGAAGCTTGGGGAAACTACCATCAATAAAATTAATGATAGAGTCTCTTCTCTGTCTTGTGTCTTAATCTTAAAAGTTCAACAAGGCCATGTTATTACATAGGGCTCTTATGATTTCTACATTTATGAAAAAAAATACATATAGAAGAAGAGCCAAGACGACGACGACGACGACGACGAAGACGACGAACATCATCATAATAATCATAATATAAGGAATTTAGCGGAGCAGAGGGAGACTGACACGAGTACATAAGTATCTACTGTATTATAGTTTCTTTGATGACGAAGTTACAGTGTTATGGGATCCTCTGATAAAACGATTCAAAGTCAGCGGGGAAGTCAAAGAGCGGGCATATGGAAGCATAAACTATTCATATGATGTTTCGCTAATATTTCTATAAAACTAATGACACTACATTCTACATATATAGAGCCTCATCTTATATTATATTCTTAATGTATAGCTCACTGGGGACGGGAGATACTGGAACTGGAACTGGAACTGGAACTGGAACTGTGAGGAGGACTGTCACAAGAGTTTTAAAAGAGAAATTCTAATTCTTGAAAATCAAATGTAACCGCTCTACTGTGAGTCATATTTCTAAATTTCTACTTGTACCTACTTCTCAGTGAAAGACAAAAGGACCAAGACGATGTCCCTGCCCCTATTTCTTGTAAATGGAGAACTCAAAAGAAAACTCGAGGGCTCAGTCATCGTCAGAGACAGTCACAGTCACAGTGTCCGGGCCGGGAAGCTCTCCTCCATTCTTTTGTATGTAACCTAATTCTGTTATGTCTGACGTAGGTACACTGGGAATCCGGAATTGCCGCATATCAACTTCTTTGAATTAATTTTTCTGCACAAGAGATAACATATGGGTAGGTAGGTAGGTAGGTTCATTTGAGTGATTTCAGTTTGAGGTAATAATAGTATACATATATCTCAATTATTGTCTCACATCAAAACTATATACGGCCGGGCTAATTTGCTTGCAATTAGGAGATGATGGGGAACCTTGTTCCTTAAAGTCTGATTGATATACTCCTATATGATAGGGCTATATTAATGCAGGAGGGTTTTTAGTTTTAGCTCTTCCATATTTCTCTAGCAATTAAAACCCAGTATATTTTTGGGTGTCTATTCATTTCCTTGTAATTATAGTCGGATTGAGTCAGTCAGATATTTAAGTTCCACTAAACGTCTTGATGGCTTACATTAAAATAATCAATTAGCCATATATATACATACCTGCCATATAAAGGAAACTTAAATGTACTATATAATTATATAAGAAACAGGACGCTCTGTCTCTCCCTTTTCATTGCCATATGGAAATGAAAATGGGGAACAGGAAGTATATCTACACAGGACACAGATATTGAAGGCTGCTCAGATTTCATGGGCAGAGACATTGGCATTGGGTTTCTAGGTGAAAAAAGGGGAAAAGGGCAAGCTTCTTCCCCCCTTGAACCCGTTTCCCATATCTGTGTTTGATTTTGATTTCCACGTAGTGCTAAATACTGTACATAAGTAAAAGTGTCTCGTAGGACTTTTGTAGCTGTGCTTTTATAAGAGGTTTGATGTAACACGGGTGGGTAAGCCCCCCTTTATTTCCCAGCTTAATTTGTCTCCTGTTGTTAGAAGAAGTAGCGTTCTGGAAATTTGCATTAGTATTGTATAACGAACACACATACAAGTTCTGTACAAAGTATGAGACGGAGCGGTGACCATGGCCATGCATGGTAGGGTGACTCAATGATATAGAAATGTGGGAAATCCGAAAATGAGACCAGGTTCAATAATAACTAGTGTGCTCGGTGGGGGGAGGGGTGCCCTATGACTTATTCCACAGACACCATACGAATACGACCTCAGTAGATGTGTAGTGTGTGTAGCTCTCTTATTGTTTGTTTGTTTCCTCCTTCTCTGTAATCAATGAGAAGAAAGATTGGGGCACTAATCATGCCGATAGTATAGTACTGTGAGAGTAATAGGACTAAAAGTAAGTAGAAGGTGGACGTCGAACTGAATAAATTAATGGACAAAATCTCTTTGATCCCTCTACAGCCCCATTCCATTACAAAGTGCTCATTTTCTAATTTGACTCCGTAATGCCCACGTTCTCCTCTCTCCCCGCCACGCCTCCATATCATCTCAGTCCGGCTCCGGCAATATTCCCCTATTATTGTCCACATCGTCGACGAGGAAAGAAAGTGAAAAATACAAAGCCACTCTCTCTCTGTTTGTCTGGACGGTAATCCGGGAGAAGGACAAGAAAGATGCCAGACTCTAATCTTCTATCTCTACTCATTAGCACTTTTACATTTTAGTATGAGACTCGGCTTTGGGACTTCCACTTGGAAAGAAGAATTCGAATCTGACCGAAACCGAAACCGAATCCGAATTTCAGCCCTGTACAGCTACAGTCATTATTAAAATAAGCAGAAAGGAGAGAGCTTCATCTGCCATGGGAACGGTAACTGTAACGGGGGCGGTATAACGGTAACGGTAATGATAACGGCAACCTAACGTTATCGGTATCGGTATCGGGATTGGCTCTATCTGTACAGTAAGTTAATTAGAACTGGATCAAGTCAAGTTAATTAATGAGTTAAGCCATATGCTACCTTGAGTCCTTTAGGATTTCTACTTTTCTACTTTTCTATACATTTCCTACGTTTTCCCAACTCAAACCCAACTGACGTGTCTTCCCACTTTTTTTTTGACTTTACATTTAATCCTCCATTACTCCACTACTAAGCATTCATTACTTTAACTAGGTCTAGGTAGGGGCCGTACACATAGCTACAATTTATAGCGCTATAGTAGCTCAATTCTGTCTACTGTCTCAAGTTTAGCTACCCTAGGTACGTGAATGACGATATCATTCTATTTCTACGGCTGGTTTCGGGTTACATTACATTTACTTGATGCAATTATTAGAAATAATTTAGGGGGAGCATAGCAGTAATGGTTATGGAAACTGGAACGGTACCGGGACCACTGTCGGTGTGGGTTCCGGTACCGGTGTCGATTCGGGTCCAGGTCTGGCCCTATAGCAGAGAAACAGAAGCTCCTAAAACTAAGAGAAAAACTTGTCTAGAATTTTCATGTTCGGATCCTGAACAATTTGAGCGTTGGATTTTGGATTTGGAATTACATTTACTACAGTGGCAGCCGCGGCCACAGAATGACTAGTGACTAGCAGTACTTGTACAATCTATAACTAAAAGCTGAAGCTAAAAGTATACTACAATGTAACCTATGTATTATGTAAATTCCTGGAAAAAGTCTACTATAATCCCTGTATTTTGTCCTATAGTCTCCATCCTCTCGGTTCATTTCATTCCGTTTTTCGATCAAGTTCACTCCCTTCCATGAGTTTCGGACGGGGACACACGCAGATAAATAAATGATAAGATTGGAAAATACTTGTGAGAACATCTTTGAATGGGGGAATGTCCCAGCTTCATCTCTAATCATTTATAAGAAGATTTGAATTTAAATTTAAGAGGGAAGGAGCGGATGGCTGGGGTTTTGGTTGGTTGCACTTCCAAAAAACTGAAGTGTAGACACCTTCCACTCCACAGTACTTCACAAACTGCACTGCGTTTAACCCTCGAGTTTTACGAAGATAGGGCCCCCCTTTATAAAATGCACCTTAGCATTCTTGCGGGTATTATATTTGCAATGTGTGAGGAAGAAGGAAGACAGAGTAAAATAAAATCATGTCATATCAATGGCAGAATTTGTTAGTATGAATACATCCAACAACGTTTGGAGTTTTGGAGTTTGGGCTTTGAAGTTGGCAGTTGGATTCTACATGGACTTTTTAGAGGAATGTGAAAGTGGAGTTCTAGTTTTCTAGTTGGAGTTACCTACGTATATTAGAGTGGTGGGTAGGTATTGTGGACTAGTAGAGATGTATTTATGGAAGTTATGTGGCCTGACTGAGCGAGAGCTCTATGAAGACAGACTCCAAGTAGACAACAGACTCGAGATCCTGAGATGAAATGAACTCTGAATAATTCATAGGTGGAAATAGCTTTTCTTCAATGTAAAGTTCTCTCGACAACTACTGCAACTCTCCAGTCCCAGTTCCAGTTCCAGTTCCAGTCCCCGTTCCAGCTGGAGTATTTCTACAATTTATATCTAGATCATCCATAACCCACTTACTCCCTACTTTTTCCTTCAGCTCCTCAACGCACACACACACACACACACACACATTTAAGTGTCTGTAGGTAGACATGTCTCCAGTATTGAGAGAGAGCGGCGCTAGACAAGGACGGGAAGTTCTAATAAAAAATACAGACGAGGAAAATAGAGAGGATGAGAATTCAAGGGGAAAAGAAAAAAGGGAACAAAGGGAGAAAAGTAAAACTTTGTCAACTGTTAACCGGGAACATGCAAAAAGAAGAAGGAGAACAAGAACAAGAATTTAAAAGGGGGATGAATGAAGAGGGAAAGCGATCCCTATAATTGCGTCTCTACTGTAGCAAAGGACCAGGACTGAAACCGGAAAAACGGACAAGAAAGAATTCCATTTCTTTTTTTTAAAAACTAAATTCAACTTCATAACATGAAAGTTTTGATCATTAGATCATAAATATCATATCACATACGAGGTATGTACCTCCAGAGAAACACTTCCTTCAACGCCTATGTTTCTCACACCTAATATAACTAGTAAGACAGAGTCGTCTCCGTAGAAGGGAATTTATTTATACTTCCTGGATGGATTTCCACTTTATACAAATAGCCAACTCGAGTACACAGTGAAATGTACAGTATTATCACGCGCCTATTTATACCTAGTCTTTTTACTGCGGTGTCAGTTTTTTAAAAATATCCTTTTAAAACTTTGATTAAATGCCACACATAATTTTAAATTGAGTATATGCTCAGTGTATGGGGCAACTAAAGCAACGTAATTAACAGGTATATAACCATTGCCCAATGCACTGATATTATAATAGTGCCATAATAGTGCACGCCGCACTCGGGACATGGTTCGCATATAGGTTACCCAGGTTATCGACGGGTAATCCCCCCGAAAACTCCAGGTCCACAGTCTATATAGATGTCTAGAATTTAGAATATGAAGACAACGTTCAGCCAACTTTTTTTCTTGCTGACGGCTTCTTGCTTGACATTTATATGGCTCTACTACTACAATCTGGAATCTATAGAAACTTTATTATTGGCGGGTTCTTAAAAAGCTCCTATAAAAGTTAAGCCCTCCCTATACACAGCCGGATATATGAGTACCTAATATAGTGGGCGAGCAGCACTTACTCAGACGGGTAACAAGAACAGACATTTCCCGGAAAATTTTCCAGCCGAATCATTATCATATTTTAATTTGTGAGATTTTTGACCACTTTCCCAGAAGTTTTTCAATTTCACTAAAATCCAGTAGCTCTGTGTACATAGGCATAGGCTATCTAACCTATGTACAAATAGGCAACGCTTTAAGGGGGATATTTCTGCATCTGTGAACACGTTTCTTGAGTGTCTTGACCTTATCTGCTTGAGCGAATTCCAAGCTTTGCCAGGACCCGTTTTGCATGATCTGAGGAAGCCCTGTCCCTGGAGGCCATGGTCCTGGACTTTGACCACTGCACTGTGGACAGAAGGAATTTAAATCGTCTTTAAATACCTTCTGTATTTCCGCACTCTCGCTCCTCACCCTCCCGGATCTGTATTTTAGCGTCAAGCCAAGACTCCCGACTCAACAAGAAGGGTGACAGGAATACATAGCGAAAGAGCCGCGGGTAATTCTAATGTTGAATGTTGACAGAAGCCGGAGGAGTGCAGAAGTCAGTGGGATGACGAGGTGGTTGAGAAAAGAAAGTAATTCTATATATCTGTTGACAGAGGCAAGGGAGACTGAACTAAAACGAAGAGCAAGCAATTCTGAGTTCATCTCACGATCAGCGGAGTAATAGCTTTCTCTATGTACAGATATCAGTAGTAGCAAAAAAACAAAATCCAGCTGGAAAAGAAAAACTCTGTCGGTCACATGCATACTTGTGAGGAGTTGAGGAGTTCAGGAGAGCTGCACATCCTACGATTTATGCTAAATCAAAGCTTCTACATTATCCAAATGATTTTTTCGTGACATTTTCTTGCTGAGGAGACGATATGCTTCGCATAGATAGTATCTGTGTCCATATTACTATATGGTATGGGAGGCACTATAGATGATATCTTATCAGCATTATGGGATCTATATTCCTGAGACTGCCACAACCCGGTCTCCGGACCCGGTGCAACTTTAACACTTAAAATAAATTGGGAATGTGCAAGTGAAAACTTGGATCGTCGATCAGGTGTTTTGGACGTGAGGAGTGAGATGTTTGTGTGTTGGAAATTGACGGGCGTGAAATTACGAGTCGGATCACTATATATCCCTGTACGCTATACTCAACGCCTAACTATTATTTTATGCTAAAATATTTTAAAAGTTTTATTTTTTTCATCAACTTTTATATTTTTAATCTGGAGGTTTAATATTTTATATCTGCACTTTTAGTGTGTAAATCAAATAGTAGTGGTAATCATATAAATTTTAACGTTGCAACCAAAACTCTCTGAACATCCGAATATCCGAATCTCGGAAACCGAATGGATAGAGTTTTTGGTTGGAAAGCGGCTCAAATAGGAATCGGTTCGAGCTCGAATCTGCTTGGTGTTTATTGATTATGTTGGATGGAGAGTGAAGTGGTAGTTGAGACTCTGATTCCGGGATTGCTTTAATTTGGAAGGGGAGAAGAGGGCAGACTATAAAAAGTTCAATAAAATGTGATGTACCTTTTTATTCCATAATAAAACGACGAGAATGTATAGGTTGGTGAGAATGCCAAAAATGCCCATGAAACATCCTAGAACACCCAGGATCACATGAAGCATCTTTGGAACAGTCCTCCAGTTGTTGATGATGTTGGTCCTACTTCAACTTCACGGCTTCTTCGTCGTCCCTCTCTCCTGTATCCCTTTGACTCTGACTTCCAACCGAAACCTATAAGTGAACACACAAAAAGAACCATAGCCCACATTATTAAGACTTTTTATTAGTGTTTTTACATCAGGGGCGGTTACTAAAATTAAGGGAGTGTTTCATAATTTTCTAGATTTCTCCGAAAATATTTAAAACTTTCTTAGTGCCTCTATATATCAAAAATTCATTCTTTAAAATGAACTCATATACATAACTCATGAACGCCTCTGATTTTCATTGAAATTCAGTTAGGACCATAAAAGCCTATTTATTATTTATCAGTCTCAATCTTAACTACTCTCATATTCTTTCTTTTTTTTTTACTACTACGCAAACCGTAACCATAGAATTCCAAAAGTATATTTTTATCATCCACTTTTATATCATCTTGTTTCCTTATTTCCTTGGAATTGAAAAGGTGAAAGGTGGACTATGCCCCGTCTTCACTCACGCACATATTGCCTAAAGGATTTGACCCATAAAAGCATAGAACCAAATTCCAAGCCATTTATCCTTCCTTCCTTCCTCCGTCCTCGGTTCTCCCCATAAGTACTTCTCTCCCTACGTCTCCAGACAGCTCTAAAAGTCTAAAACAGTCCTTCCTATGCCATGTCCTCCTACGCTCCTTCCTAAATTACCAAGCACTTCACTCACTTCACAGTAGAACTCCGATTATATTTGATTTCGATCCAGTCATACATTCTACAGTAGATAACTCTCTAAATGCCTTACATGCAATTACATATTATGCTGTAGGGTTAAAAAATAAAGAGGAGAATTTAAAATTAAATAATGTATTACATACACTCTAATTTTACTTTCTAATTTAAATCCTTTTAAAAGTTGTAAAGTTCCAGAAAGAAAGAAAGAATGAAATAAGCTCTGAATTTTGTATGTTTGGCTTTTTAATTATTTAGTAGAAATTCAGAGCCGGCCTTTCAACGAGAGCAAAACTTTAAAATGAGAGTATACCGCTGTACATACACTAAAAAAAACTGGCATGTCTTCTATCTCTCTCCAAGATTTCAATTGAAAATTTGAAAACGAAAATGAAAGGGTATTATTTGATAATGAAAATAATCATGAAATTAAAGAGTATATACCCATGACCCATATAACACAATTTGTGCTATAAAGACGGACAGAGAATTCATTACTATATTTCTACGCAGATTGAGGGCTACAAACCAGGGTCTCCCTGTAGCCCAGTTCCATTCAATATCGGGGAGTGTATATACTCATAGAAATGAAGGAGAAGTCTTGGTCCGCTTTGTATCTCTCCCTTTCGTTTGGTATTGGTTTGGTATTGATAATGCAGTTTTTTAATGTTGAACAAGAATCAACTAAACTGAGCTGAAATAAACTGGGACAAAACATAGGACAGGACTGAGACTCCCTGTTCACTCGGCAACTATGAAGGCAGAGCGTTTTCTCTCCCATCTCCTCTCCAAGAAGATGTCTATTTCTGTATTTTCTATATTTTGTATAGAAAATGGGAAGAGGAAAAGCAAATGGAAACAAAGGGCTTTGAGAGACAGACACAAACTAGGAAACTGGAGACTATCAGTATACGGACAGTGAATGGAATGGGGAATGGTCCTCATTCTCTCTGAATGAATTGGCAAAATGCGAATGTCTGGTTGTCTATCTCTGTATATATCCTGAGTGGTAGTGGCTACGTATTTACTGTATAGTAGATAGTAGTAGTTGGTTGGTAGTGGTTTTGGTTTTAATGCTCCTCCACCTCCACGTACTCATGAATGAGGATGACGATAATATTATTCTGTGCCCATGTGGACGTCTGAGGTTCTGTGGACTCCTACTACTTGTTGTGCTTTGTGGTGAGTCTGGTGGGAAGAGGAATTTATGTGCGGGGCCCGCATTGACCAGAACCGGAACCAGAACCAAATACATAGGAACAGATGAAAATGAATCCCAACTATGTATATGAAGGAACATCTTCTAAATTTAGAAATTAGAGATACAAGAGAGATGATAATGGCAATGATATGTCTGTACATCCGTCCGAGTCTGTCCTTCGTAGGCTCTTTTTCCGAGGCTCGTGGCTCCTTTCCCTATTCATATGTAGGTACATTAGTAATATTAGGGAGTATTATAGAGGGCATAGCAGAGAAGTGGAAATGTAGTGAGAGGATGTGATAGAAAAATTTAAGAGAATGACGGGCGAAACTTGGACTGAGACTGAGGAGAAGAAGAAGAAGAAGATGATGATGATGCTGATGATATTAAAGATAGTGGAGGAAGAGACGGAGCAGGAGGAGAAGGAGGAGGAGGCGGAGACGAGGACGACGACGGAGTGTGCACGCCGTTCAAGAGACCATCTGGATGGAACATAAGGAAGAATTCTCTACTTTTCCTTCCTTCACATCCATTCTTCTCCCAAACTAAATTGATCACCCAAAGGGAAAGTTTTAATCATATTTCCACCAGTTTCTCGTCCTCTCTCCATCTCCCTCCCTCTCTCACTCACACTCTCATTACACTTTTCTACCTTTCCTCCGCTCTGGTTCTGAGTCCTTGTAATTTTGACTGTCGTCTCCGTCTTCAACACGCATTTAATTTTCGCATTTCCATCAGCCTAATAGCACAGCTGTAACAGCTCTCTTTTTTCATTAGAAAATATTGAAATTTTTTTGAAAAACTAGTTTTCAAACCGAGGACCTTCAAAATCAGGTTTTGCCAAGAACCGCTGTTGCGATACTATAGTACGATTTTTTAAATATTACTTGGCTTTTATTCCCGTCTTATTCCTGGCTTACAATTAGTATACTATAATATCGTCTGTGAAGAACCAAAATGACCCATATCCAATTCAAGCTAGAATCAAAATGAGCTATGTCATAAACACAAAATGAGAAATATGCGTAAAATGTGAATTAAGAGTTTTTGAAAAGTGTAAGATGTTCTATTTACATGTTTTGTAAAAAGTGTAAAATGTTCCATTTACATGTTTTTGAAAAGTGTAAAATGTTCTATTTGCATGTTTTTGAAAAGTGCAAAATGTTCCATTCACATGTTTGTGAAAAGTGTAAAATGTTCTATTCACATGTTTTTGAAACGTGCAAAATTTTCTATTTTCATGTTTGTGAAAAGTGTAAAATTTTCTATTTACATGTTTTTGAAAAGTGCAAAATGGTCCATTCACATGTTTGTGAAAAGTGTAAAATGTTCTATTTACATGTTTTTGAAACGTGCAAAATGTTCTATTTAAACGTTTTTTAAATGTGTTTAAGGTTGTATTTACATGCTTTTTTGAAAATTCCAGAATGTTCTATTTACATATTTTTGAAAAGTGCAAAATATTATATTTAAATGCTTTCAAGACAAGTTTCAATATTTTTGTAGATAGTGGATATTGTTTTTAGCTAAAAATTGATATGGGTCATTTTGGTTCTTCACAGACGGTATAGGTATTTACACGTAACGATTAAAACTCAGAATGTATGATTTAAAAAACTGATTTAATTAAGTTAAGAAAAACAATAATTGTAATGTTTTCCCGTTATCAGTATAGCGCTTGTGATTGTGACTATAGGCTATGAAATCGCGGCTGACGGCTGACGTTAGGGGTTGCCAAAGAAAATACTAGTAGTGACGTAAAGAGCTGATAATTCTACTGGGCACTCTGGTCTCTGGGTCTGTTGCTGGATGGTGGTATGAATGTTCAAGTTGGACCCTACGTACAAGGATACATAAATGAATGAGAGAGTACATAATAGGATCTAGCGATAGCATACTGCTTTGGAGCGATCATACGGAGAGATGATGGAGGGGAACTTCAGATTTTTGTAGGTTACGGTTACGGAAGTACAAGATTATAGTTATGTATAGCCAGATTCGAACATAGGGCAAATATTAGTCTTTCATCTTTCCATCTAAAACCATTTAGTTCAAAGATGAAGCAAGAGGAGAGCGATACGGAGACGGAGACGGAGAAGATTTGGTAATAATGTAAGAAAAAAAATCTAATGTTGGATTTCCATCCATGAATAACAAAAAGGTTTCCACATTTTAATCTTAATCTTAACGGAATTTTGAAGCTTGAAAAAAACTTTTTTGTTAAGTAATCATAGAGTAAAGAAAAATCTCATTCCTGTAAAATAGTATTTCACGGTATTTTCTCTCTGTATGTAATTAAATGTGAGTTGAAGGTTACGATGTTTCTTCACGAATTATTATGATTTTTACAATAATGTAAAAAAAATCCATGCATGAAATTCTAGTGTTGTGCAATGTAATTATAGATGCTATCACTCTATACATAATGGAATGCTATATGTACTTTTCTTTATAGTTTACGTTTACGTAAATATTATGTAAATGTTTATGTATGATAATTACTTTGATATTCATGCAATGCTCGCTTTTGTTGTATATAAACGTATTGCCATTTTTCTTTTTCAAAAACATGCTACTGATATGATTTGGTTTTGATTTGAAAATAGTGAAATGGATCTCCTAATGTATTTATTATATGATGTGTTGCACACACATAAATATTAAACACAATTCCAATTCTGAGAGAGAGATGTTCACTCTTCGTTCTTTTTTTTGCTTTCAACATCTATAAGGTTATTTCGATTTATTCAGCTCGTCAGAGATGGGTCCAGTGAACCGAACTATCTTTCTCCAGCACACACACACATATTGCATTATTGGACTGAGCAGCTCAGCGCATTATCCATTCAATTCCACCATATACTTCCATGCGTTCAATTATAATCACTATAATGCTGGTTGTATAGTTTTCGTTTAATTTTGCGAATGCGATAGTTTTGCGTTCGTTTCATTTGCTGATTCTTCATGCAATGTATAGTCACATACGTCATGCGCGTTTTCTGATAGTTTTACTTCATGCAAATATAATTCTGGTTTTCATTCAAGAAACTTTACATAGAGAACGAATATTTTCTACTTTCTGCACGTATTTGAAATAAAAATCGCAATGTCACCAAAAAATAGGTCGTTTAGGCTTAAGTTTTTAATTGCCTACAAAATTAATAAACGACGTAAAGAAAGTGCCAGAGTCCGCTCAATGTATATTAGGCCAATATTTGCTAATCGCAATATTCAAGGAGAACTTAAATTAGCCGAAGAGTTGGCGGACGATCCACAGTACCATTATCGGTATTTTAGGTAATCATATTTAAAATAAATTGGAGCCCTAGGTTACCTTACTAATTTCAATTATATTTTAATAAATTCAGCAGATTTTAATTATACGCATTAATTTTAAGGATGAACAAGGCTAGTTTTGACATTATACTGGAAAAATTAGCACATCTTCTTCGTCACGGTGGAAATCACTTACGACCAATTTCAATTTTGGAAAGGGTAGCAATGACATTACGATACTTGGCCACCGGAAGCTCGCAAAGTACTATTGCATTCAACTCCCGTGTGTCTCCATGCAGTGTTGGCAAAATTGTAAGAGAAGTGATGGAAGCAATATGCTTAGAGTTTGAGGACTACTTGTCAGAGCCAGATCAAGCAAGGTGGGAGGAAATAAATGCTGGATTTAAACGGAAATGGAATTTTCCTATGTGCTGTGGTGCTATAGATGGCAAGCATATAAGAATTCGAGCACCTCCCCATTCCGGTTCCCAACATTGCAACTACAAAGGATTTTTCTCCATTGTGCTTCTAGCAGTTGCAGATTGCAATTACAAGTTCACACTAGTTGACATTGGATCCTCAGGATCTAATTCAGACGGAGGTGTCTTAAAATCCTCTCCTATGGGCAAGAAACTTGAAAGCGGAGGTTATGAGTTTCCCCCTCCCTATTTATTACCTACAGGTAATTACATACCCTCAGTTATTCTTGGTGATGATGCATTTCCATTGAAAACGTATCTAATGAAGCCGTATCCTGGAAAAACTAATGAGTTTAACCACAACGTCTTCAATTACCGGTTATCCAGAGCCAGAATGGTAGTTGAAAACGTCTTCGGCATCTTAGCTTCTCGCTGGAGAATATTTTATTCTCCTATTGAAGGTTCAGAAGAACTTGCTCGACTAATAGTTAAAACTACTATAATTCTACATAACTACCTACAGGGGCAAGGAGATACGAATGGTATTACTGGTGACAGAAGAAAACGGGGTTGTAATTAATGGTAATTGGAGAACTACAAACGAAGGCTCACAAAACATGAACGATCTACCTCAACAAGGTAGTAATAATGCCACTTTAGAAGCCTTTTCTATTCGAGATGCTTTAAAAGATTATTTTCTAACAGACGTTGGAAGTGTCCCTTGGCAGTCAAGTTATGTCATGCGGGGCTACGAGTAGAAGGTACTAAAATAATTATTTCATTATTCAATTGTTTTGTTAACATTATTAAACATTTATTAGGCGTACGCCAACAATTAGTGTAATAAATAGTAATAATAAATCTAAATATTGAAACAAATGTCTCTTATAATTGTAATAGTAACTCTTAATGTAAAAGTAAAGTAAGAACATGTTAGTTGAAATAGAAGTGATCCAGTTAGCTTATAACTCTGGTAAGGTTTTTTCAATGTTGAATATAAGCTCATGAATCTTGAACTGCGCCTCTGCAGAAGCTCTCGAATTTGCCTCATTTATTTTTCGAATTTTTGATGCCAGATTCGCTCCAAAAAAGTCAAATTCATCTTGATTGTTGCTGGATTTCAAAATTCCAATCATTTCCTTTTCAAATTCATTAGTGTTGCTCTGTTTCTGTGAAATGAATTTTCATAAATTCAGTTAATTTGAAATTTTGAACTTTATTGATATTTATATAATACGTGTACGAATTTTGTAAACTAAACAGTAGAACTGCATGTAATATATAATTATTAGATTACCCGTTTTTCATGAGAACGTGACGGTGGAAGGGTGCTTGACTTTTGAGTTGGAGTATTTGGCTTTGACGTGGAGGGTATGGGACTTCCTCTGGTTTCACCTGCGGATGTAGACTCTGCTTGAGCTTCTGTTGCTGTTGGCACGATGATCTCATCGGCAGCCGTGTCTCCAATATCATAAACTTTAACTAAATTGCCCTCCTCATCTGTGACAAAACGCTGGTAGACAATTTCTTCTTGATCTTCTTCTTCTGAGTTGTGACTGACGTTAGTCATGGTGCTTAAAAAAACAAAAATACATGATTAGTTAAATACTTCATTGATTTGTTTTCATTCAAGCCATAAATTGATATCAGTCATAAATAAATATGAATTCATATTTAATTGTGATGTTATTGTACGTTTCATGATATTCCTTGTCTTCAAATTCTTGCATGACACGCTCATGACGAAAGAATGGCCGTTTTCCTCCTGCCTTTCCGGTTTTATTCGCTATTTTGCGTTTAAATCCTAAATATTGCCCCCATATTTTTGACCACAATTCGGAGCAGTCCGGACCTGCAAAATGACACAAATTACGAGAAACGTTAATCTAGTACCTACATACAAACGAATAAAAATAGGCTTGGAAGATGAAACACTAAAACTCAAACCAAAATCTCCTATGCCAAATATAATTTGTAATTTGTTCAAGGGAAGATTAAACTTTATACGAGCCACTCGCTAACTACATTACATACAAACAGTATGTATTCTTAGTTGTTGAAAAGTTCATTTCATAACGAATTAATTACTTCCTACTTATGGCAATAAACATAATTTTGATAGAGAGACTTTCTATATATACACTATTACTATAGATCATTTTTGTACACCATTTAGTCCATCTTAAGAAGCACAAGCCAGGAAATTATTATACAGATATATGTAGCTATTGACATGCATGGTAATATAAATGATTAAATGTACATTAATGTCAAATAAAACTGCTCACCAGATTTAACAAATTCATTCTCTTCCATTTCTTCACTGATTTTCTTCCACGCATTGGCCACTATTAAAGTATGATGATGACTAGGATGTTGTTTTTGGTAGAGAAGTGGCCGCAATTTAACTAACTCAATAATTTTTTCTTCAACAACGTACTGACGCTGCTTATTTTTTAACCCCTTTCCCCCCATTTTGTGGTAATCGTTATATGATTATTTAATGAAGGAAAGAAACGAGCTCTCTATCACGCTAGCTTCACTTTGTGAAAAGTGGAAAAGTTTCAACTTTTCGGAAAACGAAAAGATCGTGACGATTTTTCCGATTCCCAATACTATACAATACAAAAATGTTGAAATGAAAGTGACGTGATGGGAACATGAAGCAGAAGCGAAACTTTGAGTTTTCGCCCCGACTATACATACGCGCATTCGTGATTCGCCAGCGATCACGCCGCGAAAGTACAAAAAACGAAAACTATACAACCAGCATAACCCCGTCTTTTTCTCTTTCTTTTCTCCGCTATTATGTCACTACATTTTCCCTTCTAACTTCACCTTTTTAACTTGTTGAACTCGAACATTGACACGTCACATACACCGCACCGCACCGTACGCTGTACTATATTAAACGAGGGAAGGGGGGTCGTTGGTGATTCAGGATCCAATACAAAACCCAAATCCAAGACAGACAAATAGGAAAACTAAACTTGACACTTTCCCTCCTCGTTATCCGACGTCTTCGTCGTCAACCTCTATCTCTTTCCACTCTTTGTTCTTTTTTTTTGTTTTTACATTTTCATGGAATTTATCTGGGAAAAGAATTAACTGTTCAGCTCACAATAAGAGACCACGTACGTCGTAAACACATTATCCTTCATCACATCAGCTTCACTAGTACCAGTACCAGTACCAGTACCAGTGCTTGAGCCAGTGTGTAATTACGCAGTCAGCCTGTCGATGCACCCCGATCCCTACAGTATCTCCGGCGAATTACACATCACGACACATACTAAGTATGTGTACAAAGAGAATAATAAACGATGGGCTTTCAATCCCGTTACTACTGCTGATGGTCTTATTCTGAGTACCGTATTTCATCGTCTTTTAGACCAGGGTACAGCCATACAATCGTTCGTTAATAGACCCGTGTCCCGTCTTTTAATTCCTACCACTCAGACCCATATACTATCATGCGTCTACGTTTACAATCACAGAAAATACGGTAGAGTGGGAAATAAGAAAGCTGTAAAGTAAAATAAGCTTTCTAACAGGATTTTTCTAGATTACAAGTTTTTCGCGTGTGAGACAAGACGAAGATGGCAAAAAGACATAGAACAATACAATGTGTGTCCGTGTGGCCCTATGTTGGAATGGATGGATTTGAAGTTGCATTACTATTTTATATTTTGAGGATAGAATGATGTACTACAAAGTGCGAATCATGTACTAGCAAAATTTTAAAAAAAAACATGATTTTTTTTACTTTCCCATACCCGCTGTGTGTTGTAGTAGGTCTGTAGGGTCTACAATTTCATCGGATTTTTAAAACATCTAAATTTTGTGAATATTTTAACTATTATTCAACATTTATAGTCTCGTCTCGCTTTTCAAAAGTTACTTGTTTTGTTGAAATTTTGTGAAAAATCTAATTTCTAAAGGTGCCTCAAAATATTGTGGCATTTTATTGTTTAACAAGGAAATAATCAAGTTCCTTCAGTATCGACCGAGTATCGGTGCTCTAAAAATTGCACGATATCTCATCCCTAATTCCAAGTTGGTTTTATTGTTCTACTTCTTTCGTTAGTAGTTACATTACCACTCACTCCAACTAACCAAACTAAAGCCAAAGTCAATGCCAATGCCAATAAGTTGAAACTAAGGGAAAGTCTCTAAGGCATTTCTTCAACAAGCTCCAACTTCAAATGTTCACTACATCCACACGAATTTAATTCTACTTCAAAACTCGAGACGTCTGCTCGGCTTTGGCTTCGTCTTGTCTGTGTGTCTGTGTGTGTTGTAAGTTTGTGCCAAATAATTATGGTTTAATTAAAATATTCGAGATGTGTTATTCCTCCTTCAGCGCCCTTCATGTCACACTCCCCTTTCAGCTGCTCTCCTATCTCTCCGCGTGTCTCGGAATTTGAAGAAGAAATCGGAAAGAAGACGCGCGCGGAGTGTGTCTCACAACACTAACACCGACGCCTTCACGAGGCTCAACAGAAGATAGAGAGAGAACAAGGGAAACATGAAGATTATATGATATAAATATTACACCATTCATTTCATTTCCAAACTCAAACATTTTCCAAGTTTGTAAACTCAAAACGGAACAGACTTTGAGGGCGGAGGATTTCGTGGCATTACCACGACCTCCCAATTACGGACATTAACAGGACCAGAACTATAGAATTAGAACGGAACCACAACCAGATGAAATGACTGCTCCATCATTTCTACACTTGTACCACACAGCACAGTAGCAGAGCCTTGGACTTGAAATAGAAGTCGTAAAGACGTCTGCTCTGTTTTGTTCTTCTCTGTTATTTTAAAATGAGCTAAATACTCTTCAATTACAGGCATAGTCTACAGAGTCACATTTCCAAACTTTGAATCATGCTTTCTGAGTATTTTATTTTTTATTTTTAGTCATGCAGATGCCAATGATCTTCATCTTCTTCTGTCGTCGTCGCCATAGCCATAGCCATGCTCTATGCATTCCATTTATTTGATTCTTATCGTTAGTAAGGACTCAAAATGACCCATATCAATTTTTAGCTAAAACCAAAATGGACTATCTACAAAAAAAATTAAAATATTAGATTCTTAAATGATTGTAAATTGAATAGTCTGCACATGTCAAAATACATACAAAAAGAAAATTTTACACTTTCGAAAAACATGTAAATCGAGTATTTTGCCCTTTACAAAAACATGCAAATAGAACATTTTACATTTTGGAAAAACACGTAAATCGAGTATTAGGCCCTTTTCAAAAAACACCCAATTACAACATCTTACACTTTCGAAAAGCATGTTAAATCGAACGTTTTGTACTTTTCAAAAATATGTAATTTCTAAAGGTCATTTTAGTCATGCATCTCCAGTGCTTTTTTGACATAGCTCATTTTAATTCTAGCTAAAAATGGATATGGGTCATTTTGATTCTTCACAGAATTTCTTGAATTAAGTAATTATTATTAGCTCTATTAGTTATCATTATAAATGCACGAGTTAAAGATTTCTGATGATGATGTGTCAGTCAGATGATGGCTCAAAAGTTTGACTCGGAGATCTTTCCAACACCAACACCAACACGAACCAACATAGGGTACATATCTGTAGGTGGTAGGTAGATGTGGAGAGAGTAGTGAGAGTGTCAGCAATTACGGATATTTATAATGTGTCGGTAATCCGCACTACATCGAATCAAAGTTTGGAACAAATGTTGGCATTATTCAGAGTTTAAGCGGTTGATAGGAGGTTGTAGCTATGGGTTGAAGTGTATACAGATAATGGGTGGAAAGTCAGAGTGAGAGTTATGTTATATCCAAGTTAACTCCAATGACAGAATGAATTATGTAACTGTCTGCCAAACCATCCCGACTACATACCCCTACTCCTCGTCCTTGGGTTCCATTCAATTTACATTGTGTTTACAACGACAGTAACGGAGTGACTACAAGCATGTGGTAATATGTCTTTTGGGTAGAAAAAGTATCTACATGTATGAATCCGCTTGGTTCAATACTGTCTTTTGGAATCGCACCAACGACCAATGTTCAAGTCTTGAAGCGTCGGAGTCTAGAGTCCTGTGGAACTAAAAGGAATTGTGTACATCACGTAGATCCTATGTATTAATAGTATTAACATCAGCATCCCATTTTCAGTCAAACTGAATATAAGGATCCGTTGAAGTCTCAATACCGGCGCCGCAGATCTTCGAATCGAAAACTTCCAATCGTGTTGAATACAATAAGTAGGTATATAAAATTGTAATTGTTTGATTTCTCATTCGTTTTTGTGCACCTTTTGAAAAACACCAATTTTTATACAAAATTCTGAAAATATAGATTCTAGATTTAGTATCGTCTGTGAAGAATAAAAATTTCCCAAATCCATTTTTAGCTAAAAACAAAATTCACTATCTACAAAAAAATAGCATGTTCATAAAAACTTGTAAATAGAATATTTTGCACTTTTAAAAAGCATGTAAATAGAACACTTTGCACTTTCAAAAACATGCAAATAGAATACTTTGCACATTTCAAAAGTATTTAAATAGAACATTTTGCACTTTTAAAAAACATGTAAATAGAAAATTTTACAATTTTTGAGAAAATGTAAATACAACATTTTGCAGTTTTAAAAAAGATGTAAATACAACATTTTGCAGTTTAAAAAAAACGTAAATATAAAATTTCTCACTTAAAAACTCGTATTAAACAATATACTTACCAAAATCTACTTTAGTACGTTTTTGAAATAGGTCGTATTAATTCTAGCTTAAATTGGATATGGGTCATTTTGACTCTCTTCACAGACGATATGATTGCGAATAGTATTGCTACTGCATGAAGCATGGGACCCGGTGTTGTTGAACCTTTTTTATAACGCATGGAATTTGTCTCGCATTTCTATTAAATCTATCTTCTTGATATATCCACAATGAAAACTCGATATATCAGTTCTTAATGGGAAAAGATGCTGTCAGCCGTTACTTGGCATACAAAAAACCTGCGCAATATAACAGTAGACTTTTAAATGGAAGTTATGGTATATAAATCGGCCGGAACAATGACTTTACCAGTAGCCAGTAACCAGTAACCAGTAGCCGGCACTGGTACCGGTACCGGTGCCGGCACTCAGTGCTTAGCGCCGGGAACGGAGCCACTACTACTAGTTTATGAAGCTTTTTGGGTAGATTGTACAGACAATAGATAGCATGAGTATGCATGGCATTTATACAGAATTCAGACGGAACCTACGTCTGACCAGGTCATGTGGAGAGGGATTCCTCGCTCTCTCTGTCCCGACCAGGACGATATAAACGATACAACTCTGAAAGTCAACTATTTTAATTTATTTCCAAGGCGCACGCAGGTCTGTGACAGTAACGTATTCCGTCTGACTGGACATTTACATTTATGGTGCCGTTCATAGGCTAAAATAGAAGCCGGGTCCATGCAACTAAGTAGACAAGATACTAAAATAGGAGCGTCTACCGAAACTGATACTGGAAACAATATATTTAAAAAACTCGGAAACTGGATACTATATCCATATCCTTATATACACCAAAACAACATAGAATTACATAAGAATGGGAGTAGAATTATTACTATTATTATTATGTATGACATATTATGTAGAATTTAAAAATAAAATATTACCAAAACGATAGATTAAGAAAGATGGAGAAAAAAAGGGATTTCTTTTTGTTATTATTAATATTAATATTAGTATGACTATGGTCATGGTTATGGTTATGGTTTTTGGGAAGGCGTCTTCCTTTTGGATTTCTATCCATTCTATATATTTTCCTCAATTGTATTCCTACAGATGTATTAGTATTGGCAATCGTCCTCCTTCGGTCTGTGTAACTTTTCCCTTGGGCTCTCTTCCGTAGATGGAAAGCTACGGAAAAAATCTTTATTGAAATTGAAAAAGGACAAGGACAAAAAATAGAGCAAATCCGAGTACAGCCACTAAATAAGTAGGCATGTACTCGGGTCGGTGCCCGGACGGCATCGCTTCCCCTCCCCGCCATTATTTTTCTCAGCAACAACACAATTGTTATAAAATAAAATAAGTATAGAATCTGGAAAATTTTGAGACAAAAAAAAAATATCCATCTCCGTTTTTATTTTTTGGAGGATTATTTTTAAAGGAAAAAAGAAGAAAGCGGGGAGGAGGATTTTTTGAGGATAAATGGAAAAATATGAATGCTAAAAGAAACTACAGGAATTGAGAAAAAATCCATGCGGTTTGTTTCTGTGTGTCTCATACTAGTTGTAGTTGTAATTCCCGGGTGTACTTCCCATAATGTCCATTGTCCCTGCCCTGCTCCCCTGTCACTGTCACTATCTGTCCCTATATCTGTCTACGTTCCAACGTGCGCCTACAAGTACAGTGTATGTTCTGCCAAATAAAAAAAACGAGACCGAATAATCATCATCATCAATGGGGACGGTGACGGTACACACATTAATTTCATTGCTCATTTAAACTTTTCCTATCAACTTTGACTTGAACTCCAGCTCGAAAGTCTGCGGGAAGGATGAAGGAGCAATGTGTGTGAGCAAGTTAAAGTTTATTTTTCCTCAAGCTCAGTCCGTGTGGTGGTGGTGGTGGTGGTGAAGAGCCCATATTGGAGACATCCGGAGTAATTTAGAGAGAAAAACTTTCCTCTCTAATTCTTTATAAAGTTGTCACCCAGGCTAGCAGAAACATAACATGGTCCTGTCCATATGGGTCTCCTCTTGTCCTATACAGTGCCAGGGCCACACTGGATTCAGGATGGATGGAGTAGAAGGCGACGAAAAAGTCTGTCTACTACTCTGTAAAAGTAAGTAGAAGTTGAATTCGACCTTGGGAAGTTCAGATTGAGAAGAAGCGCAAGTTGAGGAGGCAGAGGTTTGTTTTGGACTTTGGGATGACACCACCCAAACTGAATCTAGGCGCCCTTCGGTTTCGGTTTTGGCATCGGCGTCGGCTTCATCATGATAATACTGACACATCTTTGATCACTCTTAAATGGAGATGTTTGAGTTAAGAACATAAGGCCAAAGCTAAAACACGACCTCAAAAGCATTTTCAGGTCTATAGCCTATGATCGGATTTTAAATTTCGGAACATTAAAAGTTCATTGACGCCAGAAGGGAGTCTTCCGCTCCTCTTTCATTTAAGTGTTTAGAATTGAATGAAAAGAAAATCTTGCTTACCTATTAAATTCCTATATATTATACCATACCTATAATTACATCTTCAAATGAGGACACTATATAGATTTAGTCCTGTTAAAGTGCCACTTTATCTTTGTCTTTTTTGTTGTTGTGCATAGTAGATGTAAAATCAAAATCGAGAAGACGAAAGGATTTTGAATTTTGACAGCGGTACTATGTTGGAAGGTATAAAAGTCAAGGAGTGAACTTCAGTTTAATTTTCTCGTGAAACTCACGATGAGTATTAGATGAAATTGAATTGATTCTGAAATCAGAGAAACTGATATCGTCTAGTAATCAGAAGCCAGTGTTTAATAAGACACAATACTATAGATATTGATACCTTCCGTGTATGGATTATTTATTAATTTCGAAAAACGTTTCTAAAATATTTTATAATTTTTAAGAACGTGTTACTGAAATACTGAAATTCAGCAGCTGAATTATTTTCTAGCTTTTTAGAAAAAATTGATTTAATGAAATATTGTGTGGGCTGGAAAAACGTTTTACTGGAATATATTGTAATTTTGAAAAACGTTTTACTGGAATATTTTGTAATTTTGAACAACGTTTTACTGGAATATTTTGTAATTTTGAAAAACGTTTTACTGGAATATTTTGTAATTTTGAAAAACGTTTTACTGGAATATTTTGTAATTTTGAAAAACTTTTTTAAAAAAATATTTCGAAAGGTTTAAAAACGTTTTACTGGAATATTTTGTAATTTTGAAAAACGTTTTTAAAAAAATATTTCGAACGGTTTAAAAACGTTTGGAATATTTTTTAGTTTCGAAAAACGTTTGGAATATTTAAAAATTTTGAAAAACGTTAAACTAAAATATTTTGTAATTTTAAAAAACGTGTTACACTGGAAAGTTTAAAAATTCGGTTGAATACTATTTTTAAAACATTAAAAGCTGACATCTTTATCCAACACGCATCCTACCGTGTAACTATTCGTTTTTTCGTTTGACACTATTTTTACAGCCAGTAGTTCAAATTCTGTATTATATATTCCAATACGTAACACACTAATCAACTTTCCCCCTACAGATGGGCACTACTGGAGCAAGAGAGTGAAACCTATACATTCAAACCCGTAAAAGCAAAAGGAACTAATAGCATGGATAATTCCTTATACACATCAGATCTTACATACTAATTGAGTATCTCCCAGTTTTCGAAAACTTACTGAAAGTCACTTGAGTAAAAGCAAATGTACATATGTGGATAGGATGGATATAAATATAAAGGGAAGCATTTTGGTTTTTGGAAGATGTAGACTACAAAGTTGCTTAAGTTCCTTTCTTTGTCCTTACAGTCCTTTGTTCAATGGTGTGATGGGGAGGATATCTCACGTAATTGAGATGAGTGAGTGACAGAAAGGAACAAAAATGAATCAATTACTCTGACTTGAACAAGATCTAGAGCGAGAGCGCCAAGAAGCACGAGACAGTGAGACAGGAGAAAGTCAAGGCAAAAAGAGAAAGCACGGAATACAGAGGGAGATAGTTCAACTTTGAGTTTGACAACGAAAAATTCACTTGGCTACATCCACGCAAACACACACACACAGTAGTATGACTGGAGTCCCCACGAATGGTGAATGGATAGCATATATCAGATGGAGTTTTCGAGTATTGAGTTGATGCGTGACATTCCAAAAGATTTTGCCCTAGAATCCGAGAATGTTGAAGAAATTTTAAAAGTTTCCGCAATTCTCGTGCGTGCTCCCATGTCAGCCTCACAGTTTTATGTATACAACATAGTCAAAGTATAAAAGTCAGACCAACTAGTACATCTTCATATCTACACTCTGCATTATTGTCTCCCTCTTACGTCCCATGCTAAATTGTGCTATAAATATCACAAGAGTGACTTTTAAGGGAAGATGAGAATCATAGAGGATCGTCCTCGTTATTAAAAAGGGAACAGCTTTCTTTTCTTTCTTCTTTCTTTTTTTTTGGCTTTTCTTGTTCTAGTATACTATGATAGAAGGAAGATTGTAGGGCATTCACACTTGCCGAGCCATAACCATAGGATAAGATAGGCCCAATCATATTATAATAACAGAATATATCAGTACAGCTATATGTAAGCATAAACTACCGCCCACATTCTGACATTACAAATTTCTTGCGTAATCCTCTCTGACTTCTGAATTATGAAATACACGTTGCTCGAGTCCAAAATATGGGACTATTGTAACATTGCACATTCTATATCCAAAACTAAGGTTTCGTCTCTTGTTTTTTACAAATTATAAACTATGTTATGATCCACCAACGATTTCACATTTATTTGTCGTGGCCTGCACCATATCGTCTGTGAAGAACCAAAATGACCCATATCCATTTTTACCTAAAAACAGTACCAACTATCGACAAAAATGTCTTGAGAGCATTTAAATAGAACATTTTGCACTTTTCAAACACATGGAATTAGAGAATTTTGCACCTTTTCGAAAACATGGAATTAAAACATTTTATACCTTTTCAAAAACATGGCATTAGAACATTTTGAACCTTTTCAAAAACATGGAATTAGAACATTTTGAACCTTTTCAAAAACAAGGAATTAGAACATTTTTCACATTTTCAAAAACAGTTAAATAGAACATTTTATGTTTTTCAAAAACTCCTAATTAACCTTTTACGCATATTTCTCATTCTGTTTGTATGACATAGCTCATTTTGATTCTAGCTTAAATTGGATATGGGTCCCTTTGGTTCTTTACAGACAATTTATAGCTTTACTGATATTATTATTTACAATTAATGTATAGTATGCAAAAATATTTATTCAAACGTATTATAATTTATTAACTAATTTTCCTATAATATTTTTTTTAGCAGACAGAGGATATGTGTATGGCGAGGTAGATAGCCGTTGTACTACTGTACTGCTGGGCTCAGATGTACTCTACAAAGTAGTGATAAAACAAAGTATAGTTACCTACTTTAGTAGTTTCTGTGCCACTGCTAGTAATGTATAGTGGTACATACATAATACATATCTGTAGTTGGACTGGGATTGTTGGATAGGGAGTGCGTGCGTAATTTACCGGTGAATGGAAAATGGGTACAGTTATTTATGAGGCAAGAGACAAAAAAGCAGAATGAGACAGGAGCAGTGGAGAATACTTTTGGGGGAGAAAGGGAAAGGACCTCGGAGCCCCATTATATTATATGGGGATGGGGATGTCATCAAGAGTGGAGTCAAACCATTTGGTTATTGGCATTGGCATTAGTCTAATATTGATTGAGAATTTGCATGCACAAGCGAAAACGAATCCAAATTGATTGCTGAATGCGAACGAGTATTTCGTTTAGAAGGACGACGAGGAAGAGTAATAGTACACAGAGTCAATCTTTAATGAAGTCAGTCAGTTAGTCAGGAGGAGTGGAGTGAGTTGCAACCTCGGAATCGGAACTTGAAAAAGACGGCCATATATAGAGTCCCGGTCCCGAGTCCCCACAGTCCTGTCCCTGTCTCTGTCTCCTCTGTTCAAACTCGGAACCAAAATAAAAAACAGAACCAACTGTCAGACAACCAACGACGAGCCAGCGTCACCGTCCTCACAACTTCATTTAACTTTTCCCGACAGTATATACTCTGTCCTTGGTACTTCCACTTCCACTTATTATTATTTATCTATCTGAACATTTCATTTATCTTATCCCAAAGTCAAAAAAGCCATATCCGTTATTATGAGTCCGCTATAAATAGAGAGAATTTTAGGACACTTTTCCAAGCAGCGCGTTTAATCAAGAATTTTCTACTCTCTACGCTTTCTCCTCAAATTCATGTAAGATGAACAACTGACAATGTCAACAAACACTGGATATACTTCCGTATTATTCTCATCGCTACTGCTCATAGTTTCCCGTTTTGCCAGCTAAGAATTTCTTAGCTAAGAGACGAGGAGCAATAATGATAGGAGTAATGTAAAAATGGAGATGAATTACTATCTCATATACCCCTTTTTGATACTACGTAATCATATTTGACAAGTTATCATTTTGACTATGGGATGACACGTGTTATTTCTGTTACCATATATAAAGCTCCAAGAATATAAAGTAAACCTCGAATTATGGATTATTCAGAATACCAAAATAGGAATTAAATGGTTGTAAATTGTAATTCTTTTTACATAAATAAAAAAAGTACACATCTTTTAAGTCATACAACAAGACTCCTCAAAATTACAATTTTACTAATTACGTAAACACCTAAGTGTAGGTACTTATTTTTAAAAAAACCAAAACCCTGTCTAATAGTTATCTTGCTATATTCGGTTTTGTGAAATGAATGAATTCCATATCGTATGTGAAGAACCAAAATGACCCATATCCAATTTAAGCTAGAATCAAAATGAGCTATGTCCTAAAAACAAATTGAGAAACATGCGTAAAATATTAATTAGAAGTTTTTAAAAAGTGTAAAATGTTCTATTTACATGTTTTTGAAAAGTGTAAAATGTTCTATTTACATGTTTTTGAAAAGTGTAAAATGTTCCATTTAAATGTTTTTGAAAAGTGTAAAATGTTTTATTTACTTGTTTTTTAAAATTACAAAATATTCTATGACAAGTTTCAGTTTTTTTTGTGGATATTGGATATTTTTTTTAGCTACAAATGGATATGGGTCATTTTGGTTCTTCACAGACGATATTACAGCTCGTGTAATATGCAAATGGTTGCATCTTTATCCATATGCAAATTTTCTGACTGTATTAAAACTAAAACATGACAGACAAATCATGGAGCTCATATTCTCCTGGACTTGTCATGAATGAAAAATAAACTTGAGGATAAAACAAAGTAGAAAGAAGGAAAGTGATACTATTATTAAAATGGAGTAATTGCGTAACTTTAACTCTGACTTCCCTTCCATACTGTCCTCCTTGCGTCCTTGCACAGCGCTTCATTTACTTTTTGGCTATTTCTCAAAATCCATTAGCATTATTAGAATTGCATTCTACTCTTGTTATATGGTCGTCGACCGAGCTGAAACGAAATACTATGTAGAAAAAACTATCGTGAGCGCGAGTCAATTTTCCGCGTTCAGTTCGACATTTATTTGCAATCAGTTGTTCGAGACTGAGACTTGGAGACTCAACGAAAATATCCATGTTAATAATACGTTTCAATGTTTTTGTTTTTCCACCACCACTACTCTGTTCTAGTTTTTTTTCTTTAATAGTATATAGTGTGAGGATTGTAAACTACACTTATCGTTCATTGCACTCAGTTAATTCTCATTGTAAAATTGGAGTATCATTTCTTTCAAATACTTAGTAATAAGCATTTTTCATTTTACAACTCATCGTGAGACATACATATTTTTATGTCTGAGCAATGTCTGGCCTCTACATAAATAAATGTGTGCCAAAATATAATTGGAAAATCCGAGGAGATATATGTACCTACATTGCACGGGTACGGCGGGGCAGACTTGAATTTTATTCTGAGAGGTTCCACATTTTTGGTAGATTTTTTAGATATGTATGTATAAATGATTACCTAGACTAAAAATGATTTCATGTAAGGGTCTTTATGCTAATTTAAAATGTAGAGCGCGTCAACATTCATTCAGCTGATCCAATTTAATCCAGAATCCAGACGGAGACGGCTGTATATCTATAGGAGGAATTACTGGCGGTTGAGGGAGCTCAACATAAAAGTATTACAAAAGTGTATAGTCAGACCGGTACCGGTCCTGCATTTATAACTATGTATATAGCTGCATATGGATTTATGGAAGGGCTCTCCGTCCACATAACTCTTATTTGACTCCATACAAAAGTTACTACATACTTGGTTGGTAGGTACCTACGTACAATTTCTCTCTGTCATGAGACTGCCACATAATTATATTAGACATATTATTATTGCCGTACATATTTTGATAGCGTCCCCGTCCCCGTCCCCGTCCCCGTCGCCGTTATCATCCTCAAGTAGCCCATGTCCTTGAGGAGCATGCAAATATGCAGCCCAGAAATAAAACACTCTTATTAGCAATAATTACTTTTGGGCGGAAAAAATTCTTTGGCCTAGAAATAATTGTTAAGTGCATAGCATAGTAGGAGAGGCTTTTCTCTTACTCGAGCTCATTGACAGGAGTTTTAGTTTAGTTGTAGTTTGACTGTATAGGGAGAGATTAGGTCTGGATCTGTAGAGGTAGATAGTGCGAGCACAATATGGACTGGACAAAGGCTGCGAAGGTCCTCGTACACTGGAAGTGGGGGATGGGACCGGGACTGTGAGACTCGGATTGAGACTGGTACTGGTACTACACCCGCACTGGCACTGGCACTGGTAGTACTATTACTACTGCAGCTTCTGACTTTGAAAAACAAGCGGAAACAGTGACTGCTGGGGTCATTTTTTATTCATGAAACGAGTAAAAGACTCCTACATTTCAAATATTAATAGGTGGAGCTTTGGTCATGTCAAGAAATCGCTGTACAATCATTCCCGTATTGAAATCAAATATGTTTGCAGAATCAACGATTGTTTCACGTTGTGGCCAATGTATTTCACGAAGCTAATGGTCAGTATAGTAACTTGTATAAAAATATGAGGGTTTAAATATTAACCGGGGTAGATATGATACTCTATTTTTATAATTTATGGGCTCCAATCTTTAATGAGCAGAATTGGATTCACTAGTTGTGGGCCCCAGCTGGGACTATGGGAGTCGAAGTCGAAGTCAAAGTCAAAATCGATGTCGGTTTCGATGCAATAATCATGTAGCCATTTGACTGTGTGACCTTAAGATGAAATTAATTATTTCGTATAATTATGTACCTATAGGGATATAGTTTTAATACTGATATCTGGTAGCCATACATTTTCTGATAACTGCATGCTCAATGCTCAGCCATTCGCTCCCTTAATTTTCTGCTCAAGAAATAATTGAGGAGTAAATAAAGGGTTCTCAGTTGAAAAACAACCTACAACATGTGTAGTAGCCACTTACAACATTAGTTTGGTCTCCACGTGTATCTTTTAGCTGATTTTCACGCTTTTTACCCTTTTAAAAGCTACGGCATTGTTTTGTCATATATTCGGAATCGGAATAAATATATCGAAAGAAAAGATACGGAGTGCCGGCTAATAACTATACATACAATAAGTTAATCGTTGAAATAATATAATAATTGCGGCATTGACATGTATAGGACCAATACTACATGCTTTTTTGTGGATGATTATTTCTACTCTTTATTGTGCTATATTTAATAAAAAACGTGTGTGTTTGCATTTCGCGTGAATTCCTCCATGTAGAACATGTGTGTACATACACGACTTAGGTACGTAAAAATAAACATTTATTTTATGATTGACTCGATTTACTACGTATACGTACGTGTTTTGTTCCCGTAGTTCTGCTATTTCCCTATTTATATTTAATATATCTAAATATACACACCAAAATCTTGTTGAATCGTTGATTTCCAATCTCTTTTGGATTTCTGATCTTACAATTAGCCCACTGAAGAAAATCATTTTTTAAATGCCAACATAAATCAAACTGTATTTATGAAGGGATGATAAAGCAGTAAAGTAAATATTTCATTGTACTAAAATAACACTACAATCTACGATTGATATTTTATATAGGTAGATATAGATTCAGTGCCCGCTTAGATTAGGGTAGGCTAGCCAGCCCTAAAATTTCGATAAAAATTAAATGTATTCAAAATTTATTTTTTCTGTTTTTGTTTCTATTACTTTTAAATGGTGCTTTTATACAAAATTTTCAATGTTGAAAGCATATAAATAATTTGATAAAAAACCAATATGTATTAAGTTTTCTCTCTTTGAGGAATTTTTCATCCTACAAATCGAGAAGAATATTTCTTGGCAAATTTTAGTTTTTTTAACGAAAATATATTACGTCTGGACGGACACTGAAAAACACATTGCTGGGTGGTTGCTCATTAGTTTAATATGTAGTTATATTCTGTGTTCAATGTTTATTTCAATTTAAATAATCATAAAATAGAAGCATCCCCACCTTATATACAGTAAGGACGGAATACCCCTTATGTACATCGGTACATGGCTGTCTGCATTATGCCCATTGCCCATACTTCACGTTTCCACATTACCTTTAATAAGGAGGATCGATCCATCTTTTCACATTCATTCCCCTTGAATATTAATAATGTAAAAATGTGCTGAATTTACTATTACTTAAAATGATTACCGTTGTAAAGTTTGAGAGGACTGTGGAAGGGTGGGCTGTATGTCTGTGGCGGCTGTAGCAGGCCCGGACCCAGAACCGGAACCAGAACCAGTCCGTTTCTAGGTTAAGAGCAAGCACCACACTACTACACCCAACTACTCACTGCCACGACTCTGGTACTACCACTACACTATTTACATGAGGCAAGTACGCGACTGCTACTTTCCCATTCGTCTCCAATCACTCTCATGCCCGGATGCATATTATAAGAAGGCATAAATATTTGAGGCGGGTTGGTGAGTACGGGGCACAAACAAGCAAGGTTATCAGAGACCCGATAAAATCTATAGAAAGTCCTTCCATCCCATCCACAATCCACATCGACATCGGCATCGACATCGGCAAAGACAAAAAGACCGGAGAGATACAAGAACTGAATTTAGCCACATAACTTCCATTTCCACTCCCGCTCCAAGGAGCGAGTGTGACAACCCAAGTCCAAGGTACACTGATAGTCAAACCAGGATTCAAATATTCAAGTTGGTATATAGTTAGTTTATTAGGAGTTTAGGAGCTCCTCAGTCCGTAATTGAGTCGTCTCCACCTTTTATGATTATGAAGGTGCAGAATAGACCCGGAGAACTCCATAGTAGAGAGATGGCTGGGCAAATTCCACTTGAATCCTCACACACACTGACTGAAACAATCTAACCTGACTCTGAATGTGAATTTGAATGAGGCATATGCGGGACAGTGTGTAGAGACAGAGACTGGGGAAAGTTGAGTTTTCACTTTATGCGTGCGCCCCACTATACATAGCAGTACCTCCTGCCTATACTCCTTTTCAACTACTGTATTAGCATATATTCAACTTATAACAGTCAGTTACAATGCTCTGGCATGGAATAAAAAACAGTAGCCCAAACACATTTATATAATGTAGAATTTGAGCCCGAGTCCAAAGTGCAAGTATATAATGGAAAATGGGAAGCATAATATCTAACGTAAGCATTATACAGTGTAATTATGATGGAAATGGATGGTCGCTGTCGACAGTTTTCCTACACACACACACACACACACACACACACACACACACACACACACACACACACACAAACAAGAGACATTCCATCCGATTCCATTCCAAGGTAGACGACGACTCATTATCACACAATACAGAGAGATAGAAACATAAACATGGGCGGCCGCGGAAAGAAAATACTGAACACAGAAATAGGGAGTCCAAGTTGGAAACTTTATTAAGCTCAAATGTATGCATAATTATGAGTTACTCGTCCGTGGATGAGTCCTCATAAAATGTCAAAAGTGAGTTCGTTTAGTTTGCACGTTACCACTTTCCACGGTCACTCCATGGGATCGCTATATTTGGATTGGTGGTGGTGATGGTTGTGGTTTAGAATTGGTGATGTGGTTGTACGCATACGTGCGTTGTCTGTTGTAAATTGAATTATAAAATTAAAGCCACACAGTTCAGGTCCAGAGGTCCAGGTAAAGCCTATAACCTTCCCTTTGACCATGGACTGTGTAATCCCAAAGTGTTGAGGACTGAACTGAATTTGCACTTGACTCAAATTCAAACTAAGTTTCTGATTTCTGTACTATTCAATTCAGAAATTCAGAACCAGACCATAAATCCATGTAAATTAGTAAATTGTTACATAAAATGTAGAAAGCTCTTGAAATTATCTAGAGTGACTATGAGCGCATTAAAAATAGATGTAGGAAGCTGTGTCTATTTCTGTGGGAGACTAATTTGTTAACCGTATTTTTATTTTTAATTCGAATTAGCCTCTGAATCCGGAGCTTTGTGGAACTTGACTCATTAGTCAAATGAATATTCATGTGGAAAATGAAAAATTGAGGTTTTTAACGGTGGAGAATATGCACAGTACGAGCCATACACGTAGGGCCCCTAATTAATACTAAACAGGCTCAAATATTGAAAGCCTGAAAGTGCTAAAAACTTTTTGCTTGATTATACAATTATAGCGGAAGTTAAATTCAATTTGAAAGTCAATGGAATTGAGAGCCACGTATAGCATTGTATAAGTCCTATCCTACACTTACCTAGGTTTTTTTTCCTTCCTTGCCCTGCCCTTGTACATGCTCACATAATACAGCCAGGTACATAAGTGCATATATGGGTATAGTTGAATGAAATTGGAGAATAGGTGATTGGATGATTGGACTGTAAAGGTAGGTAGGTAGGTATGTTTGTTTGGAAATTTAGTGTCGAGGAAAAAGTGAAGGACGTTCTGAACTTGAGAAAATTAAATAGAAATAGCGATGCGGTGTGGTGAGGCAGAGTGGTTTCAGTGGTTACGGTTTTATGACCAAGCGACTCCATAAGTCCATAAGTCCATAATAGACATTTGATTCCCTCGCTTATCCGTTCCACTTTAATTGTGGGGGGAGGGGAAAGAGGGGGGAAAGTAAATACGTGTCTTTTTGGTTTCAGTGTAGTATTTATTAAGAAATGGTTCAAGTTGTAATCGATGCGCATACCTTGCGCAACAACCAACTGTACGTAGGTACCTTCCTATATAGGCATACCTTCTTTTCCGGTCCAAATAATAATAACAATATATATCATGGACACAACTTCCCTCACTTACGGACTTACGGCCACCGCCACCACTATAAATAAAACCAATAGGCCAAGACCAAACCAACAAAAACTGAGGCAGGACCAACGCCAACACAGCACGTAGTACGTAGGGCGAAAGAAAGGTGTACGGTAGGTTATGCTGCTATGTATTAAAGTGAAAGTCCAATCCCAATATGAGAGTTTGAGTCGTCCATAGACAAATAATCAGCCTGGGAAATTGCTCACTTCCGAGTCCAACCACATACAGTATATACCTACATACCTAGTAGTAATAGTAGTAGTAGTAGATGGCCAGGAGCTACTTGAAAAGAGAGAAGACACACTCGACTTTCCTCCTTTAATAAACCTCTCAAATTCCACACAGTTCTGCATCAGTTCTCCTCCAGTTCCATGTAGTTCCATAGACAATCAATCTATGTTCACCTGCTCGATATCTCAAACTCAAACTTGAAGCTGGAGATATAGCATGTACCTGATGAGACACTCTATTTCCATTTTACGGATTACACTACGTAATATCAGTAATGACTTTTCTTGAGTACATGCGTATTACCTAGATAGTTTATGTAAATATAGAAAATATACCTACTCCATGTGCACATGAGACATCAAGAGGAAGACTCATATATGAACTGATATATGAAACTACCTACGTGTGCTCATATGGAAATTTAACCGCACCTAGCAATTATATTGTACTTTAAAGTCTACACGCCGTCATTTCGATTTCAATTTCAACTCAACTCAACCAACATCTCTCACTCAGACTTTCAACTCTCAATACATGGTAAATTGAGGGTATTACTCTCAAACTTAAACTGATGCTAAAACTATAACTTTGTATTCACCATTATTTATATATGTATTCTATTCTGACATTGGAGGGTATAATACCTTAGTTAAAATAGTATTGAAAATTCTCATCGTGAACTCCATGTTTCCCCCCAGACTATACGACTGTCTGTCTTGGAAACTATGCTCCAACTGTGGCAATTTAGTCTCATTCTCATATATCCCATGAATGGTTGTTACAACAAGTTAGGATTTTCATTGAATTGACGACATGGAGCTTAAAAGGAATTTAAACTGTTGGGCAGAGTCTATTGGAGAGCATGCATGTATATGCACTCAGAGACTCTCAAGGTAGGACGCATTAGGCAATGGTATGGCGGGTACTTAAGTTTATTGCTGTGAGTTGGAAGCCCTCTTTATGTAGTATATCGCTCACAGATTCGGAATCGGTGCGAGTACCAGCACCCGTACCGGTAACAGTACCAGGAAAAGAATTATTGTAGCTATCCGCTCTGCTCACAGATATACTGCATCATTAGAGAGAAACGTCTGCCGTGCATGCTGGACTATGGGGAATGGAGTTTAATAGGTAACCTACCTTATGTAAGTAGTTATAGGTATAGCAGCAATGGCAGTCTGTATAGTGCTATAGGCATTATATCTCAACTCAAGCTTAACCTAATGACAAATGATGAGTGTCGTTGAACGGTGTGAGGTACGCATCGGAATTATTTCAAATAATTTATTAGCTCTGACTGGAATGAAAGGCGCTCAAAATGTAATTCATAATGCAAGCTAGCACCTATACACAGAAATTTACAAATTCACTATACGTACTACTACTACTACACAGCATAATTTGTTCTGCGGCTCGTGAAAAGTCCCGCAAAAATTAAATCAGTTCTTGAAAATAAAACATCCTGGAGTTCCTATGGAGTACTGACACAGACTACAGACAGTAGTAGGACCTAACCTACCTTCATGAGTACATTGCACTGTCTGCGTCTGTACATAATTAAGAGGCTCAAAAACCTACCTTCCTATTTCCTACCTACCTGCTTGACTATTTCTAGTACCTGGTGCCTTTGTTGGCATGACCGAATTTATTCTCCTATTCTTAACCATATGCCCTCACTCCCTCACACAAAATATGTAATTGACCAACAGAGGCCTAACTTATTCTTGTGTAAATATTTTTTATCTTTAGCTGAAATTAAAAATAATTCTTAACCAAATAAACCCCTTTAGTGGCAACAACAGTTTTAAAGGTCATTTTTAAGTTACTTTCAGCTATATATATGAGAAATCATTGAATGTCTTCAAGATGTACTTGAAATTAACATATACGAGAGATTGGGAAATGAAAATACATAAAAACGACAAAGGATGTCGCTCAGGAATTTAAATTCCATGTACAATGTATAAAATGAATAGGGAGGCTGTTTTATCGTAAATTAATTCAATTTAAAATTTAAAATGAAAAAAATATAGAACTCGTACATTGGGACTGACTGAATTGGCATGACCTTCCCGCATATTGCCATGTCGTGTCGTCTCAATCCTAAAACTTTTGTATTTGGAATTGGAATTTCAGAGTATGTATATAATATATGGAAGCCCTATTTTTTTTGTTCCCTTTCTTTTAAATTGAATAAAAAATGCTCCGTCTACGAGAGGAAAACGTCATGTGGATACGTCAATTGTCAATTTTATTTTCAATGCTCTCTAGGTATTCTACGTACCTAGGTATGGTAATGCTGTATAATGGAATGAGAAAAACGTCGATTTTCCATTTCCTTTAGTATTTACTAATCGGAAGTTCTATTGGTGCGTAGGATCCTTCATTCTCATGTACCAATTGGGAATTTCCATGCGTACTGTATAGTTGTATAGTCATAGTAGTGCACTTACATAAATTTATAGTATAAAAGGTAAGTGCAGGAATATATTATTGTAGGTCCTCCATCCCACGATACGATTATATGTGACATATAACATTTGCTGAAATTGTAAATTGCAAGAGATTGAAACTCGGGACCGAGACCGAGACCGGGACCGTTACCGGGAGCTTCAATCGCCATTCACCATCTCATACACCGCAGGATTTATCTAAAATGAGCGAAAGACTTGAAGTTCAAAAGATTGCGTTCCTGCGTATGATACATCTCTATTTCTTATTTTACATTTCCTTAGGGTATCAAGCAAGGTCGCAAAATATAATACTATATTTATATAGTGCACTGAATTGAATGTCATTACTTACGCTGCACTGTATAGGAGTATAGGCATAGATACAGAATTACCATAATAAGAACGGTCCTTGAAGATGCAGTAGCGAACATTCATAAGTGTATCGTTGATTTGAATATTGCACACGCGTGTGTCCACGATCACAGAGACAAAATTGACATTTTAACTATAAACACAATGTTTTTAATTTTAGAGCGCAATTATTTTAAATTTTGAAAACAAACATTTGAAATATATTTTAAATTATCTATAAAGTTGTAAACAATAATTCCATTTACATTTTGTTGAAAAGTTGGAAAATGAAAAGAAAATTTTCCGCGCATATTCCATGTTTTCCTTTTTCCCCACTTTTAACTGTTTCATATATAGCCGAAGCTTGGGCATCTTCAACTCAGCTGGAACTGGACTGGGACTGGGGGATAAATACTACGTGAAGAAGATTACTCTAAGAAGACGATTAATTACTCTTGAATTTCAGCCTCGAGTAATTCCAACTCAAACATTTGTTTCAAACTTTTACACGAGTCCTAAGTTGAGAAGAGAATTGGTTCATCAACAAGAGAATTTGATGGGAAATTGGGAACGTACAAAGCTACATAGTTGTTTTTCGTACAGAAAAGTAAAGTTACGCAATTCTCCTTGGAATATTCGGGAATATTTTGGGCATGTATTATAATATATGTGTAAACCTTTTCTCCTTTGTCGGAATATTTTCTATCGTTACAAAACTCACATTTTATGGAATCATTTTTTAAAGAAGATACTCAAAATCCAACATAAAAAAAGGAAGAATCCACAGAGAGATCCACTTTTTGGTTGTTTCATTTTTTTTGGTTGAGTAATTTTGAGCATACACGCTTAAAATTAAAATTAAAATCAATACACACAGCCAGGCCATATTTTATTATAAAAAGGTCCTTAATCATATTCGCGTTCCCCACGCGCCTTCAAATATAGATTATTTCTATATAGTCGAAAAAATATTTGAAATCTGTTCACTTCGTCTACGAACTACGAAACATGTTCTTCTTACGAAATTATATCTTCCCTCTTGAAATTCACATTTCCCAAAGTCAGGAGCAGTTGAGTCAGCATAGAGCCAATAAAGTTTCCTCGCAATTCTCTAGAACAACAGTGTTTCCAGTTTCCACATTGCATGGATGGAAATCAAACTATTTAACTATTTAATCTCAGAGACATGTTAATCTACAGGGAACTTAAAATATACATAGTACCAGTACCTCCTCAAAGAATTGATTGAAATGATGACTCTGTTCACGCTCCAGCATATTATGCTTCTCGAAATAAATGTGAACTACATACTACAAAGTTTGTAATGAGAAATGGGGCAATGGAAAATGGAACTGGGAAATTTGGACACAGTGTGGGACGTGTATAATAGTACAAAGGGAAAGGGCAAAGTGACAGTGACTGTCGGTCCGTCATCATAATTTGATTAGTTTGAATTACTTTCATTTTCATAACTACGTAAGGAACACCTACTCAAAGTTTCACCTTTTTAAAATATTAAATTTTCTCAAATAGTTTTTAGTTTCCTCCTCGTTTGGTCGACTTAATTTTTTCAGACAGTTGAGAGAATTGAGCTTAAAATGACAACGAGCGAAGGTTTCAAGTTTGAGATTGACATTGAAATTAGAAATTGTCAGAGGAGCTCCCATATAGAAAAAGAAGACAGCCATCTAACTAAATTATTTAATTCCTCCTGCCTCCTTTCCTGTATAATTCATAGTACAAAAATTAAAACTAAAATTACAATTTACAGCGTCCACCGAACCAAATTGAATATTTAAATTTTGAATGAAATACTAAATAGATAGAATATAGAGTTGTAGGTAATTCAAAAACTCAAAATCCCGTCCTCTCGGATTATGGCGTGACATGCAGAATATACAGAATCCATTCCTGACTGGCTGACTGACTGACTCTGTGCTGAAGCATTGTGAAGAATTTTCGGTTTTCTATTTTTACAATGTAAAAAATCCTAACTACCTATAAATATTATGTTTTCTTCCATTTTTGTATGTACACAGTGAAATAGTATATATGAACCTGCATGAGGCAGTTACACTTAGGTACTTAATCTGGTTAACATGCTGTACATACATGCGTTCACGTCAACATCATTCATTGACTTGACTACTAACATCCACAATGTCCGGGGATCTGAATAGGCTCCCATCAAATGTGGATAGTAGTTATATGCATAGGGCCTTATTGTGTAGCCCTATGTAATGGAATGTAATGTAAAGTAAATGTACAGCACAGACAGATTCAGGGTCCGAGAGAGCGTATTTATCAGGAGCTGACGTATGCTTTCAGAGGGAAATCGTCGATAATCGAATTCAGTTAAGTAGAAAATTTGTATTTCGGAACGTTCAACTACTTAAATTGAAACTCACGAACGACTAACGAAATACGATCAGTTTGAATTTGAAAGCTTTAACGCTTTGAGTTTGAGGGACAAAGATTGGAAAGTAGGGGATAGGGAGAGAGGGATATATAAATTTGGAAAAAATTGCTTTTAAATCGCTATTACTGAATTACTCCACGTTGAAAATATATCCTTCCCCGTCTTCGTTCCCCACACACTTGAGCACTTCACATTCAGATTTGTCTATATTATCCATTATTTCCTTCACGCTGCTGTCGTTTCAACATTTTTGAAATAAAAAATAAATGCGTGTGGACAAGGTGAGTAGTTAAAAGCCTTTTTTAACTTTGACCTTCTATCCCGGCTTTGGTACTGGTCCTGCTCTTCATTCTAGCAATATTACCATATTGTGTGCTGTCAAATTTTATGCGTTTGGGAAATGTAGTCTAAATTCTATAATAATTCTCATTTAATACATGTAGTATCTAAAAATTGTACGGACAGATATGAGCCGTGTTGTGGAAATATTTGTAAACTTCCTTCACTCCCATCAGTTGCGTGTGCTGTAAACATGGAGTAAAGTTTAAAATTGTGACAGTCATTAAATTCTCGAGCCGAGGACCAAGAGAGCAACAAAACTAAGACCAGAACCAGAACCAGAACCGAAACCGAAACGGAGCCGAGCTCAGAACTAAAGCCGGAGGCTCTACACACGTTTAAATATTGCGTTAATCTCTACTACAAAAGGTTTGAGGGAAGGAAAGGTGGCTGGCTGGTGGTGGTGCTTATATAGGGCTCGTGGATGTGGATACGTAAGTATGTTATAATTTATTCCATGAATATGCTAAGACGGAAAACGACAACGACAACGACAAACGAAATGACATTTTTCAATTTCAAAAAAAAACTTGGTGTGTAGAAGAAAATGTATTCGTTTTATGTACACAACTTTTTATTTTTTTCATGTGAAATAATATATTTATAAAGAGAGAAAAAAAGGAGAGTTATATGGAAAAAAAACCTGTCAACTCATTATCAAATTAGTTTGAGCTTCGTGTGTATCCATGTAAATCCAAATTTTAATTTTCTTTTTTAAAAACTTTCCTCTCCCTCTCTCTTTCACTCTGCACACATTTTTTCTATTTCTTAAGAGGAAAACCAGGGAAACTTGTGTATAGTTTTGAAAGTGGAAGTATGGAGCTGTTAAGAGGAAAATATGATGAAATATATGAAAGTTAAGGAACCAATGTAATGGGATAAAAGATTGTGGAAAAGAATTTTGGTATTAATTCAATAAAGTTTGGTAATAAACTATTTCTGGGAAAAGTCTTTCCAAGACGCACCTAACCACTTTCACATTAACATCACATATGCATATAGGTACATATTTACGTATTAATAAAACTATCTCCTCTATGCCTGCATATAGTTGTGGTCTCTCTCTCTCTCTCTCTCTCTCTCTGGAATCTGGAATGGCCTTGCCTTGGTCGGCTGCGTCTACAGATTTTTTTTCTCGAGTCAAAAGTGATGCCGTGACGCTACATGTTCTCGAAAGAATTCTGCATGCTTTGCGACTTGTTTTCATACTTTCCTACCCAACACTCTACTGAAAAAGACTAAAATATTTTTTATTTATCATAGTTACAGATATAGACTTTGGTTATGCTTTGAAAATTAGTATTCTCGCTTATTTTCATGTTGTGTTTCATCATCATTTTTTTTACTTAAATTCAATTGCTGCCGAATTGCCAAATTACTGGTCGAATAATTTGAAATCACACCAGAATTAGAAGTAGGTTAAAATATAGAGGAATCAATGCAAAAAGTTTGCTTTTAGATTTTATGAAAATTATATGTACTTACATATTGTTGCTATTATTATCCGCGCAGTCTTATCATAGCATTTTTATACTCGTATAAACATGTAGTATGTTCGTACGTACTAAGTCGGAATACTAAATAGTAAAAAATAATGCCTTTTTGCTCTTATAATATTTCAAGGTTCAAAAATACTGAATGCTAAACGCTTCCAAAAATAAAGACACAGGCTTTTGAATTGAGAATTGAGACTATTCCATTCTATTCTGATCCTCACGTTTTTTCCTTCTTTTGTTATTTCATTCTGAGGAAGATATTTGAATTTTTATTGCCCATTAAGGACACGTGGTGACAGTTAAAGAATTCAATACAATGTGAAAATGGATACAAAAGGCAGCGAGTATCCAAAAAATTGGTACATAAAAACATACTGCAGTTCACATTACATTTAATGATTTCGTCTATTTTAGAAACACATTACGATTCAAATATCAGGTGCTAAAAACTAAGCTGATAATTTGACGGTACGAAAACAAGCTATTAACTATTTTAGTAGTGTATCAACAATTTAGAAATATTAGAAAATAAATATTTTTTTAAAAGTCAAGTAGCTGGAATCCGTTTAAAATCATGCTTTTCCAGTGAATAATTTGTATTGGAAAAAGGCCATTTTGACTCTTCAATGACGATATGGATATAGCTCTTCCTTTTAGTGTTCACTGTGTACACAGCTACGCACTGAAAAATTAATTGACACTCAAATCTATTGAATTGTGTACGCCATTTTACTAAAAGCAAAAGAAAACCATAATTATAAATTAACATGGTGGTTATTTACGAGAACGAGAGGAGTATCAGTATTTGTGTGTGAATATTGATGAGGAAAGTTGATACTCCACTTTATCAGTATCTTTCACATGCTTCCCTCTCTTTGAGCTGAAAAGTAAGAATAAATCCGAGGAAGAGCACGTAGACGTGGACAAGTTTTGATATTTCAGACCGATTAGATTTCTAAAACAGACATGTAGTGAAAGGAGAGACATTCAAAACAATTTAAAAAAATTTAGTTGAGACATACATCAGAGAAGATGAACAACAGGGAGCAGCTGGGGCTGGAGCCGGAGCCATGGAGCCAAAATGATATATGATATAGAATTGTACACGAGATGAGCCTTTACAGTCACTATTATTTACATACTGCATAGACAGGCATAAAAAAAATGATGAGGGGTTGACTAGACGCTGACTAGTGAGCACTTGGACTCAAAAGAAAGAGTATGGAGGAGACTCCTCTCTTTCCCTTTTCCGTCCGTATGATTCTCTCCATAGATTGTATGAGCTCTCAGGAGCGAAGGCATGAATCTCATCTTGAGATCTTCAATCCTCGACTTTGTTTTTATTGCCGACATCGACATCCACATCTGAAGCTCCAACTCGAATCCCGTCCCACCAATATCCAGATATCCCAATATACCACCAGCACCAGCACCAGAAACCAATCCATAATCCACACTCTTCCGCCTTGCTCTGTTTAAGCTTTAAGCTCCATAGTGTCATACATATTTACAGAATAAGCCTGCACTGCATATCCACCACTGTTCAGGACCAGGAGGAGACAATACCGTGAAATAACAAAAAACAATGTCATAATATGTATTTATAGCCAGGGCATGGCCCTGTGACGTCTGCTCATGTACGATATAGGCTCTGGAATCTGGAATTTTAAATTTTTTAAATTCAAAGGAATCTGTGACTAAGGATGAGAAGAAAAGATGCGAAAGGAAATGAAAACGAAGACGAATAAAAATACGAATATTACTAATACGGCGACGGACGAATTCGACTTCGGCGATCAAACCAGTAGCCAATTGAATTGTGGTACATCTGGATGAATAACCTACTACCACTATAGATGACACACTTACTTAGTGGAAAGTGCAGACTGTACATAAACTATAAGCCTTTCAACCTCCAGCCAACACATAACGAGACTCTCTCCACTCACTGTATTCTCCATCAAATACATGACAATTTTTGTATCTGTCAGAAATGCTGCTTGAAGAGATAGTGAAAGGATCTTCCCTCTCTCTCTCTCTCTCTTTTTTGTTTAGGATTTTGCACATTACGGTCGACGGTGACGGTGACGGCGACGGTCTACCATGAAAAGGAGAAGGCCAAGACGCACGTGTTTGGTTCTCACCCAAACTTAGCTATTCACTCTGAATCGTGAAAGATGTAAGTCGTGAGTAACCCGACAAGTATTTACAGTCAATAGGAATATGATATACGGAAACAGCATAGACAAGTTGAGTGAAGGATAAGGTAAAATAAGAGAAAGTCTTCAATTCCACCATTTTTTTTTATATCTAAATAAATCCATGCTCAGAGCGAGAACCCCGTAAAAGCAGGGGCAATCTCCTCCTAATATGCATGCATACTTTATAACAGACGTATAATTATTACAGAAAATACAATTTGACAGAGATGGGAAAAGGGTAGTAGAGATGTCGATGTGGATTTCGACGTTTATCTCATGTTGTGTATGCGGAGGGAGGCTCCTTCACATAAAATTATATATCCTGCCTACAGGCCTATTAATCGAGATTCCTTTGCTGTGATATACAAATATTCTGTAGCTATATAATAACAGATGACGTAGGTAGATTGGTGGGTTTTGAGATTGAGGTTTTCTCAAAATCCAAACTAACGAAACTAACGATACGGGTTTTAAGGATTAGAGTCAATCAACCTTCCATAATATTCCATGACAGTCTAATGAGAACACACATAACGCACAGAAAATACCCACACTCTCTTTTCTATTAGAAGCGCATGGATTATACGGCCGACGGCCTAAGGATTTATTTACTAGATCTCGACTTTATTCCATTACTATATTCTCACCTATATTTCTATAGACTTCTGATCGACTTGTGCTTATTACCTGTCCTTGTGTCTTTCAGCCCTTTAAATCCCTATTCCTTCTCAGCCACATTCCCTGTATGCCCACAGGGGGTCACAAAGAAACATATAATACGCATTTACATTTACCCATTTACCACTTAAAAGGAGAATTAGGCTGGAGATTAGATTTATCAGCATCCATAGTAAGCACTTCCATCTCATCCTCTGTCATTTCAATATGCGTGTCAAGGTAATAATGCTGGATGCTGATACAGACATGCGGTGCGTAGAATGCCACGTTTATTATAAGCATAATCCCAATTAGCAGCATTAAAGAAAAACGCTTTTGTGTCAATACATAAACGCATCACTAGTGCTTTTGTCACCGTGTGATTCATATCTATAAATGGCACAGTCATAATCATCACTTTTTGACAGCGAGGACTGACACTTAAATTATTCGTTTATTTATTTGATACTTTAAAGGAGGGCTATGGGCAATAATACATGTTTAATTCTGTACATACCAATTACATCATGATACTACTGCATTGTTCTAACAAAAGCCAAAGCCAAATCCTCTAAAATTTTGTGTAATATTACGTAAGATTTTGACTCACAAACTCACCACCAGAGTTCAAATGTATTAAGTTCAAAAAATGTCCAATGTTCAAAAATTTACTCTTAAAAAGTATATTAGGCTCAAATAAAACTACAAGACTACAAATTGAAAAGAAATAAAAGTTTCATTGGTTATTTTGGGTCTGTCAAAGTCTATTATTTGTGTTTGATTTTCTAGCATTTTTGAACCAAGACTGTTTTTAACTTACTTTTAGAAACTTTAAATTGTAGACTATTAACACATATGCAACATATTTGTACATTGTTTAATGCTATTTGGATGCCGCTCAATTTCAGCTGGAAATGAGAAGAAATGAAGAAAATAAAGAGAAAGTTATACCTCCTATGCCCTGGCACTGCTACCGACAATGCATCTCTCTTTCACTCCCCCGGTTTTGTTCTCGTCCCCCACCATTGACAGCGGAGGACAAAGGAAAGAAGACGAAGTAGACAGAGCACGAACTCACTAACAGACACAACATTGACTTTCCCCGTCAAATCTAACTCGAAAAACAATATATTGTGCAGCGGAGATACAAAGACAAAGACAAGGGAACAAACGGAGAGGAGAGATAGTAGGCCAATAATATGTATTAGTTGCTCATATATGTAACATGCATGATTCAAATGTAGTCTGTAGCTCGCACTCCTCACTATACACTGCTGCTTATGGTTTTGTTTGGCTCAAATGTGAAAATAAACCTGAGCAGGGAATTTGAGCCGAGAAAGAGAGAGAGAGAGAGAGAGGAGAGACGCGAGCGTGAAGTGGTTGCATGAACTCCCTTGATGCTAATTTGTTTAGAGCGTCACCACCCTCAATCTCAATATCTGCAAAACACGACACTCACACAACGAGACAATTCCAAACTTATGAATTTCCCCTGTGAAATGTGTTCAATTCACACACTACAAAATACATCATTATTATATCGCAAGACCGTTTCTATCTACCATGTCTCTATTTTCACTCATTTCTTCCTCTCAATTTACATTTCTAATTGTGTAATTACTGTTTACATTTCAGCAGTGTGCATATTTATGTTTAAAATTTGGAAGGTTCAAATTCTACAGGCTGACGACGCATGAACTTTATGCAGAGGGGCATAATCTTTTATCCTTTGTAACCATCTTTACATAATTTTGTAAATTGAAAAAATTCATATATTCATAAAATGTGAACACTTGTAAGAAAACCCGTCAAAACGGTATCAACTACCATTTTTACAGCGCAAAAGGGAAATATATAACATTTTTACAGGTTAATTATTATGAAATACAAAATTTACGTACCTATTTACGTATTTGACAATCTGGTTTAAAACCTTCTACACTCTTATAGCCTTAGCAAATAAGTCACACACAGAGTAGTTGTTTATACTGAAAATTGTACTTATTGCTAGACCAGGCGGAAGAATCGTCGAGGTGAAAGAAGGGAGAAAGCTAATCATAGGCTGGAGGTAAGTTGTAAGTATTACAGTCATTGCCACGATTTTCATTAGGTAGTGTGAGTGCTTGGTTTGTCGTCATAGGTTCCATTCCAATAGTAGTAGTAGTTGTGCCGAAGATAGAAGATGCGTCAGAGAGTTGGAGAGACGGAAAGAACAGCGAGCGAGGCGCGAGAATAAAGATAGATAGGTTGACATGCGGGATGGAGAGGACATGAACAATTTACTCCAAGACTATCTATCAGTATTACAGTTACAAATTTAGATGTTCCTTATTGTTCCGCTGTCAGATCAAATTCTCATGAAAAGGAAGAATGGGGAAGACGATGGGGGAAAAGAAAGTCAAAATAGAATAGAAAGAAAGAAATGGGGAAAGAAATGAAAGAAAATGAAATAACAAAGTCGAAAAAGAAGGAGTAGAAGGGGGAGTAGAAGTAATATAGATGTATTGCAAAAAAGCGACAATGGACAAGTCTCTCTCTCTCTCTCTCTCTCTCTACTTCTATTTCTGTTTTATACTTGATTTGGATTCATAGGGAAATTCTCAAGAAATCAAACCAAAATCCAAACCGCAACCGCAGTCTGAATCAAATCAGATTCTCCTATGGTACACAGATACACCATAAAGGCTTGAAACTGTGTACACTCTGCATCTACGACTTTCTCTCCCAAGTGATCATGAGTACGTAATAAAAGGGGCTTCTTGAGTCCAAGACACAAACACGTATCTCGTTCGTACAATATTTCAAAAATAAACTCAACGTCTCTCCTCAACAACGAATTGACTGTACAACCAGAACCAGGACCAAATGGAAATGAAGATGAACTTAATGGACAGGGAGAAAGGGACTGGATTTCCGAATAGATGAGAGTATACAAACGCACACATACAAAAGAAAATGAAAAAAAAAGAGAAAGTAGGACTGTGTCATTTTGTATTGTAACCTTGGATTGGGATTGAATACATACTTATCGTTGGAGCTGGAGTACAGTTTTTATTTTGAATGATAGCCGCCAATTCTAAATCCAGAAATCCTGATTGAAAATTGATTCAGGACAAGAGAACATGACAGAGACGGGGAGAAAGGGCTGAGACTTCACAGTTCCAGTAGAAAGAATGTAAGACATTTCCATAATGTAGGGAAATGAAAGGAAATTGTCTCTCTGTACAATCATTTCGTCTTGGTGGCTCTAGTTGTCGTGGTATTAATAATCAGTCAAGTTCTTGACAGGTGAGGGAATCTAGTGGATTTCTAGCCATCATAAAAATCTGGGTAGACTATAATAGTATGCACATACATAGTTGATCGGCCGTGTGGTAAATAACGTTGTGTATTCGTACATGTGCGCTTCCACCTAACTTCATTAAATCGAATTCTAAGCTCACGGCCGTAAAAGATAAGTTATGTATGTACGTGAACGTACCTGAACGATGGATTTTTGTGCATGCTCAAGATTTTTTAATATATTTTAGCTCTGTCTTTTTGTATTTTTTAAAGCAACACATAATATTAGAAAAGCGACAACGATATTTCGCCTATACTATAAGTATTTCTTTTATAAAAAAGCACGCCCATACTTTCAACTTACAATTTTTTTATGCAATTTATTTTTGCTTTCACCTTTTCGCATAAGGCTTTTTTTGAACTTTCTTTCAAATAAGTAATAAGCAAGAGACTTTAGCTGCTCAAAAAGAATCAATTTTGAGGCTTATGTTTTTTTTTGTTGTGAGGAGTGAGAATTTTTAGGGTTTTTCTGAAAGAAATTAATAAACAAAAAATTGGGATTTTCCCTCTTTCAAAAACTCATGATTAGAATTTGAGGGATATTTTTCTGTGTGTGGAACTATTCTTGAATTTAAATAAGAAATTTGGGATAGCTCTCAAACAAAAATGTAAATGACATGATTCTCACCTTTAGGGTCACGAGATATATTTTACACTCATGTTTTCCTGAGCAGACTTCATTTACATATACAATAGCGTGTCGTACGTCACTCGTGTCTCATAGAATAGAAAATGGGGCTCGACACGAGGAGAAGGCTGAGAGACATGTAGAGGATTGAGGATCCACCTTTCTCTCTTGGCTGAATGAGGGAGACAGGAGACAGATAGACTGATGTATGTAAATGGTAAGTGTAAGTGTTGGAGTGGAAATTGAAATACGAATACGACTCCCACTACGAACAACAAACTTCCCCCCATCCACCTTGATTATATAAAATTGCTTTCTCTCTCTCTCACTTTCTCTCTGTATGTCCCGACACCACGAGGTAAAACAATTGAAAGAGATAAAAAAAATACAAAGTAATCCAAGAAGAGGATGAAAAAAGATAAAGTTGGACGGGTGGTCCCAGTTCCACTTTGTCACTGTTCTGAATGTAAAGCATAATTCGATGTGATCGTTAGAGAAGACGGAGGAGAGAAAGAAGGTCAACCAAATCACTTTTTTTCCCTTTCCCTCCTTTCCAGGTGACATGTTTACTGAGGGCGGGTGTGTGGAGGAGAGAGAGAGAGAAATGGAATCAGGTAAGAATCCTATATAAGATAGACAGATCGAGGAAGAAATCACTTGGGAGCCGCCGCCGGAATTTATTATGCACGAGTGTGAGCATAGCTCATCAGGTAAGATTTCATACATACGACGAGGATTTATATTAGTAGAGACACTCCAAATAGAATGCCAATGCCAAGAAACGTACAAACTTGGAATTTACTCGGAAAACAAGAATATTAGCTCCCATTTCAATTCTCTACTACATAATACTATTAAAGTATAATAGTAATACTGATGGTGAGTAAACACGGAGAAAGTTGATATCAATGGAATTGTCAGTGAACAGAGAAAGTTACTTTACTTTACTTTATTTCAGCTTAGTTTATTTTTTTTTCACCTTGTTCCATTTCCAGAGGCAATCCCACTCACGTTCCCATCACATCCATTGCAATCTCCCATTGCTCTCTTTCCCTACATATTTTTCGTTTTCGTTCCTACCTGAATGAGTAATAACAAGGACACTTTCACCACGGCGTTGAAATGTTGATGCAGTGTATCGTTTTCTTGAAATTTTCAAATTTTTTAAAAGAGTGGCCCTTGACTGAGCTAAGCGAAGACAAAGTTGAGTTCGGCGGCATAAACTAGGCACATGCAAATATTTTTGCAACACCTTACAATGGAGATGGACATGGACAGATGCTGGAATTTCGAGACCGACCACGACGGGGCGGCCGTACACGCAATAGTGTAGGAAACTCTCTTGGTATTGCAAAAAGAAAGCAAAAAGAAAGCAAAAAAACAAACAAATATTGCATCTTTCTTTTAAGGAATTTAAATCTTCTTGTGTGTCTTCCCCGTCCTCTGTTTCTGTACGTAGTTTGTTTTATGTGATGCAGCTTGAATCTGTTCTTGAGTGTCGCGTCTCTAGAGCATAGCTATTGCAACAACGGGGCGAAACAGAGAGACAAATGAATCTCTGGAGAATCTTTGAAGCCTTTCTCCTCTGCATGACGAAACCCAAGCTGAACGACACACAGTACACAAGCGGATGATGCAAAAGACTTTTATTGTCCTAAGTAGTATATTACATTGACAATGACATGTTGTCTTAGTTTTTCTACTTGTACCGTGACCGTCCGGCGCGTAGCATTTCTTTGAGGACATTTTTGTTAAACTTAAGGAAATAAATCTGTGCCATCCTCCACATGTCCACACGTCCCCTCGCAGCATCCTCGTCCTCATAAAGCTATGGGAAGGAAGTGTTATTTGGATTTTTGAAAATCCAGACAAGACACTAGCTTTTAGATTGTACAAGGACAAGGAGAAGGACCATAGGCCAGGGCCAGAGGAGGAAATACCATAACCATATTGTAGGTGAAATGACATGGATAAATTCATAACTAGAGATTTACACTGTACATGAGGTTTATTTATCTCCTGTTCTTTTAAAAACTCAAAAAAGAAAATAGCGGAGGTGTTACTTGAATTTCTTTCTAAAACGGCCATTTAAAATGTACCCAAGTGTCAGGAATCTATGTAGTATGGAATGGAAGTTTATCTTGCTCCAGTTTCAGTTCTGTTTCTTGGAAGACCATACAATATATACTAACGTGGACGGACAAAAAGTAAAGTAGAGTAAATTCCAAGGGTAAGCACCTACATAGGACAGCGTACATATTTCCTTGTGTATAAAGGAGGATTAAAGACAAAGAATGAGGAAGTTAGCATGGGCAGAGGAAGATAGGGAAGAAGAAAGAAAATCAAAAGAGACTTGTTGGTTGTTAGTTGCTGTCAGTTTATATTCTCTCCAGACCTACGCTATACTGTCGGGCTCCGGCTCCGACGATGACAAACTGTAAACTACACACTGTATGATGTATACTTCAATTTTCGACGGATATCAACACATCATGCCTCAGCAGCCCATCCATACAAAAGCAAAGGAGGGGGGGGGGGGCGGAAATCCAGATGATTTAAGATCCAGCGCTTTAACCAAAGGGATCGAGAAAGGAAACAGGAGAAAGCCTTTGGAGTAAAGTGGAGAGTAGAAGTCAAATTGGTGAGGAGATTCAAGACAAAGTACAAGTTCACAACTTGTCACTTGTCTACTTTCCCCCACTTTTTCATATGTACACACGGATATAAGCCTCATCCTCCTTTGGATGTGGAGGATATGGAGGGATCTTTGGATCTTTGGATCTCTGGAGCCTTTTCAAACTCCCTTTTTCTACGGAACTCTAAATATAGCTGTGAATTTGCTCGTGGTGTCTGAGAGCCAGTCCATGCTTCTCTCCCGTAGTCAACTCTGGATTCTGGAGGATTCTGAGTTCTGCTGGACTCTTCTGGACTCGCTGGGCGTTGCGCTGCGTTGGTCTTTGGGCTCTGGGGTATCTCCCACGTTTTTAAAAAGAAGCATTTCATGCTCCAATAATCATATGGGATTCATGGATTATAGAATATAAACTCATTTGTTTTTCTTTCCTTTTCGATATGTCTCCCTTCTTGTAGATATGCTTCTTGTCTTTCCTTAATCCGCCTCACCTCATCTCATGGCAAATATAACAGCCATGTCATGTATTTTTGTATCCATTGGGCTGTTTATTTTTATTTAAATTATTTTACTCGGATGCACACGCACAACTGCCAAGTGAGCTCTGAGTGAGGACCAATACCGTAGCAAAAGCCAATACCAAACTAAAGAACCACCACACAAAAACGTATATCTATACGTTACTATCATTACACGCATAATTGTACCGTGTACGTATGGGGTCTACTATAAGCCACGTGAAATTGAAGAATAGTGTCTTGTAGCAATAGTGATGGGAAGTTAGAATTGAATATTAATTAAAGATGGAAGATTAAACAGGTTCCCTCAGCTGGTTCGTCCTGCTCCCCTTTCTTCACCTTCATGTTTTATGCAACGAAACGTCAGTGAGAATAACAAGATTGTGTGTGAAGCAGTAACGTGGAGCATCTCATCTCCCTCCGTTTTTTTCTAATGCAAAGTAAAGCTTGAGGGGAAAAGCTAAAGTAGTTTTTTGGCTCCTAAGCTGCGTTCATAGACAGATTTCTAACTCAAATACGAGCCAGTATTTTTTTAAGAGCCATGTATGACACTTTTATATGAAAGTTATAGTACAGTGTCTACGCGTCATATAGATTTCACTACTCAAACATTTCTTTTAGCAGAATGCAACTAACGCATTTAGATAGTAAGAATGATTCGTAAAATTTGGCTTTTTCTTTCTAAATTAAATTTTTTTTTACATTTTTAAAGCGTACTACAAATATTTTTTAACCCAAGAATTTTGTATTACATTGATTTACAATATTTTGAAGGTTTATTACCTTATTAAAACCTGCGAAATAGAGCTACTCTATTTTGCACCTAATAAATATATTTTGTATTCATATATTCTGATGTATATATAGGTACCTTAATACCTTCCTAATAAATATTTATGAACAGTGTATCTGTACGTGTAGATATCTCATTCTCAAAAGATCCCTTCCACTACATCGTTTTTGGCTTAAATGCCAAAGTCCCCCTTCATACACACCAAATAGATAGGTTCACCAGGCGTAAGAGGTTTTTCGTTTTCACTTCCCTATAGCTGCCCTATAGTACGAATTAAGTATACGAAAACTCTATTTTTACATCCTGAATTATGAAGCCTATTAATCTACATTACAACAGCTATTATTTGCTCAAGATTAGGAATCAAAGGTCAGGAGGAGCCCAGGAGGTGGATGAACCCTTCTTCTCTTATACAGATAGCAAGTCTTCCTCACTCAACTATTATTATTAAGTATTAGACTACTAGCGAAGGCAAAAAAAACTATCTCAATTTCGGTATTAAATTGGCATGGCCGGGTAATCACAAATGCACCAATCACAACGAGCGCTCCTCACTTTAGCTATAGCTAACACCATACACTCCATTTTAGATGAATATCAGTACGTGAATGAATTCTTTTTAATCTCGCGGTCTGAATCTAAAATGGAGAGTACATTTTTGTGCTCTGCAGAATTTATTTTTGTATATGAGTGGTGTAATTACAGGTGTAATATTACAGTAAATAGACATATATAGCACATGCTAAAAACACCATATTGGCCTACCTATCCGTGACTATATGTGTGACTGTTTTGTCGGAGGACGAGAATAAAATGAAAAACTGGAGCTGACAGACAGCAGACAGACATGACAGGATAAAGATTGAAATAGTGGAGCAGTCAAACTCACCTTCGATTAATCCAGCTGGCATCCTATAAAACTGTTAACAATTCCCCCGATGATCATTTGTACAAGTCTCATGGAGGATGAGAGAAGAAGATGATGATGATGATGATGATGAGGACAGGAGCGGAGAATTAGTTGGATATCGATGACAGACTGACAAGGGAAACGAGAAGGACAAGGACAACGAGCCGAGGGTTAATGTCTCCCGTCCACACAACAACTTCCAGTCACAACAATGACATTTAATTTGCTCATGAAAGTCCATGGAATGACCTCGACTCGGATTCAAATTCAATAAACCTTTCATGATTATTCATTCAGAAGGTGTAGTCTTGGCGTAGTAGTGGAGAAGGTGAGAGACTGCTGAGTATAATTACTATTGCGGATCGTGAGAGCGTGAGAGACTAAGTCCGTGACACTGACGCTCTCAAAAAAGGTAACGTTCCTATTTAGCAAAATTTAGCCCGCGCTATAGGTATAAGATATTCGTAGTAGGTACATTGACTTTGACTATAAAGTCGTCACTTGGTTCGCTCTCTCGCGTCTTGGTCCTCTCTTCTTGAGTGAAACAAAAAATTAGAGACAAAATAATCTAATCTTAAAAGAGTGCTTCTCCTGCTCCTGCAACTGTATGTAGGTACTTGTGTCTCCAGATTGGAATCAGCCTGCAGTAGTTGAGTTGTACAGATCAGATTGAAGATAAATATTTGAAGCCGGAGAAAAAATGTAATTGGTTTGGTTTTGGCATTAATTCAAAACTCAGGTCTTGGTGTGCTGAGTAAAATTAAAGGAGGGAAGTTTTAGTGTATGGAATTATAATGTTGTGTTCGCAGTTGCAATATGTGCAATATCAAAGTCTCACTCTTTCTCTTGTATTATGATCCTACCTTGTGTTATTAATCATCTGTCGTGGCGGGGTTTTGAGCGTATCCGTCTCGGAGCACACTTTCAACGTTTGTCTATTGTTAGCTGTGAAATTCAAGGTGGAGCACCACAGACAACACACTTACAGATCACTGAACAGTCAACGGAATTCTTAAATCGACTCTAATATTATACATAAGTTTCTCTTTAATCTCGGTGTCTCAAACATTTTTACTTTCTATTTTCGTCGAGGTAATAAAAATATAGTTGTGACTATTAATTACATTACAAAGACGCTCCTGATTCCTGGTTGTCTCATGTTTTTTATTCTGCGTCTTCTTCTTCTTTTTCTTCTATATACAATTTACTTAAGTAGAGTTACCTTCATTTACTTATTTAAATTAGAGAGGTACTTGAGAGAATATTAAATATGTCGTAATTTAAATTAAAATTCCATTAAAGGAGTTATAGTTTGTCCGGTTTTTTTGTTCCTCCGGTTCCGGTCGGACTCAGGTGGAAAAATATGTAAGCGGGTAAATAAAAGAATAAACCGAGGCACTGTGAACTGGGATAACACAATATAAGTTCAAAATTCAAAATAGATATGAAATGACTGTGTCAGATTTTATGCACGTAATTACTATGTCACAGACACGACTAAAAAAATCCAGCACGAATGAGCGACGAAGACGGAAGGCGGAAAACCGTCAATTGCATTTTAGCAGTGCTCAGTGAATTTAAATGTTTTTTAAATGTCAACTTTTGTAACTTGGAACAACTGATAAAGCGAGCATATTTAACCAAATCACCGCACCGATAAGAGGAGGGATGACTGGATGACGACTTGGGGTAAAACTATAAAAGGCAAGTGTGTTGCTCAAACTGCGTGTGAAAATAAATTGAAATGTGACAAAAATATTATGTTGGAGCGGACGACACCATTATTGAAATAGAACGGGAACTATATTATGGAAGATGTTGTTAAGTGGTTGAGATGATTTCAAATGAATGTTTCCAGGGCGAGTTCTTGTTCTTCTATATACTCGTACAAATGGCCTTCCTATATTCCCATTAGTAACTATTGGAGGGTTGAGGGATGAGAGACCACCATTCAATTTTCCCTACTTTCCCAACAACGTTGTTCTAGCGCCCTTTCTTTTTATTTGATTATTTCTTTTAGTATTTCCTCCACGTCTCACCGTGAGCGTTTTTGGAGTGAGCGATTTGAGGATGTTAATTGAAATTGAATGGAACAAATGTATATTATGAACCCTCTGGATGTGTCGGTCGGTGTTGATGTACAAGGCCGGAAATGAGCCGTCCGCTGTAAAATAAGTTGTGTACCACAAGAGTCGAGATCGGACAAGGAACTAGATTCAATCATGAGTATCCGCTCCAACTTTATGCAAGTTTCCTACGTACGGCGAATACGCAAGCGGGAGACTCCCGCTCCCGTATTTTTTTTCTCGCTCTCTCTCTCTCCCGTCTTACTTCCTTTCCACGGCTGCTACCGAGGAGTATTTTGGCCAAACCAAGACTTGAGACTTGAGCACTACCACCACTTCGAACTGTGGTTGCACATACCGAGTGTGTACAGGCAGAGGCGCTCACTCTATCTCCTTCCCTATGTCCTCCTATAATAAAGAACTACTCGACCCAGAGCAAAGGATCGTGAGGCGAACGTCATTCTCGCTTAGAATTTGTACGTAAACCAAGGTACTGGTACTGGTAGGTAGGTAGGTAGGTAAGTTTAGTTTTTGGCTTTGGTGGACTTGGACAGGGAGCTTCCCTACAAGCACAAATAGGTAGGTAGGTAGGTGCATACAGAAATACAGACGTAAGTGGGTACTCTCCTCCACACGCACATACACTCCCATGTCCCATACCCATACCTATGCTGAATGTCTCGGACTGACTAGACAATATAACGATAAGTATAGCAGGGTATAGGGCCACATTATACTTAATGCTGTATATGGATGGCTAATATCGGCATTAGGACTGGTCCTCGTCCCCGGCTTAGGGCTTAGAGACCAACGTCCGCGAGCCCGACTCCAAATAGAGAGCCATGCCAAAAGTCAAGGAAACGTGAGAAAGAATGTTCCGATTCCAATGAAGTTCATAGCCAATATAAAACATCGAGCTGTAACTAAACATAATCCAGAAGCCGGGCGAGAGCCAGAAAGAACTGGGAATTCCACTTTGGCACTGAGCTGGCACTGGCGCTGGTGATGGGGCTGGTGTTGGTGCTGAGACTGGCAATACGATTATTATAGTCACACTTGAATCTCCTGTGAGTAAATACTACTCACTAAAAATTGGGATGAAGACAGCCCAACTGTAACTGTCCACCTCCCTCCATTCACTTCTCTATAATAATATGTCTTTTTCTGTGTTATATATGCAAACGGACACAGATTTAAATCCCTATGGATTTTGAACCATTTGACACGGGGATGCGAAATGGTTCAAAAATACGAAGTGATCGACGTAAGAAGTCTGGACAAGGAAGCATGTAGAATTTTGAAAGTCCTCCACATTAAAAACAAAAAAAGGCCAAAAGGTCAAAAACCGCAAATCGCATTTCAGGTAATGCTGATGGGCTACAGAAAACAAAATAGTTCGTGGAACTGATTAATGCGCAAGATCACGAAAAACGTTTAATCCCCCCTCAGGGGGGACGTAACCACATCTTGTTTGAAAAAGGTTTAAAATAAAAAATTACTATCCGTTAAACCCGTGTACTGTTGTAGACCCATGTACTATTTTAAATACTACATCTCAGACCCGCATCCAATTACAATATTGCATGCCCTTGGTACTAAAATGGACCCGAGTACAATTAAAGAAAATGCGGTATAGCTTTTTTGGAGTAAAGCTATGTGATTTAAACGTTTTAGAATGGATGACAAATGGTGTAATTTACAGGACGTAAAAGCCTTAATATAAGAATTTCCTACTTCTTCTTGTAAACGAGAAAAAAAAGTATAATTCACATTTTTTTAACTGGGCTACAAACTAGAGGGTTGTACAGGAAATAAAAATAAAGGAAATTCCCCGTTTTTAAAGGTTACCAGGTGAACTATTTTTGGGTGGGCTCGTTAACAAGGAGATGTAATGATAAAAGAATATGGGGCTTATTTCGACTCATCCTGCGTCGAGACTAAAAGTAACATACAATTAAATTGTCGGTGTTGTTTTCTTTATATTTTTTTTTGTGTTCTTTGTCTGGAGAAGCCAGAATCCAGGATGCAGACATCTTTTCCCTCCAGTGAGTTGTGTGATGGAGATGAGTTGTGGACGTCGTGGACGTCGTGGTGTTGGTGGAGTTGTGGTTATTTGTGTGACCTTAAAATAATACCCCATGCTATGAAAATAACGAGTCCCGAGTAAAAGTGCAGAGTGTCAGTGTCCTTTGTCTTTCTCATCATATATATATACAATGCAATACACAATAAAAGTCTAGGAATCTCTTACAATTACAATGAATTCACTACACCAGAAAGTCTATTAACACTTTTCCTAGAAAACCCCGAGCTTCCCTTCCCCCCTTTCTTTCTTCCTTTCTTTCTTTCTTTCTTCTCAATTTTCTCTCACTCGACTCGTCCAACTCAAACTCTGTCCGGGTCCGCAGTCCCAGCGCCTCAATCTCCAAGGTATCTCACTCTCTCTCAATTCCAAGTATTTAGTTGCATCTTCGTCGCGACTTTTTTCCCCGATTTTTTTTCTTTTCTTTTTCATCTTTTTTTCTTCTTCTTTCTCATTTCATCCCATCATCTCCATCACCCAGATGCTCACATCCATTAGACTGTCCTCTCATAATGGGAACATTTCCCATTTTATACAACTTTTGCCCAATTACAATAATGATTTGGATTTTGATGGATGACTCTCTCTCTCTCATTCTCTCCTCCAGTCAATTTTTTATTAATCTACCTTTTCCCTCATTTTTCTTTTATTATATTATGCTCAGCTTTTTTTTACGTTTTATAGTTTTTCAATTTGTACTTGCACTCAATTCATAGTAAAGAGCCCTTTTTTTAAAGGATAAACCAAATTCAACTCAGTTATTTTCATTTATTTATGCGCGGCATTTTGCCCGTTTTCAATCAAATAACGACCACGAACAGACAGAATCATAGCCATTCTAACAACATTAAATTTAGTAATGAATTGTGAATTAAATGCTTTAATGTAGTACCTAAAAAAAAGTTGGAAGATATATATGTGTTTGGCGATTGAGAAATTAATTTGAGTAAAGCGAAGATTTACTTTACTACGGAATCAATGCATGATTTTAGAACGGTAATAAACTATTTATTCAAACAATAACATTAACAGTAAAACGAATTAACAACAAGAGAGCAAACTGGTATTTACAATAAAAAATCCAAAGGCTTTGTGATTAACTGTCCAGACAGAACACTTAACATACTACGTCATATTAAAAATTTCATTATTAAAAATATAAAATAAATTAATTGGCAGTAGATTAAAATGATCATACTTAATGGAAACAACAATTTTAATAGCACGACTTACAGGAAAATGCTGTAGCATGAAATCCACCTATGTTAAGTACAAGGCACCATTAAAAAAAATTTTGAATTATTTGGCACGAAGTTTGTAGGTTGTGTGCGGGCCATTCCAAGATCAAGTAATGTTATAGAATACTGTACGACAAGCTCTCTACTAATAGTCCCGCTGTTAGCAACAAACATATAGTGGAAATATTACAATAAATTAAGTGATTTAGCAAATCAAATGGTTACTACCAAAGACTCGGGTAGAAAGGAAAATCGTACTCGAAATACGGTCGGGGTCTTTCCATAGTGTCCTCTAAATACAAGCGCGGTGGAATTCCTTGATTCTGTGGATTAGCATTGTCCGCGTTCGGATAATTATAAGGCCCTTGATGCTGAGTTTGATATTCAGCTGATGATGGCGGCTCAAATTGGTTACTACTGCTGCCATAATTATTATTATATGGATTGTTGTATTCTGGATCCCAAAAGGTATTAGGACTACTATGTGAATTCGATTCATAACTACGGCCTCCGCTTCCAGCCGCATTAGTTGGACCCCCACCAGCAGGACCCGGGAGTCCTCCAGGCGCCCCAGCTCCAGCCCCTGCACCTCCCCCAGCGCCGCCACCTGCACCCCCACCTGCACCTCCTCCAGCACCCCCAAGCAACATACCCGCAAGTGGACCAAGTGGACCAAACATATCTGGATTTCCAAGGAGGTTAGGAGGAATAATGGTGGAGGTGAAAGCTTGTTGATTCGGGATATAGTAACTATAAGTTCGTCCAAGAACATAGAGTGCGATTCCAATGCCTATACCAGTCACGGCCACACTGGGCCCTGGACCTAGAACACTCACACGTGGCTCGAGCGCATCATAATCATAGACAACATCACTCCCTTCGACTTGGTCTTTGGCGTCTGGATCTGAAAGAGAAAAGTCCTCATCTTTGACTTTATCATCTTGTCCGGGCTCAACGCTCTCCGTAGTTTTCCTCGTCGCGTCTTTCCCAATGTCATCATCTTCAATCTCGTCCGCAGCACCTTGTGCTTCCGAGGAAGTTGTGGGAGGGGAGGGGAGATGGGAACTCTTTTGTTGTTTTCCTTGTGTTTGAAGTTGTAGTAGTTGAGGTTCTGATTCTGAATCTTGTTCTCGCACTTGATTTTTGGTTCCCTCAAGTGCGTCTTCCTCACCATGAATTTTCAAAACTTCCTTCTCCACATCCGCCACTGCCTCCCCCTCCTCCTTCTCTCCCCGGTCATGAAGCTCCTCTTTTCCTGGGGCCTCATGCACCACGAATTCCTCTTCAATTTGATTCCCCATTATTTTACTTTCACTCTCTTCCGCCGTTGTTTCCCCCTCCGTCTCCTCCTTGGGACTGTGACTCGGAGATGGAGACGTGATGATTGTCTCCTCAATTTTGTCTTCGTTCACATCGTTAGATGAACTGCTCGGGAAAATGGAGGAGAAGAGTGTGCGGAGGAAGTCAGGGAAAGCTATTAGTGGCTGGGTGAGAGGATGATAGCTGGGACTGGGACTGGTAGTGGGATTGGTTTTGGGTTTGATGTGTGTCGTAATGGGACGGGTGTCATGTGAGGGATTTTCTGGTGGGGCTGTCCTTGTCTCGAATAAATTTCCATTTAGAACTGAAGTCGAATTTAAATTTGAAGCTTTGGGAATGGGAAGAAGTTTGTCTTGAGAGTCCACAGTCTGGTTCTGGTTCTGGTTCTGGTTGAGATAGGGTTTCAATGGAGGAGTAGCCAGACTCGAATTCGAATTCGAATTTGCAGTGCTAGTCACATTAGCATTCGTGTTGGAGTGAGTATTAGCATGAGTAGGAGTGGGAAAGGGTGAAGCAGGTGATGGCTTCGGCTCCGTTTCTGTCCCCACAAAACTACTGTCGACCTCACCAATAATAGCAGGACGAGGAGCAGGAGCAGCCATTGTTTTCATGGGAAGGGGCAAGGTCTGTGCCTGTGGTGGCTGAGGCTGCCCTACTTTGTCCTCCTTGGATTTCGGAGATCCAGCTGACGAGACGAAGATGTTGGATGAGTCAGGAGAAGAGTTTGAATATTCTTTTGTACTGTTTCTTGTGTGCGAGGCCGGAGCCGGAGCCGGAGCCGAAGCCGAAGCCGGAGCCGAGATTGGCCAGGGCCAGCTGAGTGTACCGTTAACATTAATGTGGCTTTCAGTGGGATGTCTCGGTTTCTCGGTCTGGTTATTGGAAGAAGGTATGACTGGAGATGGAGAGCTGATATTGTGAAAAGTATTACTATTGTCATTTGAAGTGGAATGACTGAAATGAATGGGATCCACATTTATATTCTCTTGAACACTGGAGTCGGAGTCGGGAGAGGCATTGAAGTGGTCTGTAGACAACCTTTCGCCGTCCTCCCTCCCCTCCCCATTGTCTCCCAGTCCTGTCCTCCTCCTAATAATATATTTCCCGTCCGTCTTCGCCTCATATCGAGATTGGGACTGAGCGGCGAACGGAAATATTGAGCTCGAGGGCAGAGCAGTCCAACTCTTCAATTTCTCTCCATTATTCCCCGACTCCATGTCTTTCTCCTCGTCTGAATATATTTCTGGTCGTCGTCTCACATGAGTCTGCTCACTGTCCTCGTCCACGTCTAGGACTACTGCGACTCGTGAGAATGAGACTGGGACTTGTAATAGGCTATTTGTTTCTGCATTATTATTATTATTGCTAGGAGCGATACTCATACTCGTTGTCGCTACACTTCCACCACTTTGGTTATTTAAAAGTTGTGTATTAATTTTATGGAGCTTCTGGTGGAGCCGTGTTAGCCAGTCTGCTCCTTCAGTTCTGTTTTGATTTGAAGTTCCAGTAACTTGAGCATCTGGGGACGAGGCTGGAGCACTTTCTTCGAATTTCCCGAGTTTTTGACTGTTTTGATGAGCCTTTGTGGGACCAGGATCGGTACCGGTACCAGGACCGGTACCGGTACCGGTGGGTGCAGAGTTATGATGTTGGTAGCGGTAGTGCGTAGGAGGGGAAGTTTCTGTAGATTCTGGTGCTTTCAAGACCAGCTGACCGTGGAGGTTTCCTCGCTTCCCTTCCGTATCATCTAAATTCAGCGGTGGATCTTGTCCTGGCTCTGGCTCTGGCCCAGGCCCACGTTCCAAGGTCCGAGGCTGAGACCATGGATGCTGAAATTGGAATTGAAATCCCTGCATGTCATTCCCCTCTTGTATCTCCGGCTCAAAGTCCAATTTTCTACAAAATTTAACAGAAGCTGCGGGTCAGACATTTTAGCGTATATTGTTTCTACATATTCATTGTCAGCGCGCTGGCAATGCGCTGGATATACTGTGCATAGCGCTGAATGGATGAAGCAAAGAGTAGTAGTAGGTAGTAGAAGTAGGTAGTAGCACGCATAGTGCAGGTTGTTATACACCTACTACATCCCTATTATCTTGGCCTTCGCGGCACCGTACCGGTAAGAATGTACATACTCGTTTTGTGGTTTGTAGAACGTAAAACTAGATTCTAAGTTTAATATTTTGGGATTGGACTTTAAATTGAAATTTTTTGATGGTTGTTGGGAGCAGTGCAGTGCCCCTCAAATTGCATACTTGTCTACATACTGCATGGTCATGACATGACGCGTACTACCGACAGTATCGACCACATAGCGCCTAGCTCAGTTTCCACCGTTAGCAACGAAATTCGTACGTATTACGTTTTGGACTTACAGGGATCGTGAGCAATTTATCTGTGTAGGAAGATCCCTCCTACACCCAATTTTTTCCCCTTTCTCTTATCGTTAGCCTCAACCCGAGTGAATGGGAAATTCCTGCCTCCACCGCCGATTTCATATGTGAGCGACCATCTGGGAAATTTGATGAAACCAAAGTTGATGGAATACTTGTATTTCATTATGTTTGCATACCTACTGTTATTACCTATATTTTCGTATCCCTGCTTTACGGAGTTGGATATACTGTATACAGTTACAATAACAGTAATAGTAGTGACCCCGGCATATCGGCATGAGCTATACTAATCCACCGCCAACGCCACCAAATTCTTATGCAACCTTTCAATATTTTCTGGGTCCGACAACAAACGCTCAGCGCAACGTAGTAGGGATGATGGATATGATGGATGTTCATCAAAAAATGATGTAAAAAAAATCCGCTTATTTTCTCCATAAGCCCACAGAGCTTACATACTTCATAAACAGATTAAGTTTGTCTCATTTCATTTAGGTCACTGTCAATGTAGAGACCGGGAAATCCGAGGGTCATACAAAGCGAAAACAATATCCAAGGAAACAATGTGTGTAGATACAGGTATATCGATGTAGTATGTAGGTAGATAGCACACTTTTACAAAGATATGCATTTGTGTCTGTGTGTGAGAACCAGTAACCAATGAGACAAGGTCTTGGTCTTGGTCTGGATCTCAAATCTCGACCATGTCAATTTATTTAAATATTAATTTGAGACCTGAATCAAGAGACACTATGAGCTTTGGCTGACACTGGCAGTTGAATTTCAAGCTGCATCCTGCAGCGGTTCATCATTTATTAGTATACATATGTAGAAAATATCTACCTACATTTAATGGCGATTTCAATTTTGAAATATTTTTCTTGGCTACGTACGAGAGAAATAAAACAAAAATGGGGGAAGAATTGATTTTTAAGAAATAATGGGGAGCACACGGAATAATGGAATTATATGAAAATGGTAAAAGTTTATAGCCAAATCTTTAAATAATTAATAAAATTTCATTTCCGTGAGCCACGAAGACGACGACTAAGACGAAATTCTTGAACCTTGTTTTTGGACTCTCTCTCTCTCTCGTTCTTCCTCATAGTATTCTAATTTGTGATATGTAGATGCATGGTGTGTGTGTGGGGGGAAGGCATTAAATATTGCATACAAATAGCAGTCGGTACTTTGGAACTTTGGACTGGGGGAACACATCGCATGATTCAATGTCCGGGAAATGTCACATTTCAAATGGCACGAAAGGACGAACCCTCTAAAATCTTTGATCCCATTACAGTTCCCTTCGACGCTTTCCTATACTTCTACTCCCTATTATTGCTAAGACATTAGTCACTACTTCCACCTTTACCGGGACCGGGACCGGGACCGGCACCCGCACCCGCACTCCTCTCCACTCCTATTAAATCAACGGGTAATCATAGGTAGGTAATTTACTTCCAGGAATTTTCAAGCTTAAATTATGCACAGGAAATAATGCATTTATTCCCGTGTAAAAGTTACCCAACGTCTTGCAAGCTTCCTTTGAACTCCCTACCACCACACCACACCGCACCGCCGCCTCCCACTATTATTACTTTATTACTACTGCAAACACATGCATTGCACATTTCAACATTTTGTCTCATCGTAAGCTTCAAGTCTTCACTTCACAATTGAAGACATTGAGTGTATTTGGGCTGCCTTGAAGTTACCGTTACCGTTACCGTTCCTGCTCACGTTGTCCAATATGCATTGAACGTGAAAATCAATCTTAATTGCGTATGTGAATAATTACATGTCTGAGAAGGCATATGTAGGGACCTAAATACACAGTACTGAATATTCTTTACTCAAGCATGCACTTCTCAGTAATTTTAGCTTAAAATTGAACTTATTTCAGTCTAGTTTGACGTGATCGAGAATACATATTAAAATCAGGCCCGAATCCAGGGGGTGGGCAACAGGATAGTTGCCCGCACCCCAGATGATTTTTTTAACATAGGCTAACACATAGGGGTATTTGAAACAAGTTGGTATATACTTATATCGTCCGTAAAAATCAAAATGATCCATATCCATTTTTAGTTGGAAACAATATTCACTGTGTACAAAAAATAAATTAAAATATTATAATTCTTAATACATGTAAATAGAAAATTTTGCTCGTTTCAAAAGCATGCAAATAAAGCATTTTGCATTTATGAAAAAACAAGTAAATAGAACATTTTAGCCTTTTCCAAAAACAATTAAGGAGAGCATTTTGGACTTTTCAAAATACATCAAAATATAGAGAATTATGCAATTTTCAAAAATGCATGTAAATAGAACATTTTGTAATATTTAAAAATACTTGTAAATAGAGCATTTATACATGTAAATTCAAAGTTGTACACTTTTAAAAAACCCGTAATTAAAATTTTGCGCATCTGTCTCATGTAGCTTATTTGACATATATCGTTGTAATTGTGCTTTAAATTGGAAATGAGCCATTTTGGTTCTTCACTCACGATATTTGTTGCCCATACACCAGAAAATATTTCTAGATCCGCCCCTGTTCAAAATACTTTCCTGTTATAAGTTATAAAAACTAAAGCCTCCGCCTCTACCGCTGTTTACAGTTCTAACTTCTAACACCAATGGTACAACAAACAGGGTGCATAACTGTTTCATGCGCTTTGTGAAATGCAGAACAAAGAAACACCTACGATTCCGACCTACGGACTACCGAACATAGGGACGGAAACGGAGTACAGGTGTGTGGACTCCTCGTCGTCAGTTTCACAAATAGAAATTTGAAATAATAATAAGGGAGCACAAAGAGAATTCTAAATGTACACACACACCTCGGCTGAGCACGTTGTTGACCTGCTGGGTGGACATTGTTGTTGTTGTTGTTGTTGCTGCTGCTGCCCCCCCTCCTCCTGCTTTTACTCAAGTAAACGGGATTAATTTGTAGGATTCTGACTGGATGAAAGTGACCATAGGGCTCAGGAACGTTTCCTTCTGAACTCCTATCCACAGTCTGAGTCACTGCTCCTTCGTCCGTCGTCACATTCTTCCTCTCATCGCTCTCCACCAAACTGCTCTGCCTTCTAAAAATAATAAAAGCAAAACCAAAAATATTCCACGTGTAGTACTCCCCGAGCAATAGCATCTGTACAACAAAAACGTAGTGTACGTTCAATTCTACGGCTCACGCATAAATTGCATAGAGGAATTCCATTATTAATCAAAATAAACATTGTAACAGCATAGGTAGGTACATTATCAAAACAAAGCAAGAGTTGAGATTTAGATTTTTGTTTTGTTTTTTTTAAGTGAACGAATGAAAAACAAAGCGTGGAATTAATTTGGATGGGAGATTAATTTAAAATGGAAAAAACATACGGCTGAGGTTGAAGTTGAAGAAGGTGGGTCTGGGACGGAGTTGACGGAGGTGAAGCTGGAGGAGATGGAGATAGTTGCTTTTGCTCCTGGTAGTCTGCCCCAGTTCCAGTTGCAGCTCCAGTTCCAGCCACTGTTGCTTCCTGAGAAAGATAGAGACTACTCGGCCTTCCCTCCAGACAAACCAACTGGGACGCACAGAACAAGATGAGCCAGACAAAGGAATATGATGAGATCTGGAAGATTTTAGGGGAAAGGGAAAATAAATGTTATTATTATTATTGTTATTGTTACATAATGGAAACTAAAGTCTACAAGAGTCAGTAAGGGGTATAGCAATGGCTCATTTCATTTTTTTTTCCTTATATTATTTTCCATCTCCCTCATCTGTAGTCTTTGTGTGTCACTGAAAAATTCTTCTTCAATTTCAATATGCCTTCATTTCGTATTATTTTATGGAAACAGTCTCCCTATCGACCGTCGACGTCGACTCTATATAATTAAATCGTATCCCACTTGCCCACCTTGGTATTTAGTCCCAATGGCAAGCACAAAATCTCACGTTTCTTGTAGATTGCATTAATGATGTGCAAGTTCATAGGCTCATATACATACGTAGATACGTGTATTTTAGTACGAATCAATTGCCTCATTATTGATCCGTTTTGTTTTCCTTATACATATTATGGCCCCATGAATTACTTATGCAAATGCATCTCTACTCCCTATTTATGTTTTAATAAATTTTATTACTACACTATAGTTGAGCAATATATCGTCTGTGAAGAACCAAAGTGACCCATATCCGTTTTTATTCAAAAACAAAATGCACTATCTACAAGAAAAAATTAAAATAACATGTTAATTTTTCAAAAAATAAGTGAATAGAATATTTTGCACTTTTCAAAAAACGTGTAAATTGAATATTTTGCACTTTTCAAAAACATGTAAATATAACATTTTGCGCTTTTTAAAAACGTGTAAATAGAACATTTTGCACTTTTCAAAAACATGTAACTAGGACATTGTTACCTTTTTAAAAACATGTAAATAGAACAATTTACTCATTCTAGAAACTCGTGATTAGCATTGTAAGCATGTATCTTATTTACTGCCTTTTTTTTGACATAGCTCATTTTAATTTTAGCATAAATTGGAAATGGGTCATTTTGGTTCTTCATAGACGATATGCTTTGTGTGAATTTGTAATTTTATTCGTTTTCCTTAAGCATTTATAGGTATTTAAGTAAAGATTAATTTGATAATTTATGTAACGCATCTTATTTTATTATTCTTGAGCATTTAGCTACATTTTAGATCTTAACCAAAGTCCCCAGAGTCAAGACTGGAAAATCTACATATTATACGACATACTATACAGAGAAATTCAAAATAAAATTATTTATTTATTTTCAATATGATTCGTGATCAAAGCCGCGTGCATGCACAGGAGCAATATAGCTAAAATAAATTAAAGAATGCATTTTGTCCAATCACAATGTGCATCACGCAATTCTCTAAAGCGAATGTATTGATTGTAAACGATGCAGTTTGATTCAGGATTTTCTTAAAAAATTGAATTACGAACTAACTATAAGAATGACTAAATAAACGAATGCGCTATGATTCTGACTCTGTGCTTTGCTTGAAGAACAGTAACTTGTCCATAGATTTTATTTTCACAAAAGAGGGAGAGCCTTCACCGATTTTTTTGTGTATTCCTATGGCCTCATGGAATCGGATCGTATAGTTCCTCGCCCTACTTCTACTATATAGGTATAGGTGCTATTAGTATATGCACCACGGTGATGACTCTATCTTAAGGGAGACAGGCTCCTCATCCTCACTAGCACGTCTCAGGATTCATCTATGAAAATTTTTGACAATCTAATAAAAATTCCCTATAGGAATCTATTCACGCTACAAACGGTAATAATCATATAAAAAGAGAAGGAGATACGGGGGGGGGGGGAAATCCTCAAATTCTCTTTTCAGTTAGCAATAAATCTGGGAGACAAGGATCAAAATCGTACACGAGGTTTTTTATATGGAGCTAAAAACCTAAGTGATTCAATAAAATTCAATGTGTCCCATGAGTTTTATGTCATGTGGGAGAATGTCATACAAATCATGAACATTTCCCTTCCACGTCTTCCCCCACCCTATTCAAGTCGAGACGTCGAGAGAAGGAGTTGGAGTTGTCGACAGTTTAAGTGAATAAATTGGATCGGGAGGAGGACAGAAAGGACTGACTTTAGTTAGTTATGTTATTACGTAAGTAGCCTACCCACCTTTGTCATTTACCTTTTTTATAGGTATCTCTCTACACATTGTGTGTTTGGGCTATTTCTCTTCCCTGACGCTCCCTATGCATATATATGATTGAGTCTGACAAAGGGCAAAGGAATGAGGTTCGCCATGTAATTTCCTCTGTTGGACTGTAATAATTGTGATTGTGATGATTATTAGTTGTCGTTGTCAGGAGGGGAAAGGAAATGTTGGTAGCTGCGTATATTACAATGCATATTACTACTTGATTAGAAAACGTGATCATATTTTCATATCATTTAAAAAATTTTTTTTTTCGTTTTTCATGTTTCGTTCTTAGTACAGGGGCGGATCTAGAAATATTTTCTGGGGTGGGCATTGCCTATATCGTGCGTCAAGAATCATGCTCCAATGTGTTAATTAGCCTATGTTAAAAAATTCATCTTGGGGTGGGCAACTGCCCTATGTTGCCCACTCCCTGAATCCGCGCCTGGCCTCTTAGAAATGCATGCGTACTACTCTGCATACTTTGATAATGTAAAACTTGTATGGATACTATTGCTTTTTTGAAAAGAAAAAAAAATATTCTACCTTGAACAAACTTGTATGCAGGTAAATTGCAAAATAATTTGTAATGAATTATACCTCTCCACTTTTACGGAAAACCCCCGAAGGTGAGAAGTACTTCATTTTAAATAGAATAATTGTGGTATTTTTTTAGCGAATTATTATTTGATTTATATTTCTGGGGATGCAGTTTGAGGTAATAAAGGGAAGACTTTGAAGAACTGTTTTAAAAGCCGAAGGCCAATAAGGCTATACACTTTGCACCAGGACCAGGAACAGTACCAGATCGGAATATTAAATAAAATGTCGGTTGTAAGTACATCTAACACACAGGTTCATACATGATGCACTGTACTATATAGTGTAACGGGTTGATACAGAGCTGCATAGGATATTTATAAAACTGTCAATATAATGTACCTACCTACCTATGTACTTACGTATATGTATGGGTACTAAAACCAAAATTAGAGATATGAAAGTCGTAGCCATAAAGCAACCGTTAACATGTGTTACAACTCCGAGACGGGCGACCGTACCTTCGTCGTATGGGTACATTACGCAATACAAATATCAGTATACAATTTACAATTTTTGTATTTATGTCTCTGCTTTCCCCCAGCAGTACCAGTACCAGTACCAGTACCAGGCTTGTTGCATCTTTGCCTACATGCCTAAATCGTCGTTAAAAAGAAATGATATGCGTGGGAGAACCTTGGAAGTTGGAAGGTATTTATGCACGTACCTGTGACTTGAGTGTTGACATTCTTATTTGTTTAACGAATATATTCCTCCCACGACCGTCCCCGTCACCGTTACCGTCACTGTTCCTGACGCCAACACCAGCACCAACCCCGGGAGAAGAAGTTGTCGGGAGGGAGGCGGATGTTGTGGAGGAAATCATTCCGATCACTTTACAAGGCACTGTATGGTTAAATGATTATGGGGCTCTCAACGTCACTGTCGATACGGACACTGCTATCGAATTCGCTGTCTGTTTCGGTTTCGGTCCTGGAAACACTGTAGATGTACCATCAATACATGTGATATGAAAGTTAAAAGTGTGGTTCTGGTTGGTTTCCTTTTGTCTTATGAAGAAGAGCAGAGTCACAGCTTGGCTCGGTTCGGTTCGATTCGGTTCGGTCCGGTTCCCGCTTGTTGTTTCTGTTTCTAAGCAGGGAGGGGGAAGGTTGACTGTACACGGATATTTTTGCTGATATCTCTCAGGGCTGCTGTTTGTGATGAGGAGGAGGAGGAAGTTGAGCAATCCGCTCCTTTCAACTTGGTGAATTTTGGTGATGATGATAAAAGAGAAAATTGAATGTACTCTCGCTCCCCCAAAAAAAGACGATTATTTGGATGACAATGAGAGCTAGTTTATGAAACATATAACACGTACGACGAGAGGAGAGAATGAAAGAAAGCGGAATGAAAGTGCTTTACTACTCTCTCAATGTACGGGCTTCTCTCTCCGTATGATTATTATTTTTTGTATTTTTAGCATTTAGATTTTCAGACACATATAAATATGTACGTCACAAAGAGACTCAGAGCCCCATGTCTATTATTACATTAACATTATTTCACAATCTACATTCAGCTGCGGCTGGGATGACGAAACTGGGAAATATAAGCTGAGGGAGCAAGTCAAGTTTATCAAAGTGTCACGCTAAAATGACTCCGTCTACATCTTCTGTCCTTTTGATGGAATTCAATCGGAAATAGAGCCCACTCTTGTCAAAACCAATGCACAAGGACTCACAAGAAGAGATCTCTCTCAAATGCATGAGCCCACTTCTTTCCCACTTTTCCCTCCCTTTCTTTCAACTATTCTTCTCTCTTTTTCTCTCTCACTCGGTCTTAGTATGCTGTGCCGCTGTGTGCGAATGAGTTGTCTCCAGCAGAAGAGCAGCTGTTTTTTTTTTCACTCCAGATCCAGATACAGAGAATCCAGATTCCTTTCTCCACCAATGAACTCTGATGAGCCAAGTGAATTGAGCATCTCCTGATACCAAACTCAGACACACAAACACGAGACAAATACAAGCAGCAGCAGCCGCACTACAGATACAACAACAATCTTATTTTCAGTGTCCTCTCAATTTTCAATATGTAACGTTGTATTTTGGAATTTTGGATTATTTGGATTTTTTTTTGGATTTTCATTCACTCCGTCAGACAACAAGGAAAACCTGGAACTACTACTGGAGCGACTATCTCGATGGTCGATATTGAAATTATGCAAACAACTCCTACACGACTTATTAAATGTGGATGGACCAAGTGGAACAGTGATAGGATAGCCTCAGTTTTTTCCCCATTGATTTCCCTTTTCATTTCATTTCCCATTTCCATTTCCATATTTCCATCCCCCACTATCAGAAGAGTACATTGCCCATTCGTCTGTACTTCTCGCTAGATTTAAAAGAGGTGAAGGGGGATATACATATACATGGGAAATGGGAAATAATGATATTCAAGGAGAATGATTTCAATTCCCTATCGAGCAACACATGGTTTGAGTTTTATTCTGGAACAAATGTGGTGAGCTGTTGTGTGTTGGCGGTGGGAAGTATCGGGAAGCCAATCGCCAGGGGCTTCTACAATTGTACAGTTTACAGTCTTCCCTTTCTTTGAAGTTGTGACGTTTTTGTCTGCCCATTGTAATTGTAGAATACAATCCAGTGGAATGTCAGTTCCAAGTTTCCAAGTTCCCAATTCCAATGGATTGATTGTACAGTGTGTGTGTGTGTGTGTGTGTGTGTGTGTGTGTGTGTGTGTGTGTGTGTGCAGGTAGCAGTTCAATGCACTATCTGACTGGGGCTGGACCAATCTTCTACCTGTCATCCTTGTGCATAGCAGGTATCATCCAGCTCGACTCAATGCTCAATTGTGAGCGTACTTTATTGTTTATTACTACTGCTATACGGTACCCCACTCACTGCTTAAGCTTATCTACATATACCTCCTGTATTTCCATTTCCAGTACATCTCGAGTTCGAGCAAGTGGTGAGGATGTGTGAGGAGGGAGTCGAACCAATAGGTCTTATCAGCAGCTCGGTGGAAAATATTGTATTTATTTTTTACACGTATAGATACAACAAAGTGTCTGAGTACTCGGGGATAAAAATAGATACTATGGTAAAATGGAAATTTCAATTTTCTTTATTCACATAGTCAAGCCCCTCAACTTGTCTGAGTGTCTGAATGATAATACTACTCCGGGTTTCGGCATTTCTCTTTCATCTTCAAAAAACTTTTTATTTCCCAGAAACGATTGAAAATATGTGTGCAGCAGTAGCAGTAGCAGTCAAAAGCATATATACATGTAATGTCTATATGTGCAAACCTCAAAGCATATGGTATATAACGGTATTATTTATGCTACAGTCATAATTGCATCTTTTTAGCCCACAACTTGATGTTTGACTATAGTGGGTACTGCCCCTTGTGTGAAGGAGGATTTTGACTATATTCCCCACTCCATCATTAATTAACCATGTTTGGATTGTACAGTAGCTCCCACGGAATGTATGCTCCCTTGTTGTAGCCCTGTTTGCGCTAAATTATTTTGTTGGTGCATGGTTTATTTTGATGCGGTTTGGGAACGGAAACGAATTAAATTAGTTTAACGCTATGCTGGTGCTGGTGCTGGTCCTGGTTTGTGTTGTGAGTCCCATGCTTCCCGCTCCTTCTCAATCTCCTTCTCCGTTTTCCTCTGTAGTCTCACAAGTATTACGAGAGTGAAAGATGAAAATGTTTGAACTAACATTTAACATTTTCTTCACCCATTCATTTCAGATCGGGGCTGTAGAATGCAGCGAGAGAGAGAGAAGGGGCTGAAATGGAGGAGCTTGTCTAACAAGATTACATAATCTCGTATGTACAGATACACAAGTATCATTCAGCTATCCAGATTATATACGGAGATAGATGTGCTTAGGAACCAAGTCAAGGTAGGGAGGTAGGTATAGGTGTAGGTGCTTGAGTGCTTGTAGATTAATTCTCAAAAGAGCTCAGACCGCGACCGCTAAGAGCAAAAGCAAAGTAAGTAATTAGCGCACACGGGAGAGAGAGAGAGAGAGAAGCCTCGGGAAAATTGGACCTAGAAATTAGAGTTAAGAAGGCATCACTGACATTGTAATCACATTGATAATTCATTGCAACATTGACCCTGACCGATTTCTGGAAAGAAATAACATTATATGGATTTTTACGGGGAGACATGGCCTATATAGCAATGCAATGGCATGGACGAAACATCCTTTGAGAAACCCACACTCACCTGTTCCTATATATTCCTCCCGTCCTGGTCCTGGTCCTGGCCTGGTCCTGGTCTCTGTCTCTCAGAACATTACCAATTCACAAAATTGTTTTGGTAAAGAAGAAGAAGAAGGAGGAAAGGGAATACTCTGAGGAGGTACATATACTGTGGACTTACTTTTCTAGGTTAAGTAACATTTTGCCTTAGGAGATTCCCTCAATTTCGCCTTAATAATGCGGCTTGTCAAAGCCAAAGCCAAAGTCAATCCCTTTCATTTGTGTAAATAATATAAAAAAACTAAAAGTTTTTATCCTCCTTTGCTCCTCACGGTTTCGAGTCTCGACTCTCGACTTGTGGATCTCTGGCCTGCTTAGCCTCTCCACGACATTTTAAACATTTATAGAATCTTAAAACGAAAAAGTTTACCTGTCCCTTTACTATGTATATTTTTCGAGTGTCATTATATTCTATTCCATGCAGTCCAAGTGAGTCCGAGGCCAAGGCTCTATGAACTGTGTGTGTGGACGGAGCATATTGTAATTGACAGAGTCAAAAAATCACACGTGGGACATTATATTATGTGTAGAAATGTACAGTTGTTGGCGTTGGCGTTGGCGTTGGCGTCAATTCATAGGAATTGAGCTATTGAGAAACCCTTTTAGCTCTAACCCGCTACATCCCTATATATAATACTGTACAAGATAAATGCATGAGAAAACTTTCAAGGATGTAAAAATGAAAAAGTTATATAGAGCTTTTACTACTCCCTCTCCGCCGCTCATAATTTATAGGTTGTAATAAATGAATAAATCAGTGAATGCTTCCTATCTACACCTGTAGTGGTTATGGTTATGGTTACGGTTACGGGAGTGGTGTGCTCTGGAATGTTAAGAATGCAATATATACAGTATTCGCAAGAGTCTTTTGGTTATAGCCTTCCTTCCCTCCTATAGTATAGAGTCTCCTGACCTTTATAGTTGAGAGTCCAAAGTCTTAAGTTCAATGTCATGTCACATGTATAAATAAAAGATACCTAACTACCTTCCAATTATTTCAAAAGTGACAAAGAACAAGAAAGGTGGAGGGCACAGTGTGTAGCGCATACCTATACAAAAATAATAAGGAAGGAGCAAGGCTGGCCGGAGGGGGGGGGGGGAGATCAAAACGGAATTTCATGAATAAAATAAACCGTTACATTTTTCCCAGATCCAGATCCAGGTCCAGACACGGAGATGGAAAGACACTGATGGTCATGTTCATGTCTACTACTAGTACTACCTCTATTTTCTGTTTACCTCCATGATATCATCCCTGCCCCATGGTCCTATGTCCTGTGTGTGTAAGTCGAGGTCGATAAACTTAATGCGTCGTTTGTCATGCTACACACATACGATGATGATTCCTTTTCGCTTTCTCTAACGGAAAAAATTATTTTGAAAAAAAGGGATTTGAACTCCTGCACAGGTACAACATTTATGTACAACTACAACCCATGCGTTTTCCACACCCTTTTTATTTATGGAAATGAATCGTAACAGTTAATTGTACATTGTGCGTTCTTCACCTCTGAAGCGGTAGTCGAATTATTTTTCGTTTTTAGTTCCTATGCTTCAAAAATAATTTGAAATAGTTGCAAATACCGACACATGTTTTATAAAATTAACCTGTGTTAAAATTATTGTCGATTTTAATTTTACTACAGGATCAATACCAAGTTGATGATATCGCAATAATAGTAATATAATTAGGTACTTGGTAAAAATATTAATAATTTGTGCAATATTTTATCCCTATTTTATAATTGAAGGCTAAGCAAATATACTCGCATACCTGTGTAGGGATAGGGACTATATGCTATAGTTTCTAGTATGAAAAGGATTAATTAATAGGGACGTATGATGAATTACTAACGAGTTTATGGAACAATGATGAGACCCGAGGTAACCTCTTGTGACTATTACTGTGACAGGTTAATTGGTTGTTGGTAGTCGAGGAAATTTATTGAAGATCATTAATTTGTGAAAGGAAATATTAACCATGCTACGCCAAGTACAAAGACAAAGGCTCCCAGACAAGAGAAGGTGCATATATCGTCTGTGAAGAACCAAAATGATCCATATCCATTTGTAGCTAAAAACGATATCCCCTATCTACACAAATATTCAATTATGTCTTGAAAGTGTTTAAATAGAACATTTTGCACGTTTAAAAAATCTGTAAATAGAACATTTTGCACCTTTTTTAAAACCTGGAATTAGAACATTTTACACTTTTCAAAAACATGTAAATAGAACATTTTGCAATTTTCAAAAACATGTAAATAGAACATTTTGCACCTTTTCAAAAACATGGAATTAGAAAATTTTACACTTTTCAAAAACATGTAAATAGAACATTTTAAACTTTTCAAAAACATGCAAATAGAACATTTTACACTTTTCGAAAACATGAAAATAGAACATTTTACACTTTTCAAAAACTCCTAATTAACATTTGACGCATGTTTCTCATTCTTTTTTAATGACATAGCTCATTTTGATTCTAACTTAAATTGGATATGGATCATTTTGGTTCTTCACAGACGATATACAGGTATGTCATGTAGTAGGTACTGTATATTATCCAGGCTCAAAATGTGATCTCCAACACCGCAGTGCAGTCAAAGTCAGTTCACTACCACCACTACTATACCATTATTTATCACTATTACAACACTCCAATATCCTTCATAGTTGATATTATATTCCATTTCCAAGTCCAAGTTTCAGAGTTAAAAAGGCACTTGTGTGTTTTCTTTCTTTCTGTACTCTTAAGAATTATTGCCCTCGCACTCGAAGTTAATTGGGACCGGACGAGGGCAGAATAACAACGGAAGTAAAGATGACTTTAATAAGTCTAATTAAACAAGATTGAGACTACTCCACTTGAAGCTCTCATCTCCACCCCGTCCTGCCGCTACACCTGTACGTCCTGTAACACGAACATCCGTACCAAACATTATTTATAAAAGGTTGCATATTATGTTGTGATGTGAGGTTAACCGAAAATTATGAGTGAAGCTGTACAAGTGAATATACCAATTCTCCGTATGGGGTTTTGAAATTCTAATTATTGGAATGAGAGAAATGTGGAAAGTTGGAAAGGTAGTGTATGCAACGTTTGACGACGACATTATGAAACCTTGCATAAGATAACATCGCCTCAAACCAGGCCCGAACGAAGGAATTGATTTTAGGCAGCAATTTGTAAAACCCACCATTTTGGGGATTTTATTGAAGAGTTTCGTTGGTAAACTAAAATTTTGTATTTACATGTTTTAGGAAAATGCAAAATTATGTATTTACTTGATTCTGAAAATTGCAAAATGCTCTATTTACAGTTTTTTCTAAAGTGTTAAATGTTTTATTTGCATGTTTTTGAAATGTGCAAAATTTTCTATTTACATATTTTTGAAAAGTACAAAATGTTGTAGCAAAAATGCAACTAGCAAATATATAAATGTCTGGATCCGCTTCTGCCGATAGTTTTCGTTGTCGGTTAATGTGTTAACTTTGCTGCGTCATTTTATGCAAATAATTTTATGTGTTGTTGTCTTAGTAACCAACAGTTTGTTTTAGCATAATCGTGGTGAGTCTATGTGTATGATCTAGTTTTCAGAGCAAATTGCCCTGGCTTGAAAAACTTGAATGACTTTTACTTTACTGCAGTCACACAGTACGTTCTCAACCAGCGCCACAGTAAGGTCAAAGTTTGACTGCTTCTCCGCTAGTAATTATTTTTATTGTAAGCTGCTGGTATCTGCTTTGTTTTAACTAGCCATAAAATCTTTGATTCTCGTTTTCAAGATTTTTAAGATTAGCTGTCTTTTTCCATAGCGCTTTGCGTAAGTTCTTAGTAAGTATTATTTCTAGATTACTTTTTATTTTATTGGCATAAATTATTTTGCAAAATCAGTATCTGTAATTATTGCGTTTACTATCTTTAAATCTTTACCGTTTCTTACTATTTAGTGCACTTCTGCCCTGCGGCCTGTGTGGTAAACCGTTGAAAAGTAAATTACTCAGCGCGTGAACTGAAATCATGAGTGGGCAGCAGCAAAACTCAAACCCGGTGCCGGAGCCGGAAATTGAAGATGGTGAATATTTGGACGCCGACGAGCTGTCTCGTTTTCGCGAGGATGGTAGGTCCAAGAAAACATTCGTTTCTATTGACGGTGAGTACTTCCATGCCTACTTGCCGGCTCCAGACGCACCCGGGAAGTATCGCTGGGGAGAATACCTCACCGAACCCGCTATGAGTGGAGACTATGGTCCGAAACCAGTCCCAAAGGCATCCAAGGCTAAATCATCATCATCATCATCAGGAGCTGGTGGATCGAAATCCAAGGGAGCTGCCTCTGGGGGCAAAAGCAAAGGTTTAAATAAGTAACCATCATTTCCTCACTGTAAGTTTTATTTTTAAATGTAGTTTAGTTTATTGGTGCGTGTACAGGTCTGTAGCTAGTTTGTAATAATAGGTTAGATTGGTTGATGACTTGATGATAGGTTGCTATATCCCAACCTCTTAGTTTAGTGCAGCTTACAGTAACAGTAGAGTCCTAGCCCTGTTTATTTAAATTTTATTAGAAGATTGAATCTAATGATAAAATGATAATTATGATTATTTTCAGGTTCAACGTAGACAGGTCTCAATGAAGGAATAAGCATCTGTTTTAATTTAACTTATTTATTGCTTTTGAATTTCATCATTTAAATTTAACTATTCAATACAATATAGAATAATTTTATTATTTGTATGTCAACTCTGATTATGAGGCACTGTACGTGACATTTAACGGAGCGTAATAAAAATAATTCGTAGTTTTCCAATTTCCTTGTTTGTTTCCATTTTCCATAATTGGTTAAAAATAGTTAGTACTTACCATAGCATCTCCATCACATACTTACATTTAAGAATCATGACGTGTGCCATATAGTTATTAGTACATTTGTATAATTTCAGGATTTAAATATTTGAAGGTACTTCTAGTTGGGCTTCAGCCGTCTGAGTCATCCATCTATAGTTTTTATGTAATAAAATGCAAGGCTGTTCCATCTAAAAAATCAGGCTACTTTTAAATAGTATAGATCCAAAATAAATTGCGGGCACTTTAAATTGCTTGGTCACAGTGGCCTGCCAAAGTTGTACCAAAAATGTAAATTTTTAAATTTTCAAATTTTGTAGCCCTGTAACCTCTACAGTTTTTATTCAATTTTGATAAAATTTGGTTTTTTCTAATCCCTATGCTGCTTTCAATAATTTTATGCCAGAATTTTGGAAAATTCATACATTTTATGTTTTTTGAAAAATTCCAAATACCTTATAAAATTTTGAGAAACCATGTGCTACACCAACTTTATAAGTCCATTTTGGTCCAGTTTAATGTACATATATATACATACATGTTAGCTTTTTAGCAAAAACGTAGCACCAGCAGCAGTATTGGCACGTAATGCGTAGGTAAATGATTTTTGCAACTGGATGCATTTGTGATATATTATGTATTGTAGAAGTAGGGAGTAGAGAGTGGAGGAAGAATGGCTGTGGAGCCGGTGCTGGTGTCCATGCCGATGTAACAAGCAAGAGGATAAAAAAAAACGAAGGAATGGTAACCCTGAGCAGTGGACTTGATCGGGTTGTAGACCTTGTTAGGCTAGGCTAAAGTTAAAGACGTATACACAGCATAGGAAAAGAAGAAAAAATAAATCCTCACGGAATTACTTTCCTTCTTTTCATTACTTTCTTCTTCTCTTGTCTCCATCTTCATTGATCATAATTTTACCCTGATTTCACTTTCCTTCAAAAGTACGACCAACTGGAATAAAGACATTTTTTTATATCTTTCCTCTCTTCCTCCCAAAAGCTAAAGTTTGATTCAACTCTAAGCTCTGTCTCCCTCTCCCTCTCTCTCTTCAACTGCTACCAATGAAGGCCAAGAAAACAACAGTGTACCAAAGAATTATTTGTACTTGTTGTAATAATAAACTGCTTATACATACATGCAGATATATCTACTCTTTTATGATCCTTCCAAGTGCAAAAAATGATATTTATATTTTCAAATACTAAATAGTAGAAACAGTCAACAATATACAAATTTTCCATTTAAATACACTTTTATAATAGTCTCCTCGCTCTAATTAGCCTATTCAAAAATGTGAGTAAACAACTTCAAAAAGTAGAAATGAAATTTCTGTATTTCTTAAGAAAACTACTACTACCTATACCTACTTACTTAGTTTTTAAAAACAGGAGGAGACGCTGATGTCAGTAATGGCTACATATTTATAAAAGAAATTTGGCTTCTTTTGTAAACTTGAATCAAAGTGCGGAGAGTCGATATCTTGGCTCCTACAGTAAAATCGATTGTATGAATCTTTCACAACTGAGGACTGTATACTGTATATCCTGTTGTACCTTTCTATTTCCCAACAACTTTCCGACTTTGCAAAAATTATCCCACAAGATAGCACTCTTTGTCTTTTGAGTTTTTCCGTCTTCCATGAATCAGGAAAAGCTTCTTTTTTTTGTGCGTTGAAACGTAACGTAGCAGACGCATTCAAATCAGGGACCGCAGGATTGTCTATGAAGTCGAGGATGAGAACTAACATGAATGTCGTAATTTTTTGTCGCTTCCTATGATAAGGAACGCAGATAGATGGACGGGGACGGAGACGGGAAAGGTGCATGTGGATAAGACGAGTGCCTGATAGTGTAGAGGTTAAAGTAAAGACACTGGGAGTTGGGAAAGGGGAAGTATATCTCAAAGTATAGGGGTACCACATTGACAAAGAAAAATCCAAAAATCCAAAGCAAAAAGGATGCGGATTGAAACTAAAGAACAAGGGAAAGACGAGAACGAAGACGAAGACGAGAAATAAGGAAGGAAGAAGGGACAAAGAATCCCCGACGAAGGAGAAGTCGAAGAAAAAAAAATGGGAAAAGAATGAAGGATGGAAAGGAAATGATAGACCCTGTGTAATGGATCGATTCTCGTCATGTTAATCTTGATGACGATGACACCATGGCACTGAGCTGGGGAGTTCTACCCTTTGAGATGTATAACTCATTTTATACACTGTGTGTAGTGAGTAGTGAGTGAGCCAGCTTTCCCTTTCCCTTTGCTTTTGCCATTTTGCCAATCCCATCAGACCATCCTAACGACATCATCATATGAATCCTGACTCTGACTCTATCAATATAATCCTTGTCTCTCCTCCTGCAACTCAATACTCTCACTCTCAGTCCCATGCCAATCCAACTCGGAAGAATCCGATTCCCACGTCCCCCCATGTATTTACCTCAAACTCAAACCGACTCAGGGCTGAAAGGAAGTTGCATATGAAAAACTCAGTGAAGCAACTCTGAGAATGAGACCAAAACCAAATCCAAAACCAAAACCCACCAACAACCAAAAGGCACTTACTCATCTCATCTTTATCTTCATCTCATTATTCATTGGGTTTACAGCCACTTTGTACTTTCTCTCTCCTTTCTACTTTCTACACAGCCGCCTTCTTCCCCGTCACCGTTACCGCTACATAGCACAGTAGTAACCGTGACGAGTGGAAAACTGGTTCTAATTCCAAACTACTTTTCTTGTATGGATCCCCAATTCCTATTCAATTCCTCTGTGTGACTATAACTATGCTCTTGTCGGTTGTTGGTTGTTGGTATTTCGTTTTTTTTATTCCGTCAACGTCAACGCGAGAGCCGAATCAAATAAAGTCGCTCACTCACATTATTCACTTCAGCTCCAAGAATGAATAATGGAAGTCAATCCGCTGATATGTTGATCGCTTATTATTTCCCCTTTATCGCACTATGTAGCTTCTTACTATGCTCGCTCGTTTATATTACACTTTAGAGACGGGATACAATTTAAGGCAGAGGCATTTTTAGTCACATTTAATCAGCCTTTTTTTCCTAATATATCTTCAAGGAATCCTTTCGTGATACATTAATAAACTTTAAAGATTTATCTTTCTCGACAGAAATGGTTAATCTTTCCACTAATATTAGTAATCCTGATAATGGCGGGTAGAAATGAGGCATAAGATACACGCTATACTGTATAAATATATACTGACAACGCTATAGTAAACTATGTGGACGAATTTGTAAAAAGGATTGGTGTCAACAGCATATGTCTTAAGCAAGATTGTAAAAAAAAAGGAGAAGATTTAAAAGGTGTGTAGACTGTAGAGGGAAAAAGCCTCGTGTGGAGCTGTTCCCCTTTTCTTTTTCTTTTTCGTTTAAGTTTTCTTCTTATAGTTTTTTGGGATTTCTTGAGGAAAAGAAAACAAGGTTTACTTTGTTTTAGCCGGGAGCATCTCGATCCAGTTTCTACAGACTCTTGAACTGAGCTAGATGCTAGATTGTGGAATTTAGATTTTAGATTGTTGATTGTGTGTGTGTGGAACTAAACTATATTTAGATCATCCTCAGATGTAGTCTCCGAGCAGGTAGAGTTAATGCCCTCCTATTTTATTTTTCCCCATTCTTTAACTTTCAATTTACCCTGAGCAAATAAGCCAGCTGACTGGCAACTGGGAACTGGCAGGGCAGGGGCAGGGGTCTGGCCTGTGTCTTTTCTGTGAGAGTGAAAATAAAATGTAAAACTTTTTTAGCGTTAGGCTGAGATACTGTAGTATTTACATTTATTTGTTTGTCATATATGTATATTGAAGGTAAATTTTATAAAACATAAATTAAAAGTTGGAATAAGGCTATGATCAGCTAAGAAGTTTCTTCCAAAGTCTTTTGAGATTTAAATGTTTTTCCTTCCATTATTTCAATTCCTATACCGACACCGTTTCTCCTTGTATGTTGAATGACCTGTCCTGTTTCCTTTATTTGGCGTTGTTTTTCTTGAGCTGAACTTTCACCACTGTGAAACGCGGGGTAAGATACTCAACTAACTGGGAGTGTGAAGGGAAGAAAAGTGAGTGAGTGAAAGTCAAAAGTGAAAGTCCCGGCCGCCGCATGGACCAAAGTCAAACATTGAACTTGAAACTCAAACTAAAACTGTCTGAGAAGATCTTGACTAAAATAGATGGAGAAGGAGGATGAGGACGCAAATACTCCCTTGTAAGGTTGTCATGTTTCAGAATTAAAGAGTAGGTGGAATAATAGTCAAATGGAGGATATGACAGGCCTTGTTGTTCATGCTATATGTGCTATGTTTCACTCGGAAAGGCAGTGGAGAAAACCTACCCGCATATACTCCGAAAGAAAACCATTCACCAACCATTTTGCTCAGATTTCGCAGTTTTGAAATTCTCTCTGAGACTACGAAAACTAAATTCACAAGATATCGTCAAAGCGATCAGGTCGTCCTATTTAATACTTAGGGAGAAAACCATGACTTGTTTTTGAGAACAAAAACTCTGAAAATCAAGATAACTAAATAATTCCATATCCGCCCTCAGCCTCTCTCTTTCTCTCGCTTTCTATGCTGCTTCGACTTTCTTCCTTATAGTTGTAGGTGCACATACACGTATTGAAAAGTATAGACATTCTTTTTTTTTGAGTTTATCAGTCAATTTATCATTCATCATCAAGGGGGAAATCATACAGGTAGGATGTTGTGTATTTCGTATTTGCATTTTCCCTGTCGGCTGTCACTTGTCGCTAAAGGGCTGTACAAGGAAAGTGACTGCATCCTAAAAAAAAGTTGGCAATCTTCTTCTTCTTTGGTTTCAATTTTCGTTCTCCACCTCTTCTGTCTAAATGAAAATAACCTACAGAATAGTCCTACAAGTAAAGGCACAGAACTGACAGAACTCATATCTACATTTTTAGAAAAAAATGAAAATGGCTTAAGTTCTTACCTGTCACTTGCTATAAGCTTGTGACTACCCCTCTCAAGATATCACGTGTTGCACTTTTTAGTCATGTTTAAATACCTTATTTTTCCTATTTTAAGGAATATACCGTGTGCAATATATCCAGTCCCTCTGCTTCTACATAGTCTATTGTCACTTACTTGAATGAACCTAAATGACAATATTATATGGTATAATAAGGGAAAGTGGGGAAGTGCAATCTCTGTGTAATATTATGTGGAGTTGTCGGGAGGAAAATAGGGAGCAGGACCAGGACCGAGGCAGAGACTGTGTGTCTGTGAGGCAGGAGCACTCTGTGATAGAGGAAGAGATGGAGCGAAGCAAATGACGGGAAGTGTGCAGTCAAGCTCGATAAATTGAGTTAAAGAGATGCAGACATTGACTGGGTTTTCTTTCCCACTGCCAAAATCATTACATTATAATGTAGCTTACATTTTCTCTATACTCTACATGTATACATATACTACATCCTAACTCCAACTTTCACCTTATGCTCCCTTGTACATAGTTGCCTCAGCGTGCATATGTTAAGAGTCAACGTGAACCTCCTCCTGGTTTTGGGCTGTTCAATTTTATAGACACATTCTTCTTCTGAGAACAGAGTCGGAGACAGAGCCAGTGCCAGACCAGGACCAGAGTCATGTACATGGAAGGAGAACAGATCTATGCACATAAATATGTCCTACCACTACTATACCACACCGTCCCGTTGTATGTTGTCTGGTTAAATGTGTGTTTTCAAGCTAACTGGGAAAAACATGTACTACGGAGAAAGTATATGGCCTATAGAGCGGAGAAGGGAAACATCACATTAATACCGAAACCTTTTAGGATGAAATTTAATAATTCCCTACAAAAGTGATGTTCGTAAAATTAATTTAATTTACACTAAACTGTGAACGTCGGCTTATCATAAAATTGCACACGTAGTCGAGTCAGAGTCAAATGGGAGTTTCACACTGACCAATTTACTATATTGAATCCCATCCCCCTCCTTTTTTCGCCTTTCACACACTACTCACATTTGCCATGCTCTGCCAACTCAATATGCGGGCCAGGCCAGGCCATAACTTGACTTGAGAAACACTTTCTTACTTCATCACTTTCTTTTCTCTTCATTGCATTGATCAGTATCTCTTATAATTGAGCTTGACCAATCTCTAAGAAAGTCTTACTCAGCCACGCAGCATCCAGCCCCCACAACTTTTTTTCTCGATTCAGGGAATTTCTGACTGGATCCGGATCCGGAATTTTTCTGACATGACAGAAATCAAATTTAACTTAATTGAGAATTTTTTATTCAACTCTTCTGAAGGTCGGGGGCTGACTTGGTGCTTTTACGATTGCCTATGGCCTATGCCTATCATCAAATGTGTACATATTACTTTTATACAGTATGTCATACGAATTTGCTACCATGTATAATATACTAGGAAAGCGAATATGTACAAATGAAATAATCAATTACTCGTACAGGTTAAAAATAGGCACCACACAAACCATACAATGTTGGTTTTAGCTTTATTCGCCACATAATAATTACATGAAGCCAAATTCCATTTATACGAAGACTAAAGCGGAAGAGAGTTCATTTAGGTAAGCAAATTATTGGGTGGCTTGAAGAACTAAACTTGTTTGTTCGCTCAATCCAAATCTAAATAGAAGCCGTCCCAGAGACAGAGACACACAGATAAACGTCAAATTGGGAAGGATGAGAGTGGAGAGTGAGTCATGAGTGGAGTGTGGTGGTGTGATGTGATGTGATGGTCTGGAGGGGTGTCTGTAGAGTGTACACGCAGTTGCGAGGACGCAGCTGACGCATGAGGATAGCCGAGTTATGTTCATAAAATGAAAATACTTGTACTTCAACATCCTTATCACACACACATCCTTCGTGTTTAGTGTACCACCAGGAGTGAAACAACTTTCAATTAATGACAGATTATTAGATGAGCAAGTTTGTTGGTTGACTTGAAGAGTTACTTGAAGAGCGAGAGACTTTCATCTACAATCCACAGACAGACGGACGCGACGGATGGAAAACTTTCCCCGTCAAATTTCGTCCTAGCGTTTGGTTTAGTTTGGAATTGGACAGAAATGATGAAGCACGTTTTGTGAGTTGTGCGTTGTTCGGGGGACTCCTTTTGGAAAGAAAAATAGAAAGCACATCAGAGGCACTACAGACACATATACGTAATATTATTACGCTGGATGCCGTTCTGTTACATACAGAAAAGCAGGACACGCAAGAAGAACAGCGTAGGTTAGACATGCGACGGACAAACAGAAGATGAAGACGAGGAAGATGAGCAGAGCTGTGATGTGCTCTGACGGACTGAGTGAGATGTGCGCGTTTTGGGGTTGTTAAAGGAATTCGGATAATGTAGTTAGTCAAAAGGTTCTTTAGGGCTTAAGTTTAGCGTTAACAAAGTTGGAGCGACTGCTATTCTGGTAAATATAACCATCAAGCAAGTAGTACATAGTTCTTGTCATTTGATTTGACCGCGGACAGAACTCCCAGTCGAACATAGGAGTGCATTATGCATTATAGAGAGTACCAATTTGGACAGTGATAGCAATTATAGTTCACATAATACTACGTAATGTACTCCTGTTCCCTCTATAATAAATAGGGATTCATTTACAGCTCCTATTAACTCTAACTACTCGCATTTATTATGTGGTAACCAAGTCAGTCAGTCAGTTAGTTGAGGCTGCCAGTCAGGGAGCGAGAGTCAAGAGCGCAGTAAAGGCACTGAGCTATATGGGTGCTTACGCAATTTCCTACACAGCAAATTCTTCGGCTCCCATGTCTATACTGCACCTATACCTAAATCAAAACCAAACACCGAAGTCCCTATAGGGTCGTCCATAAATAATGTCGCATCGGTAGGGTCGGTGGTTCAGGTATTGATTACACGCCATGTTAAAGATAGCCTTTTACGCAATGCTAAAGTAATGACATGTGAGTGGGTGGGTCCAAAAAGAGCGATAATGTGAGTGACATCATTTATGAACAACCCCAATGGGCTTTATTAGTAGTTAGACGGTACAAACTTGTAATGAAAAAAGATGTTGGTGACCTTCGGACTGGTATTGGCATTGGTATTGGCAGCGTGGTACGACAAAGTGGTTTAAATCCTGTACTTCTATTTTCTATATCAGTGTCTTTAGTCTCTTCTTACAGTACCGAATATACAGATCAGAAACTGAATAGCGATGGGCTTTAGACTTCAATTTTAAAATTCTAAAGATAATATATAATTTCCCACGTAAGCAAACACAGGTCTCCCTGTTTCCCTTCAATAAACCATTGCATTTTTTTTTCATTTCATCCCGCCTTTTTACGCAACAGCATGAGCAATATTAGAAATTAGAACCAGGCTCACACCACACCACACCAGTCAGGCTCGGCATCAAAATCATCATCACGGATGGTGTCATTCTGGATTTGATGCTACTCCGACGAATACAAAGGCTCTGCTTTGCCTCAATAAACATATACAATCCAAACATGTACATGAAGTAATAAAAAGGAAAAAGATGCTTTCTCCCACTTTTCTCTCTCTCCTGACTGGGAGCTATGTGCGGGCTGGAAGAAAAATGAGTTGGCTATATGTGACTCTTGCTGGTTGATGTATAAGCCAAATGACAGAAATAATTATTTATTCCAGGCAGGCTCATATTATGTAGACATTTTGCTCGATATACAAATATCCTCACAGCTTTCCAAGTTCCAAGTTCCAATCTGTCAGTTCTCGAGATTCCAAGTCGCAGGGCCGGATATTGTGGCCAGCGCAGGCAGCCCCCGCTGCCTGAATTTTCAAAAAACATGTAAATGGAACATTGAGCACTTTTCAAAAACCTGTATAAAAATAATATTTTGACTTTTCAAAAACATGCAAAATAATTTTTTTACACATTTCTCGAACATGGAAATAAAACATTTTCCACTTTTCTCAAAACATGTAAATAGAACATTGTGAGCACATTTCTAAATCAAGTCAAAACAACATTTTGCACTTTTCTAAAACATGTAAATACAACATTTTGCTTTACCACAGAAAACCATCAATAAAATCAAAATTTAGGTTTTTGTATGGAAACAAATTGCTGCCTAAAAGCAATTCCTTCGTCCGGCCCTGAGTCGGCGGAATGTTAGTCAATGTTTAGATGTTTAGAAATGTGTGTGAGCGTAGCAATTCGGAGGGATAGAAAAGTAGGAAGCTTTTGATTGAAGTGATGATCCAGTGTAAACACGTTATTATGTTGGCTTTAGATTTGGAGTTGGAGTTGGACTAATGCGTCTGTCTCGGCTGTCGGTGTGGGAATACATAGTATTATGTATTTAGAGGAAGATTAGAAGGACGACTCCACGGAAGTGGAAAGAAGCTTATAGGAGAGAAGGAAAACAAGACTCGTGTCCGTCTATGGGATGAGCGTAGAGTATGAGAATTACCAAGATGTCTCAGTTTGACTGGTGAGAGTGAGAAATACGGGAGATGAGCTGAACCTGCTACGATCAGAATCCCAAGATCCGAGACCGAAGCCCCGAAAAGAAAACCGAAAACGCCGCTAGTCCCCGCACCACTGTACACAGTACAGTAGCAGTCACCTGTGTCTGGCTGGAAGTCCCGTAATTGTGCTCCTGGATTGATATTGATAGGAAGCTCCATTATGTATTGAAGTGGATGAGTGATGTGCTGAGGATAACCCTTTGGAAGGAATATGTGGATTTGTGGATTACCATCATCTTCTCAAGTATTGATTCTGGATTCTGCCACTATACTACTCATAAGTTGTAAGATATGCAGTAAGCCAGAGCCGTCTGAGGGCTTCAAGTCCAATACCAAAGACTTTCCTTGGTTCCTGTGGGCTGAGCATTAAAAGTCACAGTCCAATAGTCCAAGCCAGTAGCATAGTGATATACCGTCAATTTCAGTCTTGATTCACTGGCAATTCAGTGCTCAGGAGAAAGAAGCTAAGCTGAGGGAAAGTAGTGCAGAGTGTGAGGAGTGAGTGTGAGTCCCCTGTAAGACTTCTCTTTTTTTCATTTCAACATAATATGGTCGCACAAATCCATCCACACATGGAGTAAGTAGAGAAGGCACTTGTATCAAATCCTCATCTATTCTGTGAAAATGGAAAAATATGCGGCTGTGGTGAGACGGAGGTGGCGGTCAGGGGCGGAACTAGAAATATTTTCGGGGGTGGGCAATGGATATCGTGAGTTCAGAATCAACATGGCCTATTTTCATCCTAAACTAGAACTAGACTGTCAAAATACTGAGTTTTTTTAAAAGTTATAAAATATTTATTTACTTGTTTTAAAAAATGTACCACATGTTCTACTAACATGTTTTTGAAAAGTGCAAATATTCTGTTTACACGTTTTTAAAAAGTGCAAACTATTATAATTACTTATTTTTGAAAAGTGCAAAATATTCTGTTTACACGTTTTTAAAAAGTGCAAACTATTATAATTACTTCTTTTTGAAAAGTGCAAAATATTCTATTTACATGTTTTTGAAAAATGCAAAATTTTCTATTTACATGTTTTTGAAAATTGCAAAATATTGTGAGTAGGGGCTTGTTTTGAAAAGTGCAAAATTTTCTGTTTACATGTTTTTGAAAAATGCAAAATATTATATTCACGTGCTTTTAGGATCATGAAATAATATTTTAATTTATTTGCAGATAGTAATTTTTGTTTCTAGCTAAAACCGGATATGGTTTATTTCGATTCTTCACTCACGATATATAAGTGGACCATCTTGGCTTAGATACCCCTCGGTTAGCCAAGCCTATGTTAAAAAATCTATTTTGGACACAGAGCAGTTGCCACCCCCTGGATCCGCGCCTTATGGTGGTGTCTAGAGGTAGGTAGGTCTCCCTGTGTGCACTGATATAGGTGAGCTGACTGTAGATGTAAAAGGAAGGACAAGAGTCAGAAAATCTCTCCATTCTCACCGATACGAATACGATGCTTTCCTTTCTCCTAAATAACTACTTATATCTACAGAGTCTATAGAGCGAAACCGAAACTCTCGAGGACGAGGAACATTCTCCTTGAAAACATAAGTACACAAATCTTGAGATCTCCCCCGGTCTCTCTCCCAAGTGCATGATGGTGATGAGAACACCCGTTGCACACCACATGCAATTCAGGGAGGGAGACGAGGACGATCAAAGATGTGAGTTGCCATTCATAAGACTTTCTCTAATATCATCCCGTCTCACTTTCACTCTGGCTCTGGCTACACGGCTCCGAGTCCGCGTCACATCTACACTACAGTTGAACAGTCTGCACACTCACAATCAGTTATGAGGCACCCAGACACAGACGAACTGCCGACGGACCGACACCAGTAATTGTGCCAGAAAAATATTATTATACGTGCTCTGGTACTGCTCTGGTACTGGTCTGGTTCAGTGCGAGAATGTGTCGAGAAAGGACGGATCGTAGTATTTGTATTGTAGGTAGGTATGTACATAGCCAAAGCGTATCATTATCCTATATGGCGCCTATATACAGATTTTACAGATTAAAGATAGAAATGGAAATGGGTGAACATGTCTATAAGGAACTCACAGAATACAAAGATCGTTACCGTTGTGCATAAATAAATGAAGGTAGGTGAGGCTGTGCTTATACGTTCCTCTAAATATGCTATATAATATGCATATCACAAGATATACGTTTGACTATTACACCACGCTTCTTGAACGAGAGAAAATTCAACTTTGAAAAATCTACACGTCCGCGAGCTTCATCTCTCCGACTCGGAACAAATCAGCAATGCAGGGGGATAGGAGAGGAAAATTGAGAAAATTGTCCCGTCTGGTTTCTGGTCTAATCTTCTATTTTTTGCATTGTCACAGCTTCTTATTGTTAGTTTCAGATATTATACTGTGCAGCCGTGCTTTTCCTTATATACAGGAATTACGTGGGAGCTAATGGAATATGAAACAGGTAGTAGACGGAAACGGAATCCACATATCATATGGTACTTTTATTTACATATGTGTATCAATAATATTTAGTATGCACTGCACTGGAGCGTTGTGTATCTAAAGTGAATAAATTTTAAAACACATCATATTTACTTACTGTATATTTCCTTAGCATGTACCACAAGTCAATATTAGAAGCTGTTGCTGTATTCAAATTCAAAAGGTGGTAATGTGTAGACGTAAAGCCCCTTCCAAGAAGATATTTTTTAACTGGGAATCATAGCAAAAAATAAGATGAAATACTTACCTCTGCTCTCAGACTCCGACTGTCGCTCATACAAAGGGAGGTAGGTAGGTAAGTACTACTGCTTCCCAAGAAGTCAGTCCAGGCCGAGAGTTTTCCCTTGACCCATTTCTCCCTGTCTGCCATTATTCTCCCTTTTCCTATTATGTATATTATTATTATGATTCCCCCTGTGAATAATTCCCAGTGCTTAATTATCATCATATTATTTGTTAACTTTGGTCGGATGTGGCGGTGGCTCAAAAGTCTTACGGTAGAAAATTTTTTCTTCCCTTCATTTTGTGCAGTGGAGGAAGAGCCATGGCCTCCTTTCATTCATTGTAACTTTTGCTGGAATTGGGTCTGATCCTGATCTGAGCGAGTCCGCCTGCCAGTGGTATAGATGAGTGTCCAAAATTGTGCTTGTTTGCATGGTATATACCTTTGCCTCTCTGCTCTGGTCTTAATGTCAGCATTGCAACAAAGGTAAAAGCAAAAAATTCAAATTCAACACAACGGCTTCTAGTAAATTGCTCATTGATGATATCGTCTGTGAAGAACCAAATTGACCCATATCCAATTTAAACTACAATCAAAACGAGCTATGCCATAAAAACAAAATGAGAAACATGTGTTAAAATGTTAATTAGGAGTTTCTGAAAAGCGTAAAATGCTCTAATTCCATGTTTTCGAAAAAATGCAAAATTTTCTAATTCCATGTTTTTGAAAAGGTGCAAAATGCTCTAATTCAATGTTTTTGAAAAGGTGCAAAATTTTGTATGTTCATATTTTTGAAACGCACAAAATGTTCTATTTAAAGGATTTCAAGACATATTTCAATATTTTTTAGATAGTGGTATTGTTTTCAGCTACAAGTGGATATGGGTCATTTTGGTTCTTCACAGACGATATGATATTGTCAACAGATTTGCATTACTTCTGGTCTTTGACTTGGAGTGATTTTCTAATTTTTGTTCTCATATTAAAATTTGTCAAGCGTGAAGACTCAATAGAATGTCCATTAGGTTGTATTTATTGCATTTTATTTTCTATTGTGTATTTTTATTTGTCATTCCAATGTAGGTAGATATTTCGGTAGAGAGAAATAAATTTTATTAACAAATTCACTGACATGCATTCATGTTTGCCCTTTTGGACACAGTATACTAGATACAATTTTTGTGTATTTGATATTTATGCTTATTACGTATTAAGTATTTGACATTGATGTTTATATTTGATAAGATACAATTTTGTTTTGTTTTATATTTTGATGCTGGCACCGGGATCATATATGTGGTTGTGGTAGATTCTGTGGCTTCCGCGGATTGCTTCAATCAGTACGTCTTCCATGACTAGTACCGAGAGTCTAAATTGGTTCCGGAACGCTTCAAAAAATTTTGAGATCGTTCCTCTTGCTCCAATAAACAGACCGATTACTTCTATTTCTTTAAGGTTACATTTCAACTTGAGGTCGGGAATACAGGGCTCGTATATTCTTTTCTTTTCCCTGTCAACTTCTTCTGGCTGATCAGCATGGGTCTCAAAGCGTACGGTGGGGTCGATTATGTAGCCTTTCGTTTGCTTTTCGTTGTATGCTAATATATCTACTCTTCGTGGTGTCCCGTCCTCTTGAATGCATGGCAATTCAATATGGGTTGTGTACCCGTTGGTCTCTAGAGCTTTTGCAATAATTTTGACAATTTTGTTGTGGCGGTCGTTTCGTGGGAGAGATCCCTGCTTGCAGAATCCGAGAACGTGGGGTAAGCTTTCAAACTCGTTACAGCCTTGAATTCTGCAACGGAGGTTCCCGGTGTTTCTGCCTGGCATGATTCTCACCGATGTAACATTTCCGACCATTTTCATATATGTTGTCCATTCTGAGCATGATATTCCTCTTTTATTAAACGCCATTTTATTCGCACTAGGGCACTGATCAAAGAGTATTGCTCCTGCGCCCTTTTGACTTAGATTGCACCATTCTAAATATTGCTTGTTCTTTAGTTCTTGCCTGATGGTTTTAGATGGTTTGTTTTTTTCGATATTTTCGAGAGTGTCAGCTGGTAGTTCGAGTTTGGTCAGGGAAGTATGGATTTCTTCCTCAATATTTCGGATTTTTGTGACTAGCTCATCTCCTGAATTTTGTAGAATAAAGCACGCATTTACATGTTGTATGTATGCCTCCCATTGTACTTTAATCAGAGATAACCCTTTGACCTTATTGCTTGAGTACAACATTGCACTTGGGGTGTCATCGGGGAAATGCATTATCTCCTTGATACTGTGTCTAATCAATTTGTCGACATCCTGAAGGAACCCTGTTTTGATTTTTGTCAAAGGAGCAGTTTGAAAAGGGTATGATAATGTCGGGAAAATGTATTGGTTGATTATTTGCAGTTTTTGGTCACCTCTGAGAGTTGATGCAGATACAATGTTGCTTAAATGCTGTTGTAAGTTTTCAATGACTTTGCATTCGTCAAATTGTATTTTATCAGAGAATGAGACACCGAGATATTTGATAGTTTCACCGCTCTTTAAAGCTCTTATTGATTGCTCCTGGTCAATGACCAAATCATTGACTGAGAGTTGCCCTTTTTCGATTATTATGGCTACTGATTTTTGGAGATTAATTTCAAGTCCCATCTCTTTAAATTTTCTAGTTGCCATGCTTACTAATGTGGCTGCAGATTCTCTAGAATTGCCTATCACGCAAGTATCATCTGCAAATGCCTTGGTAGTTATCGCTACACCGGGGAATATTTGAAAACCATATTTGGACACTAGTTCGGTTTTAGATAATTCGTCTAGTACCGACTTTGTAGAACAGTTGAACAGTTGGGGCGATATTGGGGCTCCTTGCATTAGGCCTCTATTGAGCTGAATTTCTTTGGTTGCGCCTTGTCTGGTCTGGATGTTTGTTAGATTGCCTCGAAGTAGGTTAGAAGTCAGATTTCTAAGGTCGGTTGGTATTGGCTGAGATCTAGGACTATTGTCTGTTTGATCGTGGCCTGTGGCATCGAAGGCTTGTTGGATGTCAAGCATCACGATTACGCATGTGGATTTATTCTTTTTGGCTGATTTTAAACATCCATCAATGATAGTAGAATTTATTAACGTACCGGATTGGTTTGTAAACCCCGTCTGGTTTTCGTTTACACTAATGTATCCGCGCAAGAGTTTGTCAATAACCTTTTCTACTACCCGTCAAAGAATGGAGCACACACTAATTGGTCGCCAATTTTTGACACTTTTTTCGTCCCCTCCTTTGAAGATAAGTACTGTTCGGGCTTTCCGGAATAAAGATGGGACATGGTTCCACTTAAGCATTAGAGTTGTGGTTGTCGCAAGTATTTTGGACAGCACTTTTGAGTACTTTTTAATGGTCCGGGGAATAATTCGATCTGGTCCCGGTGAACTGTGGGCGGAGATACTTTTAATGGACTCTGCAAGCTGTTCTGGGAGCACAACGGAAGTAAACCCCTCATCAATTGTTGCTTGCTGATCTTCCGTAATGTGTTGTAACGGGACGGTACATAAATTTGGTGCGCCCCACCTTTCACTGAATTTTTTATGTAATTCGTTGTGATCAATGGTACAGGATTTTTGATTGTTATTAGATAACAAACGTACCGCTTTTTTCCTTTGGTTTGTATACAACCACTGCATCATTTCGTAACTGTGTTTCTTGTTTCGTCGCTGCCTGTCTCGGTTATATTGACGCTGGGGGTTTTGGGATTGGCTGTATTGTCTGTCGTTTTTCTGAAATGCTCCCGATTTTCTCATTCTATAAAATTTTGAGGAGGGGTTTTTGGGGCCAGGGAGTTTCTCCTGGAGATCCAACAAAACATCTACAAGGTTTGAAATTGTTTTTTCAAATTCTTCAACATTTCTATCCTCGTTTAATAATGTTCCAAATTTTGAGAGTATTTGCTGTAGCTGTTGATTTTCGCTCTCACTTTGGCTACATTGATTTGTTGGTTCCGTATTATTGTCGTCTATTTGGTCAGAATTTGAATTTTGGCTGTTTAGTGTGTATTGTTTTACTATTTGATCTCTCCGAACGGGTTTATGACGCTTCGATATGTGGATTGCCATCCCCCTTGTTCCCATGCATAATTCTGGACAGTGGGGACATTGTGTGTCTTTTTGTTTTTGAATTTGGTTGGCTGGTTTTTGAATTTCGAGTGCTGAATTTGTTGTGGGCTGAGAGGTTGAGTTCTGAGGATCCGGATCGTGAACTAGGTTTTGCATTTTTAAATTGCCTTTGCCAAGACGGCTTTATGGGTCTGCCTAGCTAAGTTCTCGCGCACGGCATTGCTAGTATTAATGTGTTGCTACGGGCACTATGTACCTGCTGTATTGGGTATAGGCGTATGAGGACTAAGCTTGGTTACCGAACGTAATCTCGAGAAAATTTTGATGTTATAATTTCCAATCTTCAAAATATGCACTTTGGCTTTGAATAAACTGTAAAACTTGGTCCCAATGCTTAGCCCTAACTTTTTTCTACCTGATGCTGTCACTTTTGCAAACTGCCAATTGGTTTTACCCTCTTAAATATTAGTTAACAACGGAGCTAACTATTCTACACGTGCTGCCGACACGCCTTATTTGAGTATATGGGATATATAGGGGATATATATAGTAATAGGGAGCAATAGAGATGTAGGTAGAAAGTGATTCTACCTAAATTCACCTTTTCCGATTTAACTCTTCACATTCAACCTAGGCAATTCAGCTTATGGTCAGTTCAACTTATGGCCAGTTCAACTTACATGTATCCTTGTAAAACTGTACTATTAGCGCTAGTTAAATAAGCTTACGTTGGGTTAGCTACAAGTTAAACTGGAGCAAGTTAAATCGACCACAAGTTGAATTGGACCAAGTTAAATCCGGAAAGGTGAACGGACCATACGTTGAATTACCTATAGGTTGAATGTGATAAGTTACATCGGAAAAGGTAAACGCAGGAAATACAGTAGAAAGGCGACATTTTCATATGGCATTCAGCATTTTCAGTTTTTTGTCCATATTTTGGTTTGGTTAATTTAGATGGGAAAAGAAATGGTAATCAAGACAAATACCTAAGGTACAGAAAGAGAGAGAGAGAGACCGATGACGACAGAGCTCTGCTATAGAAGCACCTATATGCGTCTATCCCATGCAATATACCCACAGCTATGCGATGGCATATGCTATGAAAATTAATACAGTTCCTTCCAACCTCCCATGGAGTCTCCCACGGAGTCTCTATGGAAAATAATGGAAATGGAAGACGAGAGGTTAATGTCCAATATGTGTTCGTGATGGGGAAAATATTCCAGATGTTTTTAGCATATTATAGTAGAATGGACATTTTATTTGCTGATTTGTTCAAAATAAAAGGATGGAATTTTGTCTTCCTCCTCTCAAGTGGAAAGAGAAAGCTAAGCATGCTCAAGCAATATTATGGAGAGAAGTTCCCAAAGCCGAAGCGCACACACACACACATCTGTGCATTGTCAATAAAGACGAATTTGAAGTTGAAATCAAACCACGGCCATGGAAACGACGGTGATGCTGCTGACGCTGAGAAAGGCATGTGGAGGAAATAAGCGAAAGATTCAAGAATCACAAGTCAATATGGAAAATTGTATTTGCAATAATATATGCGTACAGTTGGTGGTGTGTTGGGAGGGAGACGATAGTTTAGTTTAGTTGGTGGGATTGATTTCGTTGCAGAGTGAAGGGTGATAGGGGTATACCAGATATTACATGGTAGGTATGGCCTTTGAATAATTGAATTTAAAATTGTGCAAGTACCGAAAGTATCTATGTAGAAGCACAAAGTTATTTCCGTTCCTCCCGTGAAATGATCAAATATCGAGATGACGAGGTCGAATGTCCCATGCCGTCACATACCTTTATAAGCAGCGTCAGTGTCTATTTCAAGATCTGATTGAATTTTTAAAAGTAAACGACTTGTTTGTGTGTAATAAGATTCTTTTTCTTGCTTCTGATTTGATCGCACTTGGATCAGTTGTACAATCCGTATCTAGGCAGGTATCTTTGTTTCTACTCTTCTGGGCCATCCATAAATATTATATTACACAATATTAAATTCTGATGTCAATAAGACTTCCTTTCTTCTTTTCCATATAAAACTCTGAAAAATATTACTATACTGTACTATGACAAATATCTGCCATTATATTGTTTTTAGAATACACAAAAGTTTTTGTAAAGTTATGAAATCAAAAGCAGAGTAACGCATGCACGAACTACTCGAATTTAAATATATTCCACAATACACTTTGCTCATATTCCACATTCCAGATTTATTATTAGCAGGTTCGTCGTAGTTTACAATTGACAATCAACAATATTCGTCTGTATTTTTCAACAGATAAAATAAGTAATCACAATTATAATATTTACAATCCTCCCTGGCATCAATAACCCACCCACACGAATGTGAATACATTACAAATGTGTGGATTTGGAATTAATGAAATGTTAATTTTTAATTCCGAATTTCTTTTCTCTCCATGCAATAATTATTATAAGGATATACATAGAATTTTGAGAAGGTAGGGTTTTTCGTTTGTTAGCATTTGTGTATGTAAACAAACCCTCTAAATCTCTACAGACAACATTCTACTTTCTACAAGAATACGACGCGAGCAGCAGGAGCTCCACCACCAAGAAATTTCTTGAATAATTCAGCGCCGTCTAATTTATCCTCCAAGAAGTCCCGCCGCAGGTCCATTTGAGAGGAGTCCGCCAACCTGTAATATACATACAGAATAATACAGATCAAAAACCAGCATTTACTTATATTCCTGGAGGTGAATGTTAAGAGTGAAAGGATTGCTGTTGTAGATTGTGGTGTGGAAATTCTCTTATCATTAGTTAGTTGTAGTTGAGGGGGGGGGGGGGAAGCTGTGTCTTTATGCCCTTGAAAAAAAAGAGGGCAGATGTAGAATTTAGCATGTCTCATTACACTCGGAAAGCTCAATTACATCCAGTGTAATGTCAACCATTCATTTGGGAAGACAAATACGAAGAAATTAGGGAGACGTTGGCACAGTTGGTTAGGTATGTAGGAGTAGGAGTAGGAGGATGGTGGCTTCACAGAGCCACACAGTTTTAGTTGAAGTAGGTCCTGAAATATTTAACTTACCAAATTATTAAGAGAATCCATACTTCCATTGAGAGCCATGTTGACTCCACCCAAAGTATTAGCCAAGGTCCCCACGACACCCTGTCAATGTGAATAAATTTTAAATGACGCAGATGTCTTTAATTTTGTAGCCGTCATTGAGACAAAGGAGAAGACGAAGAAGGAGACAAAGGGAAAACAAGTTTGTTCAGGTTTAAATTCGAAAAATATCCTTTATTAAATCTACGACTACGACTACGACTACAACCTCAGCCACAACTAAAGTTGGCTATTATTAGAGCTATATATCGCCTTATAAGAGAATATAGATCTATGTAGAATTTTTCAAACTCCATAGAAATGTAGAAATCTGGAAATATACCTGAAGTAGATTAGGTGTCCCGCTCACGAGTCGATTCAATACATTATTAACACCTCCCACGTTTGCTTTGACAAAGTCCATGACTCCTTGAAGCGGGCCCTGGAGGTCGGTGGGTGCATTGGGCAGGAGTCCGTTCACAATGGAGTTGAGTTGCTGAGCTGGATTCGGCTATTAGGATTATTACAATGAGAATATAGAATTGTTTTATATGTATATGGCTGATGCTGATTTAATTATGCTACTACAGTCCCATGCCCGCGCGCTCATAGTCTCCTCACGAATTACGAATTACGATTTACGAATTACGAAATGAATTCATGGAGTGAGTAGAGTCGAGTCGAAGGCCGAGTGTCAAAATAAATATAGTTCTCGCTCCCTTCTTCTTTGTGTGAGTGAGTCTGTAGTCTGTAGTATGGGTTTCCTCACATAGGAGCCCTGTATCAAGTCATCTCCTTCAAAGTGAAAGTCAAAACAGACGAGACACTGCTGCTGTTGCTGAGAGAAACAGAAGGGAAGAGTAATCGCAGCCAGAGTCATCATTAAACGACTTGAGCGTCATTGGAAAATGGAAGACAAACAGAGCCGAAAACGGAAGGACAGGAATCGCGGTGAAGGTGCGTTAAATGTCAACCCCGTTCACTGTAGTCCAAAGTGAAAGCGAGGGCTCTCTCACAAATCCAAACCCAAAAACGTTCCATATTCCATGGACTATGGACTGTATGGACGCCGTGAGGTTTCCTCCTGATTTTACAGGAGGTAAAGTTCTACTGAAAAACACACATCTCGCACAGCATCTATCTCCATCTCCATTCTCCGACTACCACTGCACACTGCACAGTGTGTAATAGAGACATTCTACAAATAGAAACAATCGAATCCCCTGAAACTACACAGAATGACGTAGGTATGCTTAATTTGATCTCTTATCCGATTACGTAAACAAAAGAAAATGAGCCCAATGTTACTTTAATGGAAGTATAAATGATTTCTTAAGAGAAAGCATAACGTCTTTTAAAGGGGCGCGTGTCGTCCTCATACTGAGAAAGCGCTATAGAGTTGGACTGTAGGAGAAAAGCAATAAACTACAACTGACAAGCTCACGTACGGGAGGACAACAGAAGTGTCCGTCACAATCACCACCAGTGCGTGAGTGTCTTTCCCTTCAATACATCCTATCTAAATTTTTGAAATAGTAAACAATGAGTATAGGGTTTAAAAAATTTGAAAGTGTAACAAAATGTAGGCCCATAGCATAGGTACATAATTATATGAAAGACACTACACCTATCTCTGTTTTCTTGCATTGTATCCCTCATCTATAATTACTTGAGGTATACAGAGAATTTTTGAACAGTAAATATCAAAGTTTACACCCGTGGAGGACAATGTGAGAATAATAATGTATTTGTTTGGTGTAGTAATTATAACATAATATGAGATGTAGTTAACTCATGAACATTGTTCTATGTAGTTTGTTCTGCTTGGAATATTTTAAATGTCAGAGTTTCCATATGTTTTATAATAATGTGAAACCGGAGTTACGGGAGGGAAGGGAAATGTTTGTATGTGTAACATGTAATAAGGCCCCATCATCAGGGCCAAAACTTGATGACATCAGCAGGGGTATACTGCTCACTGAATGTGTATAGGGAAAGCCTTGGAAATGTAGACGGGAAAATACAGAGAGAACAAATGAAGGGAGGATGTAGGCAGAGTGGACAGTATAATAATAATAGTAGCAATAATAATAATATTATTATTATTTCATAAATGGGGAAGAAAACTAGAAGAGAAAATGATGTCAGATTCGTTTACAAAGTAATTCAATACGATACAGTAACTAACGAGAGTTTTCAAGATAATTTAGCAAATCACTGGGCTCTGTTTTCTCTTCTATATTTGTCCTCTCGTGTGTACATACGAACCACGGGAGACTACACGGTACAGTACAGGGCCGTGTGGCCGTGGAGGTAGGCGTGGACGAGGACGGGAAGGTGAGATAGTAAGTGGGAGAGGATGGGAGAAAGTATGTTATCTCACTCAGATCAGATGGAAAGATACACTGGAGAGCCTATAGAGAATAGAGAGTCGCTACAGACTCCGTGATTGACTCGACTTGCCTTTGTGGGAGCATTCGCCAAGATGCTCTGAAGACTGTTCACAATTGCGTCATTCATTTGACCAGCTTTCGTGGCTGCCAAAATTGCTTTAGCCTCATCACGTACCGCCATGGGAATCTCCTTCGCTCTCTTGCTTGACATGGCCATCATTGCCTGCAATCGTCAAATAAAACACAAAATTTCTAGCGTTGTCAAACAGGATGCAAAATATATTTCCAGGCAGCTACATTTAATGTAAGTTGAAATTTAGGACGATCGTCAGTGAAGAACCAAAATGATCCATATCCATTTTTAGCTAAAAAAATATCAACTATCTACAAAAACATTGAAATATGTCTTGAGAGCATTTAAATATAACAGTTTGGACTTTTCAAAAACATGCAAATAGAACATTTTACACTTTTCAAAAAACATGTGAATAGAACATTTTACACTTTTCAAAAACATGTAAATAGAACATTTACACTTTTCAAAAACATTTGAATAGAACATTTTACACTTTTCAAAAACAGGTAAATACAACATTTTACTCTTTTAAAAAAAATGTGAATAGAACATTTTACACTTTTCAAAAACAGGTAAATACAACATTTTACGCTTTTCAAAAACTCTTAATTAACACTTTACGCATGTGTTTCTCATTTTGTTTTTATGACATAACTCATTTTGATTCTATCTAAAATTGGATATGGGTCATTTTGGTTCTTCACAGACGATACACATAATTATTATGGGACTTTCATACACATATTTTTATACCCCCATGTAGTTCAGACTTGGGACGTAGACAGCATCATTACAAACTTTCTTTTAGGTTTGAAGCCATTAAAACAATTTGGACTCTATAGAAAGTACATCTATGATCTAATCAAAAAGTTTTTACAATTTTCCGAAACAAGTAAAAAAAATTGTGGTTTTTAAAGACGTGTATATCTTATCATATTTTTTTTTAAATATTCGAAAATAAACTTATTTTTAAAAAGGCTATAACTAATTGTAAGTGTACTACTGATACATTGGACGTATTACAGTGGACGTTTTTAAGAAAGGGAATGTAGGTAAATATACTTGAGGCAACGGTTTTAGCTTTAAAAGAAAGCGAAAAAAAATCACCTTGGCAAAATTTGCTTGCAATCTTCTCGCTGCTTGAATCTTTCCCTTCTCCAACTGCTCCGGAGTAGCAGACTTGATACGGGCCGTGATCATCTTCTCGGTGTCTTCCATAGAAGGCCGGATCTCTTTAGGTTTCCTCCCCGCAACTGCAAAGCCCACCTGTATTTAAAAGAAAAACAAGTATTTGTTTTAGTAGGAACCCCAGTCTTTAATCCTTTCACTCAAGAAGATCCTCCTCCCAAAATACACATACTTATGGGTATACATAGTTGCATAATAAAAATGTAATGCGTTGTAACGAAAGAGTTACCGCACTCACAAAATAAGAGTTGAAAAAATCATGAAAGTACCTAGGTAGGTATATAAATTTATGGACTGCTCACGTACGAGGAAAATCTCCAAAAGTGAGACAAGAAAAATGTAAGAAAAATAAGAGACGGGGGAAAAGTTTGTTGAAAAAATTGATTTGATTTGAAACTCCCTAAAAATACATAAGATCTGGTCATAGATCTGTAGATATAGTGGAAGAAGTTGAGAGTCACAGGTCATACATTTTAAGTTGTACTCACAGGGAAAGCTATTTATGGAGGGTCCATACCCAGAGTGTCTACTATGTACATACACATACATACAGGTTTGCATTGCATGACTTTAGTTTTTTTTGTCAGTCTCTCTCCGTCTGTATGTACCTTACATACATATACAAGAAAGAAGGAAGACATTCAATCAAATGAATTGCTAAAAGTTTCCACGTCCAAACAGCTACAGGTATGTACATACGCAGGAGGACTTTGTAGAAGACAGGACACGGGAAGAAGAAGAAGAAAAAAAAGAGGACACGAGAAAAGAAATTCAAGACCTGTGCAAACACGAGGATGATTACAAATCTTCTGAAGATACTCAATGAAGACATTTTGTTGGATGGGAGGGGAGACACGCGGCTCTGTGGGTCTGTCTGGGGATGTATGTACTTGACGCTCAGGGAAGATTTACAGATTTATCGACTTATTGTTCCTCCCTCCACTGTTTTGTTATTTTACTGTGGGTCTGTTCCCACGTCTCTTTTGATAACCTTGTCTTCCCGATTTCCTCTAACTTTCTTCCCTCCCTCCACAGCCTCTTCTCGCTCTCTCAGTCCTCCCTGTCCTGGCCTGTTGATCTCCTTACAAATATAATCCTAAATGTTCTCCTTTGTTCTCTCCAAATGTCAACTTTGGTTATATTTTAAAAGCTAAATGACAATCTCACAAGTAAATAGAGATTAAGGATTTGTCAAAACAGGTTGTGTGTGTTTTCTGCTCTGATTCTCTGATTTCAAATTTTCTTGGTTTTTTTTCTTTGAATTGAAAGGATAGGCTGTTACTATAGAGGACGAAGGAAGGACTTGTGGTCACGTAGATGTTTAGAAAGTGGAAGATTGTTCCAGTTCTGGAATAATTCTTGGATTTTGAGTCTTGTAAAAGAAATAAAGACTGAAAAACGAGTTCGTGGTGTGATGATCGTTTTTGTAAATCCGGAGGAGACAACTGGCTTGGAAATTTCTGAAAATATTGGCTTTTATAAACTATGACCCAGCAATTTTCTGGAAGTAGGCATGATTCATGTGACCTACGAGCATAATTAAAGATTCAAAAGACATCCATCATATAGTCGTTTCGAAGGATCATTTTGAGGAGTCAGGTGTTTTTAGGAAATGCCACGTGTGTTATAAAGAACACCCTTCTCTTTTATTATTGACCATTATGTCTCCGCATAAATCCAGAAGCAATATAATACGTAATACGTGGCATTACAGCCATTGCAATTGTCAGTTGAACTATGACAAAATTGTAAGTTGGATTGTTTGACAAGCTTTTAAATGAAATATAAGCAGGCTTGCAATTTGCAATACTTTTTTGCAATACTGCAACATTCACAATGCAAACTGTAATTGTCACGAAGTTAATGAATTTAACATTAGCGTCCAGGTGGATGCTGATGTACGCAAATATTTTGAGGTTGCAAAATGCTCGCGATATTTGAGGCCCTTTGCTCTACGAAGGTGCATAATCAGTTCAAAAATAAGTTCCTAGTGTTTTATTAGTCTCATCATTTATTCAATTTTTCAAACACGTTTGAGGATGGAATGATTGGAAAATTATTTACTGGACGGTGCAGGGATATTTGTTAGAAGGCTTTCATAAACTAGATTATGAGGGCATTATTAGGTTGGTAGTTGTAACATGCAATCATTTATTATAGCGTCTGTGAAGAACCAAAATGACCCATATGCAATTTAAGCTACAATCAAAACAAGCTATGTCATAAAAACAAAATGTGACACGTGCGTTAAAATGTTAATTAGGAGTTTCTGAAAAGCTTAAAATGTTCTAATTGCATGTTTTTGAAAAGGTGCAAAAATTTCTAATTCCATGTTTTTTAAAAGGTGCAAAAATTTCTAATTCCATATTTTCGAAAAGGTGCAAAAATGTTTAATTCTATGTTTTTTAAAAGGTGCAAAATGTTGTATTTACATATTTTTGAAACGTACAAAATGTTCTATTTAAATGCTCTCAACACATATTTGAATATTTTTGTAGATAGTTGATATTATTTTTAGCTAAACATGGATATGGGTCATTTTGTTTCCTCACATACGATATACAATTTATAATATGCTAAACGTGGATTAGCTATAGCGAACAAAATAGAAGAGCAAATACTTCAATAATATTGTATGATTATCCTGACTCCTGACATCACCAAATAAAACCAAGCAAAATTCAAAAATAGGATTTCAGGCCCAAATATATGATTAATTAATCATTAAAATTAATAATTAATTATTAATTTTTCGTGTAACTTATTAACTTGCAATCTGAACAGTTGTGCGTTATTGGTTTTCAAAAATGGCGAGTTGAACAAAACGTTAGCCGATTACTGTTAAGGTTTATTATGCAAGACTAATTCAATTTTACATACAGAAGTACGGCTTTTATTTTTGTGAAATATGAATCGATAAAGTTCAAAATGCTCAAATTCAAATAATTGTGTTCTCAATAATCTTATCGCTTGCTCAAACGAAGGACGATGTCTTCTTGATCTGCCTCGAGACGCCCTAAGCTTTCATGGTACAATTTAAGCCGCTCTAAATGAGCCTCCTTCTCATTCACTAATGCTTCCATTCGTTGATGGTGAGAGTGCCGATCAGAGGTAACCATGAGTAAACGGCTCCGCTTCCCAATTACATCAATTCTTTCCCGATCTGCAGTCTCTGCCATGGCTGAGAGTAATTCGATGAACTCCTTGGCCATTTCTTGGAATTCTTTAGCCCCTGTAATTTATATAATGGAAACTTATTAGTACAGACACAAGACAGGGAGGATGAGATATATGCTGTAATTTGGAGCACCGACTCGTGCGTCACTGACGCGTGAGTTAAATAAGTACAGGAAAACATGGAAAGATGTGTGCATATGTAAAACAAAATTTTGGCCCGCTGATAATTGTCTTTATCTCTCGATACAAATAAAAGTAAATCTTGCAAAACAATAATGAGATCATGGTAAAAAAATATGCACCTTGGAGATACTCTTCACATTCCGTAATCAAGTCTTGGGTGACTTGGTGTTGGTCTGGGTGCAAGACACGAAGACGCTTTGTCAGCTCATCTAAAAATAAACCACCTTTGTCCAGAACTTCATCAGCCATATTTGTTGAGGAGTATAACGTTCAGGAAACAGCCTAATCTTCAATGTAGCTCCTAATGACTGCATTTCGAAAAATAATAAATATTATTAATTAAATTTTACTAACAGGGAAATTAATTCAGTGGAGTTATAATTAATTACCTTTTTGAGTTATATAATCATTAAATTAAAAATCTTGGGCTGATTCGTCGTGTGAGCTGATTAAAGAAATTGCAGGTAAGTCTTCTGTATTCCAGTAACCAGGCACTGGCCCCTATCCAACAGCACCAGAATCTAGAAAGAAGATGCGCTAAAGTTTAAACTTCTGTTTTGAGCGGTACACATGCGTTTAAACTTTAAAGGTGATGTGAGTGAGTTTATAATTTACTTAATTACATTCTAAACGTTTTGAAGGTATTTAGTGGAGTTCTTGTTCGGATTTCAGAAAGTGGGTAAAAGCATTTATCTGCCTCAAATTAGTCCAAAGGGAACACTAATTTTAGTGCCGTAGTTAAAGTTGCAAATTAGGATACAAAATCAATTGAGTTTTTCGGGATTAAACTAGATTGATTTAAGGTTGGTTTCTGTTTTTTTTTGGTATTCTCGATTTCGCAATAGTCAATATAGTACTATACATAATCTAATGAAGTTATTCATAATTTGAATAAAACTAAGACGGTACCAATTTCAAATAATTTGATAATTATTGTGGAATGGTTTCTACATCCACTGCATTTGTATTTTCATGATAAATAAGCTTATTTTCGTTATGTTGATAGTTACACCTAAAATACTGTGCTTCATTCATATCAGTAGTGTGCAAAGATTTAAAATTAAATGAAACTTACCGATGCAGTTTTTTTTGTTATATGTAATAGTTATTATGTACAATATTACTCTGTTGCGGTCGAGTAGTCGTATGTAAGTAGTTTATAATTTTAGTTTGCTGGAGACGTATGTAAACAGTTGACAGATATCTTTCAGTTATGAATTGTGTTTAAAACATTTTTAAGTTGTTGTAATATTAATGTTAATTATGTTGTTGTAATATTAATGTTAATTATGTTGGCCGTTACTTCTAGAATTTTATTCAGCAATACTGCTCTCCTGGATCATGGAGAGATATTGTTCTATATTATGTATTACTTACTAAAAATGTTCTGGATTGGTTCCAGGTCTTAATGTTGTGATCGCTCACCATAGCAACGCCTGAAATCCAAGATGAATGAAGAAGACAACAAAATATTTCTCCCCTACGAAGACGTTCAAGAAATATTAAAATCTTTAACTAGTAAAGATGTAAGAATGAGTCCGGGGTTCGTCATACCCCGGACATGGGGACCTATTGTAAATAAAACGAAAGAAGAAAAAATAATAGAAGGCGTATTTGAAAGTTGTATCTTTAAGTCATTTATGAGTTGCGTCCTAGGTAAGTCGGAATATTGTGTTTGGGCATTTATCAACCAAATTATTTGTATGATAATGATTATTGAATTCAGATGACTTAGGGTGAAGTGATTTCTAATTTTGTTTTTATATTATAATAGGGTATGGACTCGGCGGTGCAATTGGTCTTTTTACTGCTAGTGTGAATCCTAATATAACCGGTAATGATGCAAAGCAACAGACAGCTCGAGAAGTCTTCCGTGATATGAAAGCAACAACACATAGTCATGCGAAAAATTTTGCAATGATTGGAGGATTGTTTGCGTCTGTAGAATGTGCAATAGAATCGGTATGTACATAGTTTTCTTGATGGTTTATATAAACTTTTATCATATTACATAATATTATATAATATTTTTTTATGTTTTTCAATGTCATCTTGTATGATTTATTTTTTGCTTGGACAGTATCGAGGAAAAACCGATTGGAAAAACGGAACTTTAGCTGGAGGGGTAACTGGTGGCTTAATTGGCTTAAGAGGTATGCCTGACTGTATATTTTATAATTAAATTTTGTATTCAAAGGTTTTTACGTTCTTAGCTCATATCTAAATTCTCTCTGGAAATTTCAGCTGGGGTGAAAGCAGGAGTGATAGGAGCAGCTGGTTTTGCTGCCTTCTCTACTCTAATTGATTACTACATGCGTAAATAGTTTTTTAATTTATATATTAGAATATCAATGTTGTTATTAAGTCTGAGTCGTGTACAGAAATATATCCAATTTTAGAATTCAGTTGTATTAAAAGTGGTCTTATTTAAAACAAAACTTACATTAGTCGAGCTTGTAGAATGCAATTTACTTGTGATATTATTATAATCATTACATATAGAAACATTTTTGAACAAAGTTAATAGGCATAAAAATCAAATTACCACTGCTGGAACTTGAACTATTTGTTTAATACGTATATATAAGTGGTAAGTAAGTACTTAATTACTAGGAAATGCAGACATACTTACACACATGTAGCTACATAAAAAAAGGCGAAGTACATAATATTATATAATATATGAGGCAAAGTTTAAAAATAGTCTATTTAAGCTTATTTAGGCTTAATACAACTTAAATATATTATTTAAAAATATTAAATACGTAATACCTATATAGAAATAATGAAAACGCGGATTCAGCATCTACAAAATTCCAAATATCGATGATGATTTTAATAGAATATTAGAATAGATTATTTCAATAGAATATTAGAATAATTTTCAGAAGAAAAAATGTGTTTCTAAATCATCTATTTTCAGTTCCCATTCCCATAGCTTCTGTAGTTTCCAGCTAATTCTAGTAAGTATTTGTCTGGGTTGTCGTTCCATTCGCTGCTGTTTATGTTGATCTTTTTCTGCTTCTCACTCTCTTTTGCTTCCCACTTTTTGTGTTCCACTTGAGCCGTTCTGTTGAAATATGAGAGTAAATAAGATTTCACCCCTTCCTCACATACATGTGTGGGTATCCTGTAACTAGAGATATTATCATTAAGAATGTATTTCACTAACCTTGCTAGAGGAGGTGCACATCCCCACACAATCATGCTTATTATGCGACAAGGAATTTTCTTAAAGTATACGTATTCAAAATCAGGCTTAATTTCAATTGCAACATTTCGTGGATCCTTCCCAGCTTGTATCCCGAATGGATATCCTCTAATGGTAAAATTTGCGTAGATAATCTTGGCTCCCACTGTAATAAGGAATAAAAAGACTATATTTCACAATCATGGAATCATTCTAACATTAAACTCAATAAATTTTCATCCATTATTTGACAAAACTGCAAAACAAAAGTAAAAAACTACAACTAAACATAATGTTTAAAAGGTTATAGTAGCATACTTTCAACAACACGGAATTCTGGCTTGAGTTGTATAATGAAACATTGTTCTCCTCCCCAAAAGTGACAATTTTCCTTCCACTCGGTGTCGATTCCAATACAAAAAGAATAATTGTTTTCACATTTAAGGAACATAAGCGTTGGTCCTTTGTAGCTAAAAACATGGTATTGAAACCTATTTATGCTAAGCCCTTGATTAGCCCCGTCGTAAAGTAGACTCCATTGATCGGTAGCAACATCCGCATCCGCATCTGCGTTTAGCTATACAATGAAGATATTTAGTAATGTAACTTGGTAAACAGAAATCAAATGAAGAAAATACATACAAAAAAGTACCGTGATTGGTTTTACCAATTTAAGAAGAAGATCTCTTGAGTTCATGCGATTTAAATTTTTTAGTTGTTGTTGTTGTGGATCTCCTTTTTTCACAAAGGTACATATATAGAGAGAAGGAAGTGAGGAAATAAGGAGCCACATTAAAATTGGGTTTATTCCCTTTACTAATTCAGTTTGCTCAGATGCTCCTGCTTCGTCACCCTTTGTTCCTTCCACTTGCGTCTTCTTCCGAGGCTAAAAAAACAATTGACTCCGTATAATTGCATACTAATTTCATTATGTAGTAATAGTAACATCTGCATCAACCTTTAAACTGAGTCGAGTGAGTCATATTTTATCTACACACAATGATGATACGTGAAAACTCTTCATACTTTTGAGCTTATAGATTAGAGAAAAAAAAACAAATTTTGAGAGAATTGCTTCAATTGAACTTGTTATTTTTGTATATAACTTACTGACTCCTTCAGGCTAGCCAGTCGAGTATATCCGGCTGTCAGCTGGTTAACATAGTATTTATGCATTGGGATCAAAAGTCGTGGGATGTTGGTGAGAATCCAGTTGGATACAAAACATACCGACATCTCTTCCTTGATGTTAAACTGTGAGGAAAAATATACATACAAAACCCTCATATTGCAATTTTCGAATTACAATTGCGTAATCGGCATATTCATTATATCCAGTTGAAAAACTAGTACTTAAAATGTAGGTTTTAGCAGCACATCTTATTGTAAAGATTAAAATAAACATTGTATTTACAAGCAGAGGATCAAAGCTCAAAGCTTTTTTTAGTTAATTGAATTCAGTATTATTCAGATAAAGATTGAGAGCTGAAGCTGCGAAGTTGACATGAGAAATACTAAACGCGAGGGCAATGGAATAATATATCCTAAAACTCCAAACTATAAATGACATTATATACGTTAACATTAACATTATTGTTATAACTGCGTTATAAAGAATTAATGAAAGTATATTTGCACAGCAGTGCGAAACAAATAAGATAATAAAAAAAAATACACACACACTAAAACCATTTGAACGATAAGGATACAAAGATACAACGTGAAAGAATAAAGCACCAACTGAGCTGCACTGACTGCTACTACATACATTATTATTCCTACTACTACTTGAGTTAGTGTAGCAATTAATTTTAATACTTGGAAAAGAATAAATAAATAATGTGTGCTTAATTTCATATTCATATATTCTTACGCATGATTTAGCTACGGCGTCAAACCATTCTCTCCCTTCAAAATCCTTACTGTTGTTTAGGTCACGTCCAGCACTGCTTGCACTAGGCGATGAGAGTTGGTAGGCCGAAATGAGGAAATCAATAAATGCAGCCCGATCGATGCTACTTTTCCCTTTTCCATACAGCTTCACAAAATCAATTTTACAAGCAACATTAAAAATTATTAAAAGTCATTTTATGAATGGTTAATTGTACACACTACTCACAACATCCACATTATAATAATTACTATAATAAACGGAGTGACGAAAAATTGTTGTATATGTTGAGCATTGTGTATAAGTTAGCATTCAATTCAATCGGCTCAAAAAAAAAATAGTATATTCCTTTTAATTGTGAGCAAAACACAAACTAAAATACTCGTGCACTTAATTATACATCACATATTTCACAGAAACACAGAGTCACGGATAAAAATTATATTCAACGTCCAATAGTTGTATTTTTAGTTTTTAGCATGTACTTGCAATATATACATACTTGCTCATATTTTATATAAAAAAACGTATGACGTGCATGGTTACCTTGACGTAGAAATTGATCTGCTCCTTGTCTGTGATGGGTGCAAAAATTTTCTCCGCACCTTGCATGAATGCTGATGTCTTGAGACTGAGACAAGTATTTGACTTTTCATTATAATCTAGAAAAAAGCTCCATAGAAGTTCTTCACCTATGATACTGTGTGGGACCACGTGTTTCTATTCAAGTATTAACAAAAAACACTTTTATTAATACGACGGACGATGATGCTAATATAATTTAGTACTATAATAAAATTATAAAAAAATTATATTTTCCTTTGGAGTCACTCTCACTTGAAAAACGGAGCGGGCAATAGTATTTTCCGGATAATGTTTCCCCGGAGATATCTCTAAAGACTTTGACAATTGTGTCAATTGCTTTGCAAACTTCTCCAGAGTTGTACTCATCATGCACGATTGATTGGGGGGGATGACGGCGAGGATTCGTTTTTCGAGCTTATTATGAGATTTTACTGCAGTTGCAGATGCGGCTTCCTCGACTGCGTCCAACAAAACTCCTCCAATACCTTGTTGTTGGCTGGGAACTTGAAGAGCTGCACTGCCACAAGTATTATTAGAGTAAATGGGAGACTGATGATGATGATGTTGAGGATGTTGTTGAAGATGTTGCGTTGTTGGACGTGGACTGGGAGTTGTGAGACAACTGAATGGAGAACTGCCACCACTGTTACTATTATGATGACTACTACTCCTTTGATGTCCTTTTGTTTTCTTGCTTTTTCCGCCTTCGTAGTGCTCTGGGAAATTATCTACACTGCTTCGTCGACCTTTGCCATTAGCATAGGGAGTCGTGGTGGTCGTGGAGTAGTTGTTCTCACTCGGACTGGCACTCGCACTGGAACTGAGACAAGTTGTGCTCGTCCTGCTGCTGGTATTACTACTGGGAGAGGATGACTCGTGCCTACTACAACCAAAACTTTGAGATGATGATCTTGTCGTCGGTCTGGCCTGCACATTTAATCTGGCACTGGTGGCAGTGTTGTTGTCGTGCGCTAATCCACTTCTCACACTCCTTCCAAAACAGTCTGGTGACTTGAGAGTGCAGGTAGTGGGATTAGGGAAGTCATATTTCCCCTGACTCGACGACGAATGATGATTGCCCATATTCTCTGTCTATATCTAATGCAGATAATTGATATTATAATAACAGGCGGCAACCATGGTAACTTGTAGTATTAATCATAATTATATAGTAGTGCAACATCATAATAATTATCTGACAATAATTAGCTACTCCCGTCTCCTATCTCTATCATATCTTGACACCTCCTTATTGTATGTACTAAGTAGTCTTCAAACTTGTTTTCTAAAAGTAGTCAGTCAGCAGTCGCAGTCTCGTCATCATAGCTTCCACGTAGGTACATATAGACTCACCCTGCATACAATTTTATTATCTAATCTCCATTAATACGCATCTATCCAGATCCACTATACGATGCGTGAATTTAAACTTAATTTCGCTCCTCTTCAAATATGAGCATACACAACACATATATAGGGAAATGATATAAAATATATTTAAGTACATTCCCTGATTCACTGTCTGTCCACTGTCCACACCTTATAGGCAGATACTATGATATATATGTATTTAACTAGCCAGAGCCAGAGTAGAGAGCTGTAAGCATAGCATATTATATCACTGTGATAATGAAAGCTGAGTTCTCTCATGTTTGTCGCATCTATTGCATTGACTTTGACTAAGCGCTCAAGTGTGTAATCATCATTGGTTTATGAAGCTGATTTGACCATTAAATAGTATTTATTTGTGAGGTAATGCGTTGTAGTATGTGCCTACTGTTTTTCCCGCAGCACATCTTGCGTGAGCCATCCCTATATATTCAAATTCAAGATAGTAATATATAGCGTATGGCATTGACAATAACCATTTTGAAGCCACTATACTATGCCACGCTTGTCCATTTCCATTTCGAGTTTATCTAGGTAGGTAGTAGGTAGTACATCTGCTTATAAATATAATTATATTATGAACGAATACCCAACGCGACACGACAGGACACGACACGACTATACGGACAAAACTTGAAATGTTGTCCCGTATGATTAATATATATGTATGTACGCGACTCTGGTTATAATTTGACAGCTCGATTTTAAACTAGGGGTGACCGCTGATGGTGCTGGTAAATAAAAATGGTGAACGTTCCCATTGCATTTTCAACTATATTCGGGGCTGCATATTGGTTTGGGGTTTTACTTTCCTTTGGCAGGACAAGTGGTGGTAGTTATGTGGTTTTAGTGGATGGAGATGGAACTCTCTAGCTAAATATTCTATTATAGTTTTATTAAATAGGTAAGGTACTTTACAGGTTATAAGTATGCATTTTACCTCAGATCTGTGTCTGCCTATATATTAGTACAGATCGTTTATATAGTCGGCTCTGGGTTTTAAGATATTCTCGAACGTCAAGTTTAAAATGAACGGTGAGTTATGCACAAATCAATATAGAAATATCCGTTCTTTAATCCTCTGCCTCAGCAGCAGCTATGTCAGTCTTGAGTCAGATCCGTTTTTTTCTCTAGTCTCTGAAAAAATTACAAATTGTTCAAATAAATCTCACTTCTAAGAATGACTATAAAATACGACCATAAAATTTTCCACTAATAATTCCACTAGTGTTATTGCTTATTTCATTTTCATAAGGTACACGTCGTAAAGACGGTTTTTGTTTTTTGATTATTCTAAGTTTGAAGTGCTTTATGAAAACTTTAATTAGCTTTGCTTCTGGGATTATTGTCACACTCGGAACCAAGAAAAATCCCAGAGATTTGGATTTATGTAATTCGAATCGTAAATATAGCATAACAGTATTTTAATGTAGAAAATATATAAGAAATTCATAACGATGTAATTAAAATTTTAAAATAATTAAATACAAAAAATCCCATGTTTGAAGGATATTTTTTAAAAATATTATGGAAGAATTTCTTCTCCACGAATTTTATCTTCCATAATAATAATAATTAAACCATTTATATATTGATTCAACTTTATTATAAGGTGTTATTGAAACCAATTTGGCAATGAGCCATTTTCCCATTGGTAAAAACCAATGGGCCATGTATGTATTTTGGCAGGGACTATTTCAGTACCAGTACCAGTGTAAATAATTTTGTGTTTACTTTCTCTCGTATGTGTCCGCATAAGCATAAATAATTAAAGTCCCAGCGTGCTTGTATTCCATTTCCAATCACCAATTATGTCATCACAAAGAGTCTTGTGAGCAATATAGAATATAGGTATCTAGGTAGGTAGTAAGTCCAGTAAGTACTAGTATTGAAGGCTGACGACATTTAAAGGAAATATTTAATCAAGCAGCTCAAGCTGGATCACGTAGAAACGCAATTATTTGTATGCGCATATACACACAAATATATAAGCGTACACAAGATTATCTGTACACGAGTTCAATGCATTAGCTGCCCTGAGAATTAAGACAAGTCTATACAATGAAACTGCAAGTTGCAGCTCTGCAATATGTACAGTTTGTTAGTATCACCGGTTTTTTTTGGTTTATTATAGTGACCATAATCCATCATCCATCCACCCGATATAAATATTTATTTCTCAATTTGTGTTTTAATTTTCTCTGTATTCTCTGATGAAATAATGCCTGTTACATTATTTAGCTGGGAAAGATACTCTGTTTGTCTTGTTTAGCTCTGTTTACAATTTACAATCCACAGTCTACTGTGTAAATACAGAAAATAATCTTACAAAAGTCCTGTCAACTGTCGTCATTGGTTGCATTTTTTCTACTTCTTACACAAGCATACGCAATGCAATTGTAAGATAAAAACAATTACATGAAGGGCTCTACGTAAATAAGGTAGGAGGGGAAGGGGGGTGGGGTGGGGTGGATACTTCAAGAAAATAATTTGTATACAATTTCAAGGGCTTAACTAAATGAGTAATTAGACGTGAGCTAAACTGAATTTATGAATGAATACGAAAGAGTACCTAATAAGACCTAATTTATAATTGAGACACGTGTCTGGAACATTTTTTGCACATGCAGTAAAAGTGGCAAGTAAATCATTTAGGAAGACTCCCCCTAGAAACTCGAAACTAGAATGTATTTTAGTGTGTCAGTGCCTCTCTCTATGCATAAAAGCTTCACTTCGCACCGAAATAACTAAATTATTATTTCTGTATAAGAAAATGAATTTATGGAATTCCCACTACCCATTCGTTACCCAGTTGTACAGTCGTACAGCGCAGTAAGATTTAAAAAAAAAGTAAAGAAAATTTACAATCCCTCAACACGTACGTGCAATATAGCTCGTAAAAGTTTATTTATTTTAAAAGATGGAAAAGATTACAGAATTATTGTGCAATACAACATACACAAAAATATTGTAAAACTTAAACCTAGTGCCTATAAACCTTAGTATAACTGTACACTAAATCCCCTACTTATATATCCGTGTCGTCGGTACGTCTGATTGTGAGTAAAAATAAACACTTGCTGGTTTTCCAATTGACAAAAGCATTGCTCGTCGAGATAAAACGAAACATAGTAATAAGGAAATACACACTCACACAACACCACACAAACTACATATGCACAGATATTAAATCATGCAAACTCTAAATCGAAAGATTAAGACAAAAGGAGCACAAGTAGTGGGGATGACGAATATATGTAGGTACTCTTAACATTTAAGCCACGATGACGATTACTAGGACGAATACGAAATTGACGACTACGATAAGAAGGGAACGGGAGAAGGCTAATAGTAATAATGTACTTAGCTACTTGGAATGGAAAGAGATCTGGATCGTCGGATCGTGCATAACAGAATGATAAAGTGATAACTCTACACTTCTACAGTCTCCAGTTCGCACGACAATGCAATATGGGAGGAAAAACTATCAGAATCGAAGATGAGCATGTTATAAGAACGATCTTGAAGCCAATATTATTTAATTTAGATAAATTGTGAAGTTAAACTTTAAGTTGCTAAAATCAAACAAACTTACCACGTAATAAAACGGGAGCACTACACAGTCATGACCAAATATTTGTTGTCAATTCCTACAACTGACTTGGTGCGGGTGGTGATTGCATGAGTGTGACAAGGACGGGAATGAATTGGTAACTTTGCGCTCAGGTGGTTCACCTTTTAGAGAGTTCAAGTTCCTTCCACTCCAATTCAGTCCAATTCAATAAAAGCTTCTATAACTTGAAATCCCTTTTCAATTTCAACACACAATTTTCCTATAACTAAACTATAAAGACAAACCGAGCGAGCAGAATGAGACCGAAAGCCGAATGATTGATGAGCATTGAACAACAAGAATATATAAGAGGGACTTTTAGCTTGATTTTGATCTGGAGGAGGATCCTGGTATTTTAAGTACACTCAATATGTACTTATCGTTTACAATAAACAGAATTCAAAATAATATGCTTACTGTGTATATAGTGTATGGAAATTAAACATAATGTCAACCGGGGGTCTATGGAAATACCAACATGCATATGTAAATGTGGTCTCTGAGACTTTCAAAAGTCATATAGTTTAGTCTAAGGTGAGACCAAGTGTACCATGAAATTGACTTATAATAGCGAACCCTGGAACTGGATCTGGAACTGGAATGAACGTGAATCTTGTGCAGCATTTGTGCAGCACAAAAACGTCATAAATATTGTATCTATTTGGTCTAGACGTAGAAAAGATAATAGAAAGGCTATGACCATCCTTACTGACTATGTCCTTACTCTGCACACAATCTAATAAAGTAAAGTGCAATATACTTGACACAAAGGGATTTTAAGACGCTGCTGCTGACGAAATAATATACATAAAGGGAATACCATGGTGAGACTTTAGACAAAATCTACATTTTTCTTAGTCGAGTACATAAATAGGGAATAGGTATAGGTAACCAGTAACCAGTCACCAGCACCAGCTACCTTCATACGTTCACTCAAAGGAGGTATACACATAATTAAAGAAAGATCCAAAGAAACTTAAGCGTATTCTTGTCTCAAAAGACTTGAAAGAAGAAGAATAATTATTTCTTGCTCCTACTGTATTACTATCCTCATCCTCCGAGTGCCCATACCAACGTCAAAGCGTTTCGAGGAAAATATTTGTCAAAAGGTAAAGTGCTTGGTATTATTTGACGGCTTGTGTAATGTACCATGTACACTAATGTACAGCTATTACCTACTACTACCTCCTACTATGACTATTAACTGAATAAAGGACGGTGGAAGGGAGTAAAAGGGAGGCAGGAGTATTGGAGTGGATAGGCACCAGCACCATCATTATCACATTACATTATTATAATTTTAAAAGCATTGAAAACGTTTTAAATTTTTACATTTAAGTTGAACCAATCCACGCCATGGATGTCATAGCTTCACTCGTCCCTCACACACGCTCCCACTGTCCAGGTACAGGGGCTTTCAATTCGTCGTCAGTCAGATTAGATTCCTTTTCACAAAATGTACAATTAACCAAAGTGACTGGACTAGACTGGACTGGAATAATGGAGCTGGACTATGGAACTATAATGTAGTAGTTGAGTTTGAGCTTGGAAACTAGAATTTGAAGTTGCTTTTTTGACTTTATAGAAAAAATAGAAGTAAGTATCGGTAGATATGTAGGTAGGTATTTTTTTTAAACAAGTATAGGTAGTTACTATTATAGAACATAATTAAGCAGATCCTCATGGTACAGTGTACAGTGTTTAATAGTTGGATTTGGAAGATAGAGCTATATAGTTGTTTTAGTTAGTGTTTAGTATGCTGTATGCAGGGGCATTTATGACATATGACATGACTGATAGCCGCATTGTAATTTGTATTTGGAGGTCCTCCTGACCAACCCAAAGTTAGAAAATTCTATAGAGATGCTGCGACATATATATGGGACTATTTAGAATTCAGTGGAGGATCATCATCCAGTCTAAAATGTAAACAAACCATGTAATTATTTCTTAGGGATAACATTAGTCAGTCTTGTATTCATGCCTACTTGTAATTTAGCATAGATATCTTACCTAGTTTAAATAATTATATTGTTTCTGGATTCCATATATTTTTATAGTTGGTTGCGTAAGCTCTTTTAGCTACCTATATACCATATTATATTATATTCAACTTTTTTTCTTCTAATGGTTCGTAAGCGTGAGGAGCAGGAACTAGTAGAGCGCTTTGCAATATTGGAAACAACAACAACAACAACAACAACAACCTGTCTACCAGTCTATGCATTCTCTGCCTAACTGGTTACTGGTTACAAATACTCCAGAACAAGTAATAATGCTAATTGAAACGAGTAAGCATTTAAATAGATTTAATTCATATTTTATTCGCCAATAGTGTGTAAGAATATTTTTTGCGTCGACTGAAAATTCGTAAAAACTTTGTTTTTCTTCTTTAGGCAAAATGAGTATAAATACAAGTAGAAATGCATATTGCATACACATTATATGCTTTTCCACTGCAGTGGATGAGTGAAATGGTTAGTGGTTCGAAGTGGTGGTGTACAATTTATTTGATTATTCCTTCGTTCAAGTAGTACTGATTACTGATATTTTACGGAATTAATTTTTTACAAATATGCTATGTAAATGTGTAATCAATTTTGATGTACAGAGGTAGATGGATAGCCGCACTGATACTGATTTAACACCCCACGTCCCACGTTTAATTATTTTTGCTTTTTATGTCTTTGCTGATGCTGGAACTAGATAATTAATAATTGATTATTTAATTAATAATCTGTATAATCACGATATTGATTACTGGCTTAAGTGAAGCCGATCGACTCAATTGCGATTTTCCATTGTAATATACGCATAGGTGCAATACACAAATAAATGACTGCCCATTGCTTTACTGTGCGCACTTCGTTATCTATCATTAAAAATTGCTATAAAAATCCGTTAAAACCGTTATCATAAAACATTTAATTATTTTGTTTACCTCCTGTCAAATTAAAATGAAAGCGAGCACTCTCAAAGTATGAATAATAGGCACCAAAATGTAATTGCGTTACTTCCAGGTTTTTTAGCAAAATTTGATGACTAAGACACTAACTGTGTTTAACAGTTCAACTAAATGATTCTTTTGAATAAATAAAATGTTTGGCTTGTATCATATATAGAGTAACTGAGGTACTGGGTTGGAATTTATATAATCCATAAAATATTTTAGGAACTTTAGCTTTTAATGACCCCATATTGATATTTGTGATACAATATTAGTAGCGGGATTTCCCAGGAAAGTATCCCAACGCAACTAAAGTTCCAAAAAATACTACAATAGATCCTGGATCTCACAAGTATCCATTCATATTAAGCTCCCTGCAATAAACTTTCTAAATCATGAATCAACGAGGAAGATGAATATGATGGAGATGTACATAGGTGGTTGAGGATCCAGAGCGGGTGAGCTGGAGCTTTTTACTGTCTATATGCTACAATATGGAACGCAGAATGGAAATATTTTAAAAAATCGACTAATGTAATGCTGACATTGCTGACTTTGACTTCCACACTTTTAGCTGAACGTGTTCTACCAAGGCAAAACATTTTGGCAAAATTCAAATGGACGATTATGAATTTCTATTTCCAACCGAATAAAAATGCTAACAATTAGCTGTATCTATAAAATATGTTAAATAAATTACCTGTATATTTCGCATAGCTCAAGAGACAGATAGTCGCTCATAGTTTCGCTAGTGTCGTATCGGCTTAGCAGCTCCGTCAGAATGCAACTCCTTACGGTTATCAAAATCAGCTGTCAATGCTTAAGCATGTAAATTCGTAAATCTTTAGCCCCCTATATATAGCTTTTACGCCCCATCGGTATAGATAAATGATATCTTATTCGAAAGAGCGTATTTCACTTAGTAATATCCATTAGTTAGTTTTTGGTGATGGGATTAAACAAATACAGCAATTAGGCGAAAATAAATGCTTTTTTTCACAAAACACATACACAGGTGATTTTTGTAACCGTAAGGAGTTGTACCATGCAGCCCGCTTGGAAGCGCTGCTCTTCACTCCTGCTATCTCCCTAGTGGATGACCAATACCGACATGATAAATGCAAGAGTTCCAGGTTCCAGCGTAGTTGAATAATTGCAACAAGTGGAAGGCATACAACTTGCCCAGGACAATCTTATACGAAGTACTTCCACAGCAATTTGACAGCTTGCTGATCAGTGATCATTCATCTTTGGAGCGTACAGATATAGATACCCAATGAACCACAATCGTTTTCGTATCGTATCACAACCGTTGTGTAACGATTATTATCGTTATCGTATCTTACAAACGTTGTTAAAACGGAAAACAAAAACGAAATAAAATCGTTGTTGTAAAACGCTATACAGTAAAATTTGAATCGATATACGACTACGGAAATTTTCGGCAACCCAAATGCGCATTATTTTGGTTTGTGAATCGTAATTTAGCTACCATAAATTAGCGTAAACCAATTTCGTTGTGGAATCGTTTTAAAATCGTTAATAAATAACGATAATTAATGGTCATATTACCGTTTCACCGTAACGTTGTAGCAGCTATATTTAAAGCTGAATAAATAGCGTATTTAGGATACGCATCCAGAGCAACTTAGAATCGTTATTCTTGGAGCGGTGATTTGAACATTCATCCAATTTCAAACTTCAGTGTGTGATTGCATGACGTGCAGTGTAGACCTGCTTCAAACTTTGTGGAGTTTTTTGAAAATTTGGAATAAACTTAGCAGGTAGCACGTTTGCATTGTATTTACTTTAATTCTTTAGCTGGATAATTATTTAAAAGTTTGAATAAAGTTGTGAGCTGTAGGCAAAAGTGACGTCGAGTGGATAATAGTGTTGATTTCGAAATAAAAAGTCGAGTTCTGCGTTTCAGTAGTAAAATTCCTATAGTATACCTTTTCTAACAAGTCATGCATTCCTTATTTTAAGCAAAAATTAGGGCTTACTGAAATCCAAGTGATTGGGCTGTACATTGGAGCGCGTGGTACTATTTCAAAATTTTTTCTCAACTTTACGAAATCACAGTGTCTACCTAGTACCCTGATTGAAGACATAGTTATCTCAGTTTTAAAGAAATCAGCTCAAATCTGTGTACACCATTTATATTCTTGTGTGCCAAATGATTAATTTAGGAAAAATATTGTTATTATTTTATCATGCAAACATAATCCGTTTATAACAAAATTGTGAAACGTATACTGAGTCCTTTGGGCTATCGTCGTTGGACGACAGTGTCAAGTTTATTTTAATAAAGTTGTCTTTCTTTCTCAGTGAGTAAATTAAACAATTTAGTAAGTGACTTGTGACTTCAATTAGTTGAAATAACTCTGAATTTAACTGACAAAACTCTAACAACAGAGTCAGTTCATTAACTTTTAGGAATTGAAGCAACAAGGGATGAGACAGTCGAGTACAGCATTCAAGATTGGCTGAAGAATGCCCCTGCTTGAATCAATGACTTTATGATTCGAAAATATAAATATTGTTTTGTAATAAAAACTACTCTAACGAAAAATTTTGAAATTTTATTATTTACATGCGTCATTCCATCGTAATAGCATCTTTACAAAAACGTCACATTATTCCCATTTGTTAACGTCGTAGATACGAAAAAAAAATCGTTATATTTACGCAAATTTAATGCCGTTATTATTGCTATTTTTCGAATTTAGAAACCGCTTTAGTAACGTTTTGTTGTTGCGATTCTACAACGCTGCTAAAACGGACATTTTATCGCATTATTGCGATATTATATATCGCTTTCACAACCAAATAGCGATTTCTCATTACGATTTAAATACGCTTTGTATACGATTGTGGTTCATTGGGTAGGGTATAGGGCAGGGGCAGCGGATACAGAGTACAGAGAAAATAGCGCTCGTAAAATAACAGATATATTAGTTAATAATAAAACATTGTTAGTAGATACTATTATATTCTAGCTCAGTACTGTCAGTGGTCAGTACTCGTAGTGTGATAGAGTTAACATGAAAATGTCAAATTCTTTGAGTAATTCTTGAGATAAGGGTATAGCAGGTCAGGCAGCAGCAGTAATAGAGTTCTTGTCAACTCGAACACTTTTGTAGGTGTGCTTAAGATAAATAATTTATGGATTTGCAATGTTATGCTTATGGATGGGTGCGATCATTTATCTACAGTTATCAGGATACCAGGATGTGGTTGTGACGTGAACAACAGCTGTCAATATCCTGATCCTGGTATTTGTGTACATACATTTTAATTACATCTTCAGCAATTTGCTAATCAACTAATCATCTATGAGTACGGTACATTATACAGATGTTTAAGTGATAATCTCAAGTACTAACAACTTATGTGAAATTCTTTATCTCAAAAGGTGAAAAACAATTCTCATTAAAAAGAGTCACATGTAAGTAAACATAACTAAAGATGTTACAGTAAATATAGTAACAAGTAAAAGCGGTTCCACTACAAAATAGAACACGCAATTATTTTGAGACTGAACTCGGTTCATTTATAATTTTGAGGAACAGCTTAAGCAAAATAGACTGTATTTATAATGTCGGCTATGTCGACTTGTTTCCATATTAAAACGACAATTTTTTCTGCGTGTGACTTTGAGTTACGGGTTGCAGGTTGCAGCTGACAAGGAAGGGTCAACACATGTGAGTCGATTTTCAACTTAAGATCCTATGCATTAGATAGATCTGTGGTGGTAAGCAAACGCACCACTGATCATTTTTGTCGCCGGCCACGTTTATCGAGGTCAAAGGTCATTTGCAAAAAAACGACCATAACCCGTGTGCATTTTTAATTTGCATGCCAGATCCCATAAGAAAATTTCAATGTTTCCTTTCGTGAAAAATTTCAAAAATATTCAATAACGCTGTAAAAAATAGGAAACGACTCCGTTGGGGCTTTTGGTGATAAAAAACGTATGGGTCCGTCCGTAAATGACGTCATCGAAATATTCTCATTTCTTGCACTTCGTATATGACGCCCCTGCCATTAGCTTAACCATTGCGTAAATGGCTATATTCAACACAGAAAGTCACAAATAATCAAGAAGATCCACTGACGCTACCCCTGACCCCATTTATGGACGATTCCTTACCATTAGTACTTTCATTTTTTCTTCGCAAATTGAACATATTAGGAACAATTTAAATACCTGTTCCGCATTGACACCTACGGAGGTAATTTACGTAGGTTACATAGTTGGGTAAGCTTCATCGAAATGCACGCCATACTTACCTTCATGACCTATTTCATAAAAAGGATCTCGCTAGATTTTTACCAAGTGATATGCAACCATGGGACGGTAAAACGAGAGTTCTCAAAAGAGTGACTGTGCTGCTGGTTTTTAATTGTAGACGGGCCTTTAATTGTAGACGGGTCTAGGAGGGCGGTATTAGGATAGTAGACGCATCTTTAATTGTAGACGGGTTATTTAATTATTATGTTTAATTTTCAGTTTTTCCCCGGTGCGTAAATTCTGTGCATTATAATATTTAAGGAGTAAAACATGATCCAGCCTATAAGACGCTTGTTATCAAATGTAAAATATATCTATTATGTTAAATGTACGAATTTTTGCTTCCATAGTTTACAATGCGATGAGCCTTCATGACCAGTTTATAAAAAATGTAATTATTCCTATCTTTTCATTTTTCTACAAATACAAATAACTTGCACTTACGTGTAATTGTCTATGTAACTTGTAAATGATTTTGATGTCTCAAATGCTTACTATTTCTTGCATTTCATGCTACGTAATTGTTTTATATACTTACCTGAATTATGTTGAATGTATAGTTCAGGTTAAAATAGTAACTAATAATTGTTGCAAGCATTGAATGAAAAAGAATTAATTTCATTAATATGCTAGAATTTTGCATTTCTGACAATTTTTAGGCTTGAATTTTTTCGCATATCCAGGTATAACTTGCTTACTTTTAAAGCACGATATTGTTGAACTAAAAGCATCATTTCTGTAGCTTTCGAAGAAATTGAAACTGACAGGGATTCTTCCTTGTACGTTTAGGGTACTAGCAGCAACCGTGAAAGGCTCGCGTGACATACGATGATACACTTCACTTAAGTGTAATTGTGTAATATAATGTGCTAATAAAGGTAATGCTTAAATAAGAAATGACAAGCCCTTTGCTCAAATACAGTAGTATACGTTATACGTTACATGGGTTCCCTTAAATCCGAAAAATTTTAACCTTGCAAGCATGGCTGGCCAAGCAAATACTTTAATGCTGTCACTTTCAGCAGGTTTTCCCTTTAATCCGAGTCCCTTGTAGATGGATTTGGTACAGTATACATACTGTACAGACAAATCCATCTACAAGGGACTACATATATATGTATATTGTTCCGTCGTCAGTCGTCTCAATATACATAAAAAGCACAAGGATCTACGGGTTTAAGAGATAGGAGGTGTGAGTAAATGTAAATAAAGCGATGGAAAATTGAAGTTTGTAACTGCTTGGACTCTTTTTCTTTTCCCACCTCATCAAAAACAGTTCATCGTTATGTTATGAGACAAGAATCGCTCATAGCTTACCTAACCCAACATATTTCATAAGTTATAATTGTCTCATTACTAGTACGGTTTTTAAGGTAAACGGACATTTGCTACCCGGACATTAGCTACCCGGACATTTGCTACCCTAAACCCAACCTAGGACATTTGCTACCCATAACCTAGGACATTTGCTACCCAAGACCAAATCTAGGACATTTGCTACCCAAGACCAAATCTAGGACATTTGCTACCCATGGCTAATGTAGAAATAAATTGCACAGAGAATATTTATGAGTACACCACATGGCATCGTTGAAATAGTTTATTAATGCTATTATTGTTAATGATAAAAAATGGTATAATTGTAGATGGTCGTTCAAAAATTATATTTAAAAGTATATAGATATATATATCTTTATAAATATATATCTTTACAGTTAATTTTTCTAATTAATTTGTCTGGTTCTAACATTTATACGGCAATCATTCTTAATATGCAGGGTATATTAATTAGAAAAATTAACTGTAAAGATAATATCTATATAACTTTTAAATATAATTTTTGAACGACCATCTACAATTATACCATTTTTTATCATTAACAATAATAGCATTAATAAACTATTTCAACGATGCCATGTGGTGTACTCATAAATATTCTCTGTGCAATTTATTTCTACATTAGCCATGGGTAGCAAATGTCCTAGATTTGGCCTTGGGTAGCAAATGTCCTAGGTTATGGGTAGCAAATGTCCTAGATTTGGCCTTGGGTAGCAAATGTCCTAGGTTATGGGTAGCAAATGTCCTAGATTTGGCCTTGGGTAGCAAATGTCCTAGGTTATGGGTAGCAAATGTCCTAGGTTATGGGTAGCAAATGTCCTAGGTTATGGGTAGCAAATGTCCTAGGTTGGGTTTTGGGTAGCAAATGTCCGGGTAGCTAATGTCCGGGTAGCAAATGTCCGGGTAGCAAATTTCCGGGTAGCAAATGTCCTACAACCCGTTTTTAACCAGTGTATCGATACTATGGTTTTCCATTACACCGGTTAAATCTGTACTACCGCTTGAAAACCCGTTATAAAGGAATTCTACAGTAATGTTATCAATGCTCAATCACTGATGTTCTTATTAGCTCCGTTTTAATAATGACTTTACACTACTTAGGGAGAAGCGGATTATAGTACTTTGTACACGAGTTTGGGGGAAAATGCCCAGTATTACTGGTTGGGGAAATTTCCTGGAGATTACATCCTGGGGGAATATGTCCGGCAACCCCCTATTTATTCAAGTTTCATATTACTCCGACTCAAGCAGTTGGTTTGTGTGTTATTTCGGAATTCAGTGTTATTCAGTACTTTATTCGTCAATCTCCACGTGATACTTATGTAGTCTACCAATGGCATTTAAACGCGTTTGATTTAAAGTAGGTCTTGCTTCGAAAAATATCAACAGTAAATAATGTAATAGGCTACAAAATAATTCATAATGATGGACGGGTACATAAAGCCAAATCTTCAATCATTCCAAACTCTTGAACTAAGGGTAACACAGAAAAGCGCAAAATATGTGTGTAGGTCGTTTCTATCTTAATAAGCATAAAAATATACAGAACTGCAAATTACTGGAACACGGAGGAGCACACAAAAATATTCAAAAAGTCCGGATATTAAAAAATTGAGCAAAGTCTTGTGAATGTGGCCGGATGTGCCCTAACGGTGACCATGCTTTAATTTATGAACTTGAAGGCAACTTAAGCACACTTAATATAGTTTAGCGCTGATATTATCAGGCACGATCATATTAGGGAGAAGATATTTTCCATTAACTTGTTTAATCCTCCAAACCAGCCGTATCATATTACCAATTAGTGTTGAATACGTCATAACCGTTAATTGACACAATACACAATACGTATTTTATAAAACAAATCCTTAGGTGATTGAATACTTATAATATTGCCATATATATTGAAACAAATCCTAAATAATATAGAGCAAGTGGGTCCTTCAGAAACACGTCGACCTCAAATCACCGTGACGTTGTTAAAGGAAGATGCGAAATTACTGCTTATTTTCTAGTTAATGCTCATACTATTTAGTCTTATTAATTATATGTAACAATGAATTTAGTTTACGCCATATTTAGAACACGTCTAATGATGGGCAACATAGAGCATATTATTGAAAACCGAGTGAGATGTGATTTAGTTTTTAAATTGTGTGCTCTTTTCTCGAAATCAAACATTTAAATTCACTGGCGCAAGCAGCTTACTAAATATTAGTTGCTAACTAGTACTGGGGAATTAAAACCGAAACAGTTAATACCCTGGTTGTAAACTTTACCTGATTCTAGTTCGAAAGATTAGGAAATCTATAGCATCAGCTTTAAATATTTATTGCTTTACAGCTGCTATGCATTTCCTGCTCAAAATGGTTTTTATTAAAATGCATACGTCGACCTGAGAATCAATTTTACGGTCACGACAGGCATGGTACTGCCAATATAATGATCTTAAAACGTTAATTGTGCATTTATCTTTAATTTTAGACTATAAACCTTATATTGGAAATCAAGCCATTTAAGAATACGTATGATTTTGCATTGGTTTTTTTAAAAACAGTTCACACTTGCTCCGTGAGGGGCGGTAATTTTGCAAAGGGCTCATTATGAGCAAATTTTATAATACTTTTTTATGCATTTTAGTTTTTGTGCTACTATGACAGTATCTGTCCCATGATACGTTAAGTAAGGTAACTAGACTAAACATAAAACATCGGAAGACGATGTTAAATATTTATTTGTTCTATCTGCAGTCCATTGACCGCATATGGGTTATCTATTAACAACGAATGCCATCTTTAGCCAACTGCAGAGAAAATCGTAGGTGATATGTCATTCCCATTGGAACCCTTATAATTCTTTGATGCATGATTTTATCATACCAGAGTTGTCTTTATGCTAAAAAGTACATTACGAAATAAAACATTATAGTCCACTTATTTATCAACGTTATATCAAGTTTATTCATCATTACGCAGGCATATATATAATATACGTACACGAAATTCGCGGATACCATTTTGAATGAATAATAAAATAATGTTTTCTGGACTTTCACTCTGCGCACTAGCACTCTAACTCAGTTCATCCAATAGAGGGCTTCCGAAGACGAAATGTAGGTAACTAGGTTAATTACTTTTAATATTATCTAATATCTCATTATAAATTCTGCCATCCCCATGGCCGACGAGAGGAAAGGTATCACAGGAAAACAGTATATTTTTGAAGGACTTCTGTTCCGGCAACATGTTTCATCCACAGGCTTTGACCAGTTACGTCAATTATTGGCATTTGTAAAAATCTCCAGGGTAATAAAATGTCAGCAATTTATTGTAGTTTATTTAAATTACAAAAACTGATATCCTGTACTTCAGTTTGTTTGTATCCAGCCAGAGTCAAAACCGCGGGGTAAAGTAGGGTACTTAATACACTGACAAAAATATCTTTGCTTTCAGTTAAATTAAAATATAATCAGGTTGTCACCATATTCCGTCGTAACTGTAGACTCACGTACACTAACAGCATGTACGCAAAACAAGTAAAAAGAACAGTATTTGACAAGCAATCAGTTTATCTAATTTCCAAACATCTACCTTATTTAAGATAGATTACTAAATTAATAGATCAAAGCAACCAAGTTCGCACAAAAACCAAGAAAAATGGAAAATACATTTTGCATTGCAAAGTGCCACTGAAGAATTGTTTCCGTCGAAAACTGGACATATTTAAACAATAATGGCTATAATGGCATAAACTAGAACACTTACGTTGTGATAAAATATTTAAAAAAGTGATTTAACAACTACTTCAAACAATTTTGCTAGAATGAATAAAATACCGCTAAAAATAAATATGAATGCTATATACACAGGGATTTCAGCCCACAAACAGTGTTACTATTACAGCTCGATGAAAATTAAACAATACTCCAGCCACGGCTAGTAAAGTTAAAAAAACAGACGTTCAATAAAAAATTCAATATTTAAAGTATCACACTTCAGAGACGATTCTAAAATAAAAGACAACTGTTTCAGCACCAAACCAGTGGAAAATTTCATTTCTACAAAAATGCAATTGAAATGCACTGTTCACTACATCGAGAACAAAAACCTTGTATTTCAGAAAATCAATAAATAGGGAAGCGTTCGCATCAATTAGCGAATTATTGTTTATAGTACAATACATTCAGAAGGGGGTAGAATTTTCATCGAGCAACAAACGTCCAATAATTTTTAAAGTCCATAGAAGCAATTAGGGCAACAGTAAAAAAGAAAATATTACGAATATTAACTACAGTGACACAGTTACTACTTCTATAATCAACTGACGATGATTATAAAAGTTCTTTGAAACAAATACTTTGTAAAAGCAGCGTTAACTTACCGATCATCATGTGAAGGAATCCACGAACACCTTACCCAGCCACAAATTATTTTTGCAAAATCACATTCCTTCAGTAGCAATTAGTGTAGCTCACGAACAATTAAGGCGCAAGTGACACAACAATATCACTTAGCATTAGCAACTTTTGGAGTAGGTCGGTATAAATGCTGAAAAGGGCATTTAGTAGAACTGCACATTCCACGTAACTCAAAGTAACACAGAGTCACAAACGGGTCCACGTTTTTAATGACGCAAGGAGATGAATCGCTGAAAATAAAACAAAAATTACCACGAAAACAGCTGCATTAATTTCCTGTGTGATTTTAGTCGATTTCAAACAATTGAAGATAACTTCCTTGAGTCACATTTCTATCAGTAAAGCACATGGTGTCAGTATTTTTGTAGTGAATTTAATTACATGGAATATAAAAAACCATACCAACGTCCATGTCCTGATCAACATTGTCATCATTACAAAACAACTAAAATTGTAAATTCGCTTTAATAATTCCTTACATTAATGGCAAAGAATGGAATCCGTAAATAATGCTATACCTCAACTGGTTTTGTTCACGAATGGAATCAAGAGGTGATTCATACACCCGAAAAGGAATGACTGGTTTCTGTGCATAGGGTTTTTTGGGTGGTGGTTCAGCATCCATCATTATATCCTTAAATAAAATTTTTGGAAGCAGAAATACAGATTGATCGTCCCAATCATCTTCACTATCATCGTGCTTGGTAAGCCACGCATTAGTTTGCAACCCTTTGTGCTTCAGCTGCCGGCCGGGAGCGATTCGACGTGAATTCCATTTGATTTGTTGAGGAGTACAAGGTAACTTGAATTTAGGCTTTGCAATCCCATTCGCTGTTCCACAATTACTTGTAATACTGTGCCGTTTTCCTCGCAAGCCGCCATGAAAAGATTTCTTGACACGATTTGCAGCTGCCAATGTTGCAGAAGGATGAAACGATCGTCGATATGTTTTTGATAGCAAATGATTTAATGGAAGATGAGATGAAGTTTTTTCCGGTGACATCTTTTGCTTTAAATTTTCTCTTTGGAAGACTAAATTCTGATTTCTAACTTCTGCTAACTTTGTTTTCATTTCTAATGCTTCCTTGGCTGGAATTTTGTACTTTGGACCTTCAATTTTACTACCTTGTTGCTTGCATTGTTTTATTAAAGAAACGCACTCTTTCCTCATTGCAAAAACCCTAGTAGTTAGATTTTTGCGTTTTATTTCATGTACCTGAAGTTTATTTGCTGTTGCATTGAGTTTTGCCTCTGCCGAATACAGCTGCTCTCTCAATAGGCTGACTTTGTCCTGCCGATTTTTTAGAACTACTTTGAGATCCGACATATGAACCATTTCTGACAGTAACGACGTTAATTCTCGATTGATGCAGCGTCTGCAAAACCCAAAGTCATTTAAAAATTTCAAAACTACTTAATGTCGAGACAATTTTAAAATTACGTTTGAAAAAGAAATTAAATTAAATTTACGGTTGCCCCGATTTAAGCAGTCCTGTTAGACCAGCAACTAGTTTTTTATCAGATACCATCATTTTGAATTCGTAGGTACGTCATTCGTGCAATAAGTATTAGTACTTAATGTTGGTTTATCACAAAAATTGAAAAATGTAATTTAATCATAGTTGTGTGCAGGGTTAATTAAATTGTGCTACTTGTTTTTAGAATCTTAAAGGAACTCAAAAATGCACTAAATCTTTTGCATGATTAGACTGGAGTTTTGGTTTGAGTTTCATGCTACAGCACTCTGCTCCCCTCATGTTTGGGCTAAAAATGGAAGCTCATTTGTACGATCGTCTATTGTTTAGATAGCTTACCTTGATGATATAATATCACTTTCAATTTTTCTGAGAACCAGTCTGTCGTTCGATGCTTCCATTTTTTTCAACAATGCTGCTTTAAGTAATTTCTCTCTTAAATACAATTCTTCTCTCTCTTTCACAACGTCTACGTGAAATTGTTGGGCTTCAGATTTGCAATTTTGGTCGGATTCTGATGGCAAAGTATTTTCAACGATCATATTATTTATTAAGTCATCACTCGCACAATTCAAATTAAAAATATTGGTGAAAGAGTTTGAAGCATTTTCATCCAACTGAATCTCTACTAATTTGGCTGAATCTTTAATTTCTTCCTCAGCTTTATCGTAGGACACATTATTATTAACAATTCCGTCGTCACTATTAATTACAGTTACAGTATCCTGCAATTCATTTGACTGTTGGTCACTGAGTAGAGTATTAGTCTCAATAACAGGTAGCTGCTTAAAGGATTTAAATTTGAGAAGATTCGATGTTGTGTCACTTTTCAAAAGCGGCGTACTAGGTAATTTTGGTGAAACAATAGGCAGTATTTTCGATTTTTCCAGAGTTTGCTTGTGCCTTTCAAGTTTTTTATTGATTTTACGTTCATGTTCTTGAATTTGTCTTTTCAATCGAATATATTCGGCTTGCTTACTTGGAGGTAAATGCTTCAACGCCTAAATAATGCAATAATAAAAGTGAATGCTTTAAAATAAATTAAAAACAAGTAGTGTTATGTCCTGCTGCTAGAATTTAGCACCTCATGTGAATGACATAATGAAATTTGACAAGTTAGATATCGCCGGTGAAGAAGCATGTTTGCCTAAGTCCAGTCCAGAACTAAAAGCATTACTGCCTAAGTCCATGCGTTTCTTAAAAGCACTTTTGCCCAAGTCCGTACAAGTCCTGTTCAAACCTTCACAGTTCACAGGACTTGGGCCAACTTGCTTTTAAGAAACGCATGGTCTTGGGCAGTAATGCTTTTAGTTATGGACTGGACTTAGGCAAAAATGCTTCTTCACCGGCGATATGTATTTATAAGTTTTCATTTTTGCAAAAGGCAAAAATGCAGTTTTCTAGATTTAATAATTATTATGTGCCGCTAATGTCCGGATAAGCGCCGGTTTAGAGAGGTAGCCTGGCGCTTATGCAAGTCCCGAGGCTTGTTTAAACCCGGCAATTATTTAATTTTTTTAAATTTACAGTAAAACAAAATTATAATAATTATAAAAATTAATGCCTGAAACCAGTTTTGGTATAATTTCATTAAATTTGATAAAATCTGATAATTAAATAATGTATTTTTTTAGAATACCTTGGACACTAATCTGACCCGTTATTATTCACCTATTGGTTTTTAATATGTTGTATATCGCCGGTAAAGAAGCATTTTTGCCTAAGTCTAGTCCATAACTAAAACCATTACTGCTCAAGTCCAAGGATTTCTTAAAAGCACTTTTGCCCAAGTCCATTAACCTGTGCAGGTTTAAACAGGACTAGCATGGACTTGGGCAAAAGTGCTTTTAAGAAAAGCATGGACGTGGGCAGTAATGCTTTAGTTTTGGGCTGGACTTAGGCAAAAATGCTTCTTCACCGTCAATATAATTATAGAGATCCAATATTCGGGGTTATTAACAATTTATTAAAGTCTGGTGCTTATTTTAGACCCGACACTTACTTGAGCGCAAGTCGTTTATTGCATTTTTGTAAAATGCAATTGAATAACAACCAGGAGTTTAATCGAACATTCACTGTAATTCTAATATGTTGGTACATTCGGTCCGCAGGACAGGCTAGGGAAATTTCTTTCCAGTATTAAAATCACATCATTTAAATTAGCGAGTTTTTTGAAAGCACCTCTTCTTTTCAATTTTAGCAATGTGATTTTGATACTGGCAGGAAATAAATGTCATATGTACGAGTACAACCGTAATCCGAAATATTTACGATATTGAAGGACACGAACTAGACTAGCCAAACACTTACCACTGGAGAAGAATTTGGTTTTGTAGGTTTAAGAATTTTGCCAGTTTGTTGACGAGATGCTTTTAACAGATTATCTAATGAAGCTTCAAAATTTTTAGGAAGCATTTTCCGACTGTTCTTATCATGTGCCGTAGATTTAGATAAAACATTTTTACGAACTGGGCTTTTGCATACATCTAATTTAGGCTGTTCCTTTGCTTCATCTTCCGATGACGATTCGTCGCGACTGAGAGAAATTATTAGAGGCACGACTTTGTTCGGCACAGTTATTTTAAAATGCCGCATGACAGGATCAACACCTTGTTGACGGACGTTTTTCTTCAGCAAATTAGTGTTAATAACAGTGCGCTGAATACTATGCAGATTGGGTTTTGAATGGGCACTGTTATTATTAATGGTCTTTTGTAATCTCAAATTAAAACTAGGGGTAGAATTTTCTCCAGTGTTCACAACTCTTACAATCTGACGATTTTTACTTCTTGGATTAGACACAGATTTTAGGATACTTGCTACATTACCACTTTTATGAGCTAAATCGGAAGAAACTTTTGGATGAATTATCGTACTTGCACTCTGAGAACAATCTGGATTTACTGTACACAAACTTGAACACGGAAGAGCAGAAATAACATTGGTCACACTTATGATAGAACTTGGTGGCAATGAAACTGGAGGCAATCCAATTGTTTTCTTTCTTGCAATATCAAGAAGTAATTGAGCTCGAAGAATTTCTTCGTCATCAATGCCGGTATCCAGAGCATCAGTGGATGTGTCTGACGTTACTGATTTGTTCACATTGATGCTCCCTATTCCGCATTCTGCTCCCAGTTGTACAGGTTTGTCAGTATTGGGCAATCTTAACATTTCTGATTCAGGTGTCTTTAATAAATTGGGGTTTGGCACGGATGGTGGAAGTCCAACGTCTTTGTTCGTTGTAGGGCTGATTGCAGGGCGGCTATGCGCCAAATATTGTTTGCCCCTCTCTGTATTTGCGTTATTTTTAGAGTTAGAGCACGATTCTGAGGAAGAACGCTTTCTGGATGTTGATCGATCCGAAGACCGGATAGCTTTCCTTCGTCGACTAGGTGAAGGAGATGAATGCTGGCGCTTCCTTCGTTGAGTATTTGAGTAACTGCTGTCAAACGTCCTTGATTTGTATGAACTGCGACGAGTACACCGCGAGGAAGTACTTTTGTCTGAATGATCCAAACTAATACGCCGTTTTGAAGAACTTCTGTGTGTTTGGGACGAAATGGATATTTTACTTGATAATCTTTCATTATTTGATGAGGACTTTATTTCAGAGGGCACAGATTTGTGGGGACTTAACCTTTTCACACCATTTTTTGTTAGAGATTTAGCGTTGGAACTTGATTTATTGTTGCTATGGAGCTCTTCATCTGCGATGGCTGTTGCCAAATGTTGATACGTATTTTCCTTGAAACCGTGTGATTTATCCAAAGTGTTGTGGATATGGTCGTTTGCCTTTACCTGAGTGGAAGAAATGTTTTGAAGAATGTTCAGGGGATCAGGAGGAGCAAAACATAAGTTTTGAATTTCTAGGGATAAACTAGCACCTTGACTTGCGGATTGTGTTTGGGTATCCGGTGGTGGCAGTGGCGGCAATGGTGGCTGTAAAGTTACTTGTGGCAAAGGTGGAGGCAAAGGAGGAAGATCTGACCCAATATTATTTCCAGTTAAGTTGCTATCAGTTGACTGTGAAGGCCACTGTATTAGATCTGATGATACAAATGTATTACCACTGTTTGGAATAATGCTGTTACCGGATATGTCTGGCAGGTTTGACGTAACAAACGAAAATGAAGAACTTAACGCAAACTGTTCGCGCATTTGCTGTCCCGATACATTACACGCATTGGCAGGAGGGACGCTAAAGTTATCTGCACTGGTTGTTACCATAAATTGATTGATGTCTGAAGAACCCACAGGCAAACTTTGGGTTCCTTGAAAAGGGTTAGGAGCAATAACTGGTAAAAAAGGCAACGCAGCTGAATGAGCAATTGCACTATTACCAGAAAAATTTAGTAATCTCATATCAACGTCACCGGCGCCTAACGGTGGATTGAACACGTGACCTGGATAGAACTGTCCACTTCGTAAAAACGTTGATGTTGGTACATACGTACCTAAAAATGAACCAGGTGTAACATTCTCTTGTTCAACGTTGTACTGAGAAATGTTTTCAATCAAAACTTCATCCAGCATGTTGGTGTCGTTTTCTGATAGGTTCTGGTAGATTAATGGCACACGTTCAACAGTCTGTGACAAACTAGTGGGGGTAATGACTTCACTAAAACTGCTGTTAAAAGTAGCATTATTTTCTAAACTCTTAGCCACCCCATCGTCATCAAAAGGTGAATAGGGTTCTTCGTCTTCGTCACAAGTTACCACGTCATTTAATTCTGTCTCACTAGTGTTTTTAACTTCTTTATTTAGTCTGGTCATCAAGTCCTGAAGTGCGTTTTTTCTTAGTTGGAGTTCTTCTACGTCTTCGTCCATTCCAGTCTCTCCATCCGACGAGTCGATTGTTATAAGCTCAGGCGGTATTTTTGACGGAAGGTCTAACAATATTATTGATCGATTATCGTCATCATCGGACTGGTCACTTATATCACTGATGTCTTCAATTCGGCTACCTAAGCTTATTCGTCTTCCATCGTCCTTCCTTCTACTTCCTTTGGATAATTCATCTAAAGGCGGCACGCAACGATAAAAGACATTCGCTCCGCTATTTGAAGTAATTGATGTCTTTATCGGAATAATAGTTTCAGTTTCCTTCCGAGCTTTGCTTGCTTCGTTTTCTGAAAAGTGATAAAAAATTGTAATGCGTTTTCGCAAAGACTGAATTTATTTGCACACAAATTCATAAAATATTCTAACGCTTTAAATTCAATACAGCATCTAACACCGACGTAAAACAATTTGTTTTCAAACCCCAGAAGAATTATTCATGTTAATATTAAATATGTATTTACCTTTTTCGCCATTTCGGTTCGTACTTCGTTTATCGTTATTAACGCTTACAATGAGTCTTGAATTTAATGAACGAGAATTTGAGTTTTCAACAGTTTCCACACTACGCCTTTTACTGCCCTTTTCCACTTGCGGTCTTAAATTTTTATCCGGAACTGAAGTATTTTTACGCGGCTTACGGGAAGACACTAGTTATTAAAAAAATTAATAGTAGTACACAGATGACAGATGCATTGTGAAAGACACGACATACATTGGTATAAGTAATACTAGATTTACATACATTGCCTGCTAAGATGGGAAGCATATTTTCCATGATTACTTGTTTTAGCAGTACTGAAACGTTCTTGTCCTTGGTTTCTACGAAAACGATTTCTCGAAGTAGGAGTTATTTTTAATTGTCTTTGTGCTCCACTGGTACTGGACGCAACATATGGCTTTTGTCGACGTTTATTTTGCCCCGCATTCGCAAGCGCCTCCGTGTCATCTTTGATTTCACCTTCTTCTAAATCGGACTCCATTTCTAATACAACGATCTGCAATAGAAAAACTTGAATTCAAAATTAATACCATTTAAGAGTACAATTTTGATTTGTAACGTGCTTAGACTACTTAAATTGTGGAACACATCTGTTTTGTTCTTTATTTTTTAAGAAGGATTTTGAATTTGTTATGTCACATGATATGAGGAAGGAATACTCACTCACTGATGTCACTATTTTGAAATGAAACTTAAGCATTCCCTGTATTGCATATCCTTGTGAATCTTAAAATGAAACTGGATGCTGAAATGCCACCCATTCTAAAGTTTAGAAGCAGCTAACAGTAAATTTTAATTTGACATGCATTTAGGCGTCACAAATCACGTCATAGGTCATAGACGCAACACTACAAACCTCACAGTTCTGGCATACCTCACCTAAACAACAACTGAATATCACCCGTGGGATGTATTGCATATCAACTAAATATTTCATTGTTTCAAAATCAGGGATCGTCTGGAGTTCCTGTTCTGCAGAACAATATACTCTGTAGTTTGTTTTAAAGTTAGATTTTTTAGGAGTATATCACATTAAATTTTTGGAAAAGTGTACTTTCAATCAATAGTACCGAATATTACAGCATTGAAGACTAACTAACACAAATGCGCATTCGCAACCTGATGGTATTAAATTTAAAAACAATATTCATCAAATTGTAAATCAATGGCAATGTGATATTGCAATGTTCCTGGTTTTTAAGCCACTGTGTGATTCTTGAGTAGCCTCGCCGCCAGGCTTTAGTGAGCCTTAGCCGGGTTGGTAATGATTAAATCAGGAGAATATGTTATAATTCCGTCTGGGATTTTGCCAAACTCCGAAACAAAATTTTATTTTTGCAACGACAAGCGCCATTCCAGGCTGTTACAGTTACACTATCAACTACAAATATGCAGACTTCACACTTAAATAAATCTGTAGTAATGCTTTATTAAGGCACTAACATTTAATGCAACGGATTTAAGATGGATGGCCCTACACGACAAATATACTCAAGGTACGTTCTTTATGAACTTTGCTCTCATACTAATTACTACTAATTTAATACTTTTCCCCTTTGCTTCCGACCAACGTGGGAAAATCAGAACTAGACTAAATAATTACGCAAGACCATACTTATAAACGGACAAAGTCGGTCGGTCCGTCGAATCGGACCACATGCCAATTTTACTTTGAACACATCTTTCACACTCAGAAACAGAGACAATTAAAGTGCCGACACAAAGAAGGATAAGATAGAAAAGGCAAAACGTTACTGCTTTCCAGCAAGATGTACGCAGAAATAGTAAGAACTTTAGAGGGAGGGGTCAAGGTGGCCACGCCGAATCGGCTCCATATATTTTTTGAAAAGAGCATGAGAAAAAAACTAGATTTCCCTAATCCGGTTATAAGGGACCCAGTTTAAAGGGAACTCCTGCTTAAAGGGACGCTTTTTAAATATTTGGTTGGCCCTCTATGCTTTATGTGTTAAAAACATCCGGATTTAAGGGAATCGATATAAGGGTAATCCGGTTGTAAGGGACGAATTTTAGACCATTTTTTGGTATTTTAGACCACTTATAAGGGAATTTTCAAGAAAAATGATAAAAATAAAAACTACACAACATAATCTTGCGTGTTTGTGAGAACTAAACTAACAAAGACACGGAAGAAACTACATTAACTGACTATTTTAAAAAATCCAAGTAATTTGTATCTATGGAACATACAACTGTATATTTCTTGACCATGTATTGATTAAAAATAAAAATTTCAAATGCGTAAATTATGTGTTGTGTTCACTTACAATGGAAATTCTTTCTATTGTTAAAAGGGAATCCGTCTATGAGGGACCGATTTTGCCGGTCCGGCGGCGTCTCTTGTAACCGGATTCTACTGTATGTAAATATTTATTAATCAAATGTAACGAATGTAATATGAAGAGCATTGCATAAATAATGTCGTCTGATTAACTGAATGCAAACTATGTTAAATACAACATCAGTCTAGTATATGCAATAATTAATACTGTAAAGATTTGTTTATAACAATAAATAGTAAAAAGGGATGCTACGTGGTAATAAAGTAACATAAATCAAACGAATACTCTACAGATAACGTTTCCGTGCAGAAATGTAAATACTATACTATTTGTCCTATATCACTAAAAATGCCCTCCTATAGATTTTTTTAAAAATACTTATTTATGAGTATGAGTCCGAAACATAAAGGCTGCTTGGAAATGCTGCTTGCTCAATGCAAGCACATGATAACGGAAGAAAACAAACAATGCGTTAAAGGGAAATATAATATAAGGTAGAATTAGGCTAGGTAAAAATTAATATCATATGGTTGTAAAGTACATGCGTATAACTAAAAATTAAATCTTATGGTGTGACCTACACGGAGAAGAAAAGCATCGACAGTCAATGTAATTTCACTGTACCATGCTACATATACTTTGGGGAATTTCTAAAAAAAAGTAAGTTGATCAGACGACATTATTTGTGCAATGCTGTTCATATTACCTTCGTTACATTTGATTAATAAATATTTGCATACTCATAACTCCATACAAAATGGGGAAACGATCGATTTTAGTACTTCAAATCACGAATTTTGCATACTTTTGAGAATTACTACAAATACATTCATTATCTGGCAAGAAGCACTCGTTTATTGTGATCATATGAATTTCGATGCTGGGAGGAAAATGTCCTCCGTATGTGTTTGGGAGGAAAAAGTCCGGGAGGAAAAAGTCCGAGAGGAAAATGTCCGGGAGGAAGATGTCCGGGAGGAAAATGTACAGGAGGAAGTTGTCCGTAAACCATTAATTTTTGCCTACTCCTCAAGGTTATTATTGCCTCAGGCGAATTTTCCACTTTCCTTAAAGGTTTCATAGGCATGAACGACTTATGACTTACCGCCTGAGACATTAATTATTAATCAAACCTTTTGATATTAATTTGACTAATCCCAAATCTACAAAAACGCTTCATTTATATATAATTACAATCCGTAAAAAATAAGGTGAGTAAGATTTAAAACTGGGTTAGTAAGCAAGGTGGAAGTAATTATTAATTTGTTTCCGATTTAGGTAATCCAAAATCGCTAAATAACGATTAATTTATATTTATAGTTAGTCGTCTCATAATTTACGAAAGCGCCCCAGCCGGTCGTAAGCCTACAACATTACACTACGTAAAAGTATACAAGTTGAGCGTAATTAATCCCATTTGGGAGCATTCAGCAAGAGCATTTTGAGCCCATAAGAGAGCACTACCCCTGACTGACCACTACGCCAAGACTTATCAAAGAGCACCTTCTTTATGTATGCAAACTGAAAGCTCGGTATATATTTTATTTGATGATACAACCTAAGAAACGAAAATGGGAACTGTTACTTTTCTGCAAGTTATTTGAAAAAGGAACCTACAAAAGGATTAAGTTACTTACCTTTGGTCCTTGTACAGAAATCAGTCCCTTTTCCTTCCAAAAGCTCTTCTCCACACCTTCAAGGTTCAGGCTCGCCTGGAATCAATAAATTTGAAGTTAACCTTCTCGTATTCACGAACTTAAGGTGGATGCGATTAATCATTAGCGGAGTATATTTTTAATATACTTACATGTTGCATGTTGTCATTCCATGTATGTAGTTAAATTATTAAGTTTACATTACCTGTACTTGTATCTTTTCCACTGAATTGACGACAATCGACAATTGCGTGAAATAATATTACACGCGGAAGTAGACATATGTATGTGTCTTTATCTTCAGTGTTATTTTTCTACGTACTTTTAAATGCAATAAAAATTATAAGTTCTCGCGACCGTTGAACAGTAACACAATCAACTTGTGAGCACATTTGCAATTTAAGGCAACCAAGAGAATTTTTTTTGTAACAATTCAGTCCACTCGACGCGAATTCACTCTAATTCACGATCAGTATTGCCAACTATTTGGGGAGTGCTAACGGATCCACCGACATCCACCGACATCCCAGCGTGAACAAGTTTCTGTGGCGAAATCCCCCTTCTCAAATTCTCAACCCAACGACGAGAAATTCTCGTCTTTGTTCTCAACCCAAGTCAGTGCTGCAAATTGTTATTTTGGTATACGTTTTTAACATTGGCTTTACAATAACAATAACAATAACAAAACTAGATTTTTAATGTTAACAAACGTATAACAATAATAAAACAATAATAACTCGACAAGGAAAACCTTGTAATAAATTAGTAACTGAACCAAGCATTCCTTAGAGGTCACGCATAATATGTACCCGTGATAGCTAAAAATAACCACTACTGACACGCAGTGCATAAAATGTCCCATGTCCCCTTGAAGACCAAAAATAATCATTTCTAACACAACGGCGTATAATTTGCCCACTTCAAGGGCAACAATAACCTTTCTTCACAACGGTATATAAGCCACTTCCCCATCAGCTCCTTAACCCAACAGCAGTTACTAGTAGTCGCAAAATTATCAATAATGTAACAAACATATTTTTTCATTAGGTCCTACAAACCGTATTAAATTCATAAACAACCAATAATGCATCACAATTGTAAATTTATGACTTTGATGAATTCTATTTACCTATTCCTCTAGACCCGGCAACGAAGTACTTTTAATAAACTGAACTCGATAGGTTTCTCATGGGAAGAATTGTACTTCGTTGCCGGATCTAGAGGAATAGGTAAAAAATACTGTATTGGGTAGTGATTTCTGTTGAGCTTCAGGATGAAAACATACACAATGTCGCGTGTTGATTGTTTCTGGGTTTTATTATTTCATTAGCGCAATATATATGTTGTTGCTTCATGAGGGCAAAATATAAAATGTAGTTCTAAATTTCAAAAATTTATTCGAAATATTTGCATCATGCTGCCAAGGCAACTCATTTTTTCCGGGTTTTCCCGGGTTTTTAGTTATTTCTGCGTTTTCCTGTTAAGTTCGACTATATTCTACTTATAAGCTAAGTAAACTGACAAGTTAAATAAAGCAATATGTTTCTGACCATTTGACTCGTAATGAAATCTTTTTTCAGACAAACTGCTCCCTAACCAGCCATCAGTATGGTATACGGACATTTTCCTCCTGGACATTATCTCCCCAGGACATTTTATCCCTAGGAAATTTTCCTCCCAAATTGTAGTGCACTCCTATTATGATCTCTGCTCTGAAGATGCTACAGTACCTACGCCTACACTATAATATAGGCTATAGTATGATATCGACCCCTCTGCTTTTTTCGAAATTGACATGCTGAGCCGACATGCTCCATTTTTAAAGAAAAAACCTGTGATCACTAACTTAAGACACCACTTCTTTACCCAGCGTGTAGTTACAGAATGGAATAATCTTCCAAGTGACGTGAAAAGTGACAAATCAAATTTATATTCTGTGAATTTGTTTAAAAATAAGTTAGATAAGTTTAAAGGGTGGAGTTTTGGCAAAACTTCCGAGTGACTCAAGCTTCAAAGTGTTTAAACAGTGACAACCGGGTTTTCAAGAGACTTATCTCAAATCCTTTAGGATTCTTCCCGGGAAACATTTATTATTTATTATTATTATTATAGGTATCTCTTTTCGTCGGACGATTACAATATCAGTATTGCACTATATTATTATTATGTGTGTATTTATACAGCAGGATAATGGGTATGGCCAACTGTGAGTTCATACAACTTTATTTTTCGTATGGTCGGAGTACCGTAAGCAGATATAGTATCTACTACAGTACTCCACATCCTGTCACCTACACTTGTAGTATTTGGTATAGTTACGTGTTTCTGTAGACCACTATGCAAGACATATATTTAGGCTGGTTTACACCAGACAGTTAAAGCCTATATTTCCCTTTCGGAGGAAAAACTCAACAGAGTATCTTGTAGAATCGAAGTGACTTTGTCACGGTCCCCACGACTCCAGTACGCTCTGCCAAGCCAACCCATCAGCGAGGAACTCTATCGAATGTCATCGGGTGGCGACGCTTGCAGTATACTTAGGAGAGAAGTGCCTCGGGAAGAATCTTAAGTTTATGCATTGAAATGTACGAGAGTCAGGCAAAGTAGGTACCTACTATTAAGCAGCACTGAAACTCCGTCTCAGGTAGAAGACCACCACGGATTTTTTCAGCCTGCACCCAACTCCCTTAAACTCTCACTCCCACCCCAGCTCAACTCCCCACCGACATACCAAGCTCTATCACCAACACCGACTCTAATCCAGAGCGCCACCGACTCCCCCGACCCAGCAGCTCAGTAGTTAAACCACTGGGCCGCCGAGCCGGGATGTATTGCACTATATAGCAATATATATATGTAAGGCTTGACTTCTGGACGTGACTTCAAAACTTCTTTATATTATGCACTTTTTTTATCGAATTTACGCGGAGATGCTCTTGTACGGTTGTGCTATGACTTTGAGCAGGGGCGGATAATGCGGCCAGCGCAGGCAGCCCCCGTTGCTTGAATTTTCAAAAAACATGTAAATGGGACATTTTGAACTTTTCAAAACAATGTAAAAAGAATATTTTGATTTTTCAATACCATGCAAATAAAAATTTTACATGGAAATAAAACATTTTTCACTTTTCTCATAACATGTAAATAGAACATTGTGCACTTTTTTGAATCAAGTAAAAAGAACATTTTAAACTTTTCTAAACCATGGAAATACAACATTTTGCTTTACCAAAGAAAACTATCACTATAAAATCAAAATAGTGTTTATGGGATATACGAATATACGATTTGGGAGGAAAATGTCCTGGGGGTATAATTTTCAGGAGGAAAATGTCCTACAACCCATCAGTATACTATACATGTTGCATTATAATTTAAACTGTATTTATGGGGTGAGTCTGAGTAATTGTGACCGATATCCTAATTGTGAACACCATCATTATAAGTATATCTGATACGAGTCGATGTATGGCAAGATTGAAATTTGGTTTGTAAAGTTTGGCTTTCCATTTACTGATTCTGCCACTTTGAGTTTCAAATGTTTTTAGCAAATACGAATTTAATCCGCCGGCCACAATTAGGACACTGGCTACAACTAGGCACTCTAACCCTAGCTCTAATTCGATCTCGAAATAAATGGTATGGTTTTATTACATGCTGAAATATTACCTCAGCCCTGTAGTAGCATATAACAATCCCTAAGTAAGAATATAGCCCAGAGATTGTTTTCTCTGCATAATGACTGTTAATCACACAATAAATTAGAAATTGCAATAAAGATTTATTTTTCCCACAAATCTTGGGTAGGCTTAGGCATAACTAAAATTCCCGAGTATGTCTGGGCCTAGACCTGCACCCAAATGACAGCACCGGGCCAATTCAGTAAAATTTTTATGGCCAGATACAGGCCCCTTGTGTTAGCTTGTTTTCCATAAAAAGTGTAAGCCGGCGAACTATCGTTTTTGCAAATAGTACCTTGGTTGAATTGCGCTGGACTTTCCCGGACCTAAATTGGTTCTAAATATGGCCAGAATGAACGTAGTGAATATTTTTAACACATTATACATAATCGGACCATTACAATGACTATCTGGTTTGCATGTCGTCACACAAGCCATTACACCAACGCTGTCAATATTCAACGAAATATTAATATCAGGGCATTTTCGAAAGCAATGGTTTCAAAATTTTGATTTAATGAATAAATTACATAATATCGTATTGTTCGCTTTTATTGTTAAGCTGTCAGATAGAAGGCCAATACAAAATTGTTTTACATCGTTTAAACAATTCTAGCGGTACATGGCTAGTTGACACGCTTCGATGTAAACAACAGTATTTCCTATAATAGTACAAGGGTCTGAGAGGTTTGATTTTGAATAGTACTCGGGTCTATTTAGCAGCATTGTATGGCAGTACATAGGTCTATTTATGAGTCTAAATAAATACAAACAAGCATGTGCGTGCAACAAAACTTTCCTACTTACCAATGTATTCGTATTATGGGTATCTGCCTACTAAAGTACCTAATGATATTATTAATACTAATGTTACATAATTTCCCTCCAACGCCAAAGCAACTACCTGCAACGGCTGCAACTACATCTATACCTATTATAGCATCTACATTATACAGCTATAGTAAATAGCTGCGGGTGGAGGTGGTTTAGTGCATGGCTATCTTACTTACTTACTTGTAACAGTATAGCCGCCTGAAGGCATTACACCCATCACGGCACTGTATTGCTGTACGCTGAATGTATTCTAGAGTAAACCATATGAATGGAGACTCGGTGAATGCACAGCTTTGAACGAAGGAAAGAAGATAGTAGAGAATAGAAAGCCACCGAATTAGATAGTGCGGCTGTTAAAGCTTGCGATCATACTTAAAGTGTTTAAAAGTATTTGGGAAATCCCAGGCTCAGTATTTTGGCCAACCCCGCGACTGCGCCTGTGAGTCATCATCTCTCAGACAGAAGCTGATCCTGACCACTGCACCCCACGTAGTTACGTCACTACTGGATTAATGGAGGGATTCCACAGTGTGTTGTAGAATAGGGCTGTTTGGTTGGTGGTGGGGTGAGTTTGGATGTGGGGAATGAGAAAGAGCGAGTAGCTGGGAAGGTATCCGGGAAGGAACGGGAAAGTATATGGGAAGATATGGGAGAAATGAAAAGGGGAACGAACGGGAAGGTATGATGGGAACGAAAGGACAGATATCATGAGATGCATTGGGTGACAATGACTGGCAGTGTGTACAGTAATTAATGCATTATATTATATATATAATACTGAGCGAATCCGTTTAGGTAGGTAGGTACGCATATAGACAGTAGGTAGCTCCCTATGAATGGGGATTTCCCTTGTATTGTATGCTAATTGTAGAAATATAAGTAAAATGAACCAGAAGAAATGCAAATAAAGTGATTTAATTAAAGTATTTACATATTTATATTTTATTTTTTTTTGAAATTTTCTTGCTAAACCGACACAATTTACATTGATATTTACATAATGGTTTTCAGTATTCTGAATTAAACTTACGTTAAATATTTACACAACGCAAATACAATATTTAAACATATGTACATCTTACAATACAGATGTTTTACAATTATTTTATAAATTTTAAATTTGTATTAATAGTTTATTATTAGGCTAACATTACATACATAGGGCTACTTATAATTGAACTAAAAACTACAGTTATTCACACAAGCTTACACATACTTTAATTCTGTTTTTTAACTAAAATTAATATTTACACGATTTTTTTTCTTAGAATTCACATATTTACAAGTTTTTGTTTCACGTATGTGATGTTGTTAGGGATCAGACGACGAACACAAATATTCGTAATTTTTATTACTTTTATTATTTCCACAATCTCTCAAAACTCTCATATTTCTCAAAAAAATTCCAATATTGATTTTATATTTGAGACTCTCACGTAACTGGGGTTACGATCCCTAGATGTTTTAAACCAAGTTATTTCTTAAGTAAATCAACATAACCAAATGGCAAACTATATTTACAATTAGTTGAATCTGGAAACACTGGATAAATCCAAAGAGTTAAATGCTAATCTAATATAGTTTACAGTGTGCAAGTTGTGATCTTTTGCTCTTATTGTATTTATACTTATTTTACATAGTTTGTTTGTTTCCAAAATTTGCTTATACTTGTTGTATTTACACTGCCTCAGTGCAACTGCTGGAATTCCCGTACACTTTTGTTGTTCAGTGTCGTTTAAGTACAATGAACTATACATTTTTGGTTTTAAAATAATTAATTCTTTTAAGTCTAAGCTTTGTAATCTTAACTTTCCGCTTTTATTTTTATTTAAAATGTGTAAACCTGGGTACTGGTGCTCATAAATTTTAAAGAACTTGTGGTCGCGAGGAATTTTGCTGAAATCAAACTCCATCTTTGCTTTAAAAATATTGTCCCAGAACGTATTTAGCTCGTCAATTGTATGCATTTCATATCCGTCTGTATCACTGTAATCCAGATGTGCCTTGTTATGGAATATCTCACAGAGACGATCCCATTTTTTATAGAACAACACTTTTGCAGTATCTAAAATAGTTACTCCAGTTAATGGCGAGTTAGTAACACGATATGTTTTCAATTCTTCTGTGAATATGCTGAGATCTTCTGACAATCCTTCAAAGTCTTTGCATCGAGGTAAGGCTAATGATTTTTCTGCTTCTGCTGCACTTGAACAAATATGAGCATTAACAAATTCTAAAATATTTGTAAATGTTTTTCCGTAAATTACATTGTTATTTTTTTTGAAGGCTTTGTTCTCAAATTCTGTTTTAGCTGCTTTGCGTTTTTCCAAGTTAACATCAATGTATGGTTTAAAACAGCGTTGTTGTTTAAATCTTACGCCACAATGAACTTTTAATAAACTAATCCCTTAGACAAATAATACTGCAGAGCCTTGAAATGCACTGTATACTTGTACTTGTTATGAAGAGTTAACATCAATCGAAAGCGGGATACTTGCCGCTGCAACCGGGCAGCTGTAGTTTTATTCTGACAAATGATGGTATCAACGTCCTGCAGATTCAATGTTCGCTTTTCAATCGCAAGGGGTAGGTTTTCGTCTCGTTTGTGTAAATATGCAGGGTATTCTAAATCCACTATTAGTATATATCCAAAGCTACCCTCTTTGTTGCCAAAGTCAGAATCAGCCCAGTTGATATGTTGCAGGTCTTTGGCTTCCATGTATTCGTAATCCGACACTGGCATTAGCTGTTTTAAGCTATGTGCATACAAACTTTTGATGTCTAGTGATAGCAATTGCCTTCGAGGTTTTTACTCGTCAAATCCTCCCGGACATCGCTTATGGTTGGCAACTACATGTTTTTGGGTACACATACACTGACCGCCGCGTATTCCGTTTGTCGCAATGTCTCATATTCTTTGATCTCTTATGTAATCAATTTCGGTATCCGTAAACTTCAAAACACTCCCAAGAGAAGCTGGGCAGCGTCATTGAGTAGGTTGGATCTAGTTGGTAGTTTTGAAGTCCAAGCCTTCTAAAGTTTTGCCATACTTCAGCAAGTAAAAGTGTTTCTATTATGCACGAAACCCGAGTATAATCGCGCAATGTTGTAAGTTTGAATTGAGTACACACTTTTAGCACAAGTTCCCATTCTGTTTCAGAAATTGGCTCGTCCTCTAGTATTGATCGCTGAAATTGTTCTCTCAAAATGAGTTTCTTCAAAAATGCAGAACGATTGTTTAGTGCCTTAAACAGAAAGCACAGAGGCGTCTGTAATAGTTTAATACATTCTTCTGCATACTGCTTAGCTTCTGGGTTTGTTAATTTCATTTTACTTAAAGGAGCAAAATGCGACACACACTGTGACCCAAGTTTTAGATCTTGTTTATTTTGCAATTTTAAAGATTCAAATAAATCTGTTAAACTTGTATTCATAAATAAACTGGAATCGATAAAACGAACTTTAACTTTTGAGTTGAATTTTTTTTCAATATACTGTTCTCCAGTGTTATTTTCTGGCGGGCATTGGAGATAAAGATCTGGTAGCCAAGTATCCTTTGAAGTTATAGATTTTATATCACTGGCGGATTTTGCAATAACTTTGACATCCTTAGCTTTAAAGTTATTTGTTTTCATCGCACTTATTAATACGTGGTAGTCAATTGTTCCTCCACAGTGTGAAATTATGGGTATTTCAAACTTGTATTTTATTTGTAGATTACATCGGCTGCATGCTGCAAACTCAAAGTTACCCTGTTGGTGGTTATGGTGAAAATTTTTAAAAATCTTCTTATTATTGTCAAATTCACGTTTGCATATGTGACAATGTGTTGCTTTATTGAATTGTTTTTTTTCTTCCTCTGATGGCTGTACAAAGTTGTTGGTTTTTTTTATTTTGGACAAAAACTTTTTTGTTTAAGTAAATATTCTTTTAAAGAAATGAGTCATCAAATTTAGACCATCAAAATACTTTACTGCTATAACCTTATCGTAGTATTTCATTTGACTTATAACAACAAACATATATGCTGCTGGAAGAATCTCATTTGAACTCTTGATATTGTTTTTCACAGATTCTGCATCTTCAGTAGGATTTAAGAATGTTGAGAATTTTTAAACATTGACGTACGAGTAGGGAAGAGTTTGCCACAGTTTAGAAAACTTGATTCGTTCGTGTAATTCTGGAAACACAATTTTTTGGTCACAAGGGTTTGGCAGTTTTCTAGATGCTGATCCAAATTCTGTTCAGAATTAAACGATCTGAAACATAGCTGGCAATAAAATAGCTTATGTGAACGTCCGTTACAAAGAAATTTTGCCAAATCAGTAATTAAAACCAGATGATAAGCTTTGTTTTCTTCATTTGCAGAATTGTCTTAAATGAAAAATAAATTACACTTTTCACTAATTTCATCATTTTGGCATCTTCGTATTTGAATAATTTGATCCACACGGTGGCTCTAAATATTGATACCAAGTTGATTTTTTATTTCAAATGTTTTTAATCCATGCAAGTTGTCCATTTGCAAAGGACATGTAACATCAGTAAAATCAAATCGGGAAACGTATGGTCGGTACTGCTCCGGGTACCTTAAGCTTCGTTTTATACTGTCTGCTCGTTGCACTTTGTTTTCCTGCATTAGTTTATACATTTTACCGTCTGCAATTTTATGTCTAAACCGATGAGCAGCCACACAGAACTTAATGCACTCGTTGCATTTATTTTTAATGTTCAAATATCCATACTTTTTGGGTTTTATTGGAGGAAACCTGATATAACTATTGGCTTCTGCATTTGCAAATAAGTTTAACACACCAATTTCAACTTGAACCGATTTAATTTCTCAAAGTACCCATCCAGTTCCATACTTGTTAAAATCAGTTAATCTTTCTACGCACTCATTTATGCTATTTAATATAAATTTTGTTATTTCACTTGCGTTGAAAAGATCGTAATTCTTGCCAGCAAAAGTAGGATTACGCACTTTTATAGTTTTTTCATTCTCAATTTTAACTTTCAGTTCCACTATAAGCTGAGCTTTAATACCACTATGTACACTCAAATTCTGAGTAAGTAACTTTACAAGTGGATCATTCAATTCTATCATAACTGTTTCTATACTTGCAAATGGTTCAATAGGCTTGTGAATATAAGTTACAATCATTCCTTCATGATATCTTGAATATTCTTAAAATACGTCCAAGTCTATTTGTGGCGATGGACAAAGCCGTTTTACTTGCAGGTTTGCTAGCAGCGCTGGTACTTGGTCCGTAAGTTGCTCCTGACCGACTGGTGCCGCCCCTACTAGATCTTGGCTGCAATTATCAACGTGCCCAAGTCTTTCGCCAACACGAGAACATTTATAATATTGTTTATTTGAACAAAACAGGTTGCAATCTTCACATTGGTGTACGTGTTCAACGTGAGACTTATACGGTACGTGAAAGTGACACTTAAAGAGACATTTTATAAACGAAAACTTAAAACGTTGGTTGGATAGTTCAAGCACAGTGGGCAAAGGATAATTTTCTTGTTCGTATGCAGTTGTGCGCCGACACCTCGTGGGATGTACGACGAGTTACTTTGAGAGTCCATATTAGTCAAGCAATACACGTATTGCAATTAAAAATACAGGAGGGTAATGTGAAACACCACGGTTGGTCTTATAGTACAGCAGTAGTCTGGCTTAAAACTGTGTATTCTGTGGAAGTCAGGATGCAAGGCTTTTTGGAGTTTTTAGTTAGGTGCGTGAACTGCTGCTGCGAGTGGTGTGAGGATTGTTAAGTTGAATACCAGCATTTATAACTGAACTTTGAAGAGTTTCTATCATTTCTATTGGTTGAGAGCCTTCAGTTGTGGGCGGGTCCCAGTCCATTCTTCGACAAATCAGCTTAATGATTTTAAATACAAACAGCAGCAGCACCAGGATGAAGGAGACGTAAATGGCTGCACATGCGCGGAAACAAAAACAAATAAAAAGTCATCTATCAGTATGTACAATTACTAAATGATACAAATAGAATATATACAACTAGTTTTTACATTTTATTAAATCAAATTTAACTTACTGATAAGTGAACAAATAACTGTATTCACTTACGTAAGTAATCAAATGTATTCTGTTCCAATGGTTTTGCTTCTGCTTTTTGAAATTTCTGGACCACGTCGATTATTATTCCATTCTGGGCATTTAAGTTTTCAAGCATATACTTTAACGCTTGAAGTATAAATTAATTGAATGCGGTAGTTTGAATGACAGGAAGTGGGGTAGTATTAGGCTGTCCAGGCACGTTACTATTACTGTCAATGTAATTCAGATGATTGTTTGTCGTGTTTGTATCCTGCATTTGCGGCCATAGGTGGCGTTTTAACTGCATCCGATGCAGCTACATAGTTGCATGCTAATGCAAGTGCGGAAAGCACAAGCAACAATACAAAATAAATGCGTATTAAAGCCATTTGGGACCTTGAGTATTGAACGCTGTGAGTTGTTGTATGCAACTAATGACAATCCAACAAGGGCCACTGCTTATATTAATTATTATATTAGGTGCGTATATAACTCCTTTTTTGTTTAAAGGGTCTTGAAATAATTTCTTCGTACTGAATCCAATCTTCTCGTTTCTTGCAATTGTGTATTGTCTAATTGGCTAGAAGGGGAAGGATCAGATGCAACATTAGATTTATATGCAGGTTTATTTGTATTTTGTTCGGCACGTATTTTCATGACCTCAGCATACAGCTTTGGCTCAATTGCTTTCATAATTGTTGCCATGTTGTGTATCTGTTAAAACGTAGAAAACTAGTCACAAATTATGTCAGAAAACAAAGTAGTACGACAAATTTCACTTTTGTACACTTTATAAAACACTGTAGCTAAAATTGCTTGAATAAGTTTATGATACTTGAGTAAATTTTTGCGCAGGCGTAGTATATCGTCACCAATTAATCGCTTAATAAGCGTCTTTATTTGACTATTGTATCCTTTTACTGGATGTTTGCAAAACTTATGCACATTAAATATAGTTTCAGCCAAGGCATATAATTGCTCAGATGTTGCATTTGTAAAAACATTTTGGATTCTTTAGAATAAAAAAATGTTAAACTGCATGCTTTATCGTATGCCTCTTGCAAAACATTTGGACGCCCAGGGCTGACCTGTCTTGAAATTTGCCTAATAATGCTTCTGTCTCTTGGTACGTCAAACAATATCATGTATTTCGTATACAGACTTGTGGTTCTCAACTCTTTTGTAAACGGGTTTTGTAGAACAAGTATAACACTAAAGTCCATATGATGGGACAACTCGGTGAATATTTTCTGAACTAACAGTCTGGCCTTTGGGTTTGATTGTATAAAGTTAAGATGGTCGTCTAATATTAAAAGACATGGGCTGTTGGTATCATCTAACAATGCTTCAATGCTATTTATATCTGACACTAATGTAATTTCACTGTCCAATGCAAAATCAATGCCAGAAAACTGTTCTGGTTTTGTATGTACACTAACATATATTACTTTATTTATTTTTTCACTGATAATTTGTTTTCGGTGCTTAACAATTTCTAGACAGAGATTACTTTTTCCTGATGAACTAGGGCCACATATCATAGCCGTAAAAGAGTGAATTAGTCTAAAGTCGACAGTGTTTGCTGTTGACATTATAAAATCTAAACTGCTACTGACAAATGTTTTTACATATGCACTGCTTTTTATAGTAAATTTGTGTTACATTTTTTATAAAGTAAGGCTACACTTCTTATACAATACTACAATAATAATCAATAGTACATTATTAAACTATGGCAAAACTCTGGACACGAAACTTTAAATGTATTAGACTGTAACTTAGGCTGTACGCTATATATATTTGGTATTACACTAGGGATCATTTCTATGAATTTTCTTACTTTCCTATCATTAACTAATACAGAGCTTGTAAATATACTCAAAAAATCTTTATAACTAATTTCTAAGGCTCTACAGTAGAGATAATATATACAATACATTCCACACACTGTTGATCTGCCGCTTTGTAGCGCTGTACAGTTTTAGGCCAGCATATGGTTCCCTGGCCATCGCAAATTTTTATACCGTTAAATTTGATTTCCATAAGAGTCAAAATATTCGGAGCTGTTCTTTGAAGTCACCCAGTAAGAAATCCAGTGCTCCCCAGGGCTTTTCAACTTGTATGTATTTTAAATAATTGCAATAGGGTAGGTTATTCCATTGTTTCTTTTTTCTGCGTTGAGTAAGGTTGACCGCATTTGATCTGCTGCAATAACGTAGTACTTTACGTGAGTCGCTCCAAGTAAGATTTCGAGACATTGTTGTAGTTCTCCAGTGTTCATAATGTAAACGCTGTTGTTTGTTCAACATCTGTAAAGGAACAAACAGACTTGTTATAGATACATTAATATATATATATATATATATGCTTGGAGCTAATTTGTTTTTTGTTTTTGTACAAACTTGTTTAGTACTTTACATTTTAACGATTGATGATAACTTGTTTGTTGCGGTCAATCTCAATAATGTTTTGATATTGGCTATATAGTATTGTTGTCACTGATTTTGTTAATGCGGTTCTAAATTTCAAACTTATTTGGCCCTGTCCAGTTTTGTTCACGCTTAAAGCATTGGCCTGGGTTGTTAAAAGTTCAAATGCGAATAGGAGCCTTCCTTTCGTATAATTGTTTCTATTTACCCCGTTAATAAGGCTTGGATTTGCTGCTGTTTTCTTAAGTGTGTTAAGAGCCAGCAAAAAGTTTTCTTCTCCTGATCCATCATAATTTTTGAATTGTAAAGGCATTGTCTTGTACTCTACAGCTTCTTGGTTCATGGAAACTGCAATTTCACTCAAATTAAAATGTTGAAAGTTGCAAAAGGATTTTGTGAGTTTTTCCAGATACGCTTCAGAATCACTGTCAGCCAAGTAGCAGAGAACGAACCATGACCGATCTAGTACCGATGCGCCGTTCTCCCAAACACTCGAAGGCATGGGCTCCAGAATTGGAAATTGACGAAGGCAGCTCCAACGCACAGCTCCACACGGCTCCACACGGCTCCGATGCGCCTTGGTCCCTAGAAACGCTTGAGGCAGAAGGGGGTGGTAAAAAGTTTTTAACATTGACGAGTCAAGGTATATATTTTTGACGCGTACATTAGAATAGAGGTACCTAACTACCTTGTGCCATGTTATATACTATACTATATTACTATATATATAATAGTAATGGTACAGATAACAGAATATAGAATAATAGAATAGGAATATTTTTTCATATTATTTATTTTTTATTTATTCATGCTATTAATACATAAAGTAGTGTTCATACCGAAATTTAAATGAAAAATGCTTAGCTGCCGTTAAATTTCTTGAATGCATGCTTCAAATAGTTTAAATTAAATATTTAATTTAATATTTCGTGAAAATTGCAAGTTGTGATACGCACCTAATAGCATAGCACCAGAAGCAAAAAGTACTGTTAATTGCCAACTGCAGCTCACATTCCTGAACTAAAAGGTGAGCAGAGGGTACTTTCAAACTTTTCACTGACAACTGACACTCAATCATTCAACAAGTCAACTGACGCAGCCCAACAACTAAACAAACTGTTGAAATAAGATTTCAATAAATCATAAAAATAAAAATATCAAAAATTCCAGTATTAAAATTTATTTAATAAGTGTTTAGGTATTAAAAGTGCAAACTTTGATATTAGGAAATAAAAAGACAAATTACAATCCGGTTTCTGCATCGTAAACTTGTGTTGCAACAAATAGTGCATTGCATGACTTGGTACTATGGATAACCAAGGAAAACCGCATTCACTATCATCTTCAGCATTACAACCAACAACTAAAACAACTATACTAAAATCAACGGCCGCAGTTGAAGCAAGATTGGAATTAGCCCAAATGAATTCATTTTACTCACGAAGAACAGGATTATCATCAAAATTGACAGCAACTGTAAACGATATTTATAAAAAAGGTGTTGTTAGTGACCACGAAAATATTAACAAAGCAAGTGAAATTATTAATGGCATGATGAGAGACACGTCCGTACCAAATTCACCAACTTTAGACTTAGTTGACGATGATGATGATATAGGTTCACTTAATTTATCTCTACCATCTTATATATGCAATTTATCGAGCTTAGAAAATCTTTCAGTGGATGATATAAATGCTAGTGTCATCGCTCATGACGGTAGCGAAGAAAGTTATGTGCCAACTTTTAGTGAGACTCAGTTACATAATGATCTAGAATCAACGTCTACGTCCGTGTTTCCTGTAATACCAAAAAGTAATACTTGTCAAGCTAAAACAACTGCTAAAAGTATAACTTCTAATAATATTTCAACAGTTGCAAAACCTGTTCCACTGGCACCAGTAACAGTAACAAGTCACAACATTGCATCGTTACCATGCATCGAGATTTCAACTCAAGATCACTTCGAAGTGCCAACTCAAGACGGAAGTCAAATTGAAAATGTTGAGGGCAAATCTAGAGAAATTAATGATCTAGATAATAGCATGGAAATTAGCTTTGATGCATCTAGGGGTCGAGGTCCTATTTGCTCATCTACACTAGATTTGGGGTCAGTTTTAGAATCCGAAACCACTAAATTGTGTATGAACACTGAGAACAGAGAATCCTTTACCAAAAACAATGAACAGAATAAGAATACATTAATTTCAAGTTTGAATTTACCTTTAAATAACCACGGCAACGGTACTGTTACAGCTGAACAAACGGCTTCTGTGAACAATGCTCTTAAACAGCTTAAAACTTCGTGTGTAAATTCAAATAAGAAAGATAATAATTCCGTTGATTTAGACCTCTCAGAGATGGCCCGTGCCAAACACGGTAACCCCGAAAATGTATACGGTAAGCATATACTGATGCCTAATATACCAGTAATTTTTACAGAATCAAGGTTAATATGTTTAGTTCGTTTACAAAAATAAACGATAATCTGAAATAATATACACAACTAAAGTTTGTGTACAGACTGTATTCCTATTACAAATAATCTTGTGGTTTTTTAATCCCTAGGGTTGCTGGCAGGATTTATTAAAACCGGAAAAAAGAGCACCAACACAATCACAATTCATTTGAACCAGTGTTACAACTGTGATGGCACTTGTGTTCGGAACACAATTTCAGTCTCATCGAAAAGAAAAAAGACAGAACTATTAGTCGTCAAGGATGGGATTGTGAATCTTGAGAGTACAAATAAATCGAAAGCAGATTTGATCCAAAGCTCCGGTATAGCAACAAATGAGATAAATAAACCCAGTGCAAGCGCACCCAGTACCACAGAACAGTATCTAGCAGCTTCCCCATCTGGATTTATTAATGATAATGGCGTTTCAACAATCTTACCATCATTACAATCTCCAGCACCAACGTTCACACCATTTGACCAGGCACGTGCACGTATGGGAAAGAAAAATAAACCGAAAACTAAAAAATCATCTAAACTGTCAAAAAAATCTCCATCAAATGTGTCTGCAAAAAAGTCGTTACCGTTAGAGCCATTATTAGGTTTTGAACAGCAGGTAGTAGAAAATCTGTATCAGTGTAGTCCATCAGCTGATAATGTTGACCAAAATGTAACTTATGTTGTTAATGAAGCTAATGGTCTTGAAAACGAAAACAGTCAACAGCGTCAGTCCACAGGATCTTTGGTGATTGATTTAGATTATCATGAAACTGCTGCACCCATACTGTTGACCCCAGAGCCAGAGACTACTCAATCTAGCGTCAGCGAAATCTCACAGATTCCAAACTTAAAAACTACTTCGTCCCGCAAAAAAGGAATTAAACGCCCTAAGAAGCAACTCAAGCTTAAAACAAAACAACCTAAACTTGTAAATGATTGTGTTGCAACTGTTAAAGATCCTGAATTAAAGAAAAATGTAGAGACACAAGAATATGAGACATCTTTTCGTCTAAAAAAACTTCGAATTCGGAAACATGATAGTTCTAATTACCCTGCTTTGTCACCCCAGGCCGTGTCCTCCCATTCCAGAACGCCGAAACCCACGTGTGTGAAATTACTAGAAATAGAAACAAAAACAGCTAAGATGAAAAAACCAATCCCTGCAATTGTTGTTCGGGAGTATTTAAAGTTGTTTACTAAGAGCTACGACGAAGACCTTGAAAGGATGGGTGAGTTTTATATTACGTAATCTTGTACTTTTTGTTTTTAATCCACCAACACAAATACGTAGTATTAAGCAATCACTTGGCGTTTAGAGTATACACTTAAAAAACTAAATTAATTGTGTATAGTAAAAAGAATGTTTTTAAATTTTAGTATACAGCTGCAAAAAATGTAGTTTTCATACATTCGGAAGTGTAACCTGCGATCGAAAGCTCAAGAGTCACTTTCAGAAGCACATCGAACCTGCACAGTTTAAGTGTCGTTTCTGTCCTAAGGAGTTTAGTGCAGTTTCCAGTACTACCAAACACGAATTATGCTGCAGCAAAAATCCGAATGTCATAAGAAGAATTGCAGCAGTTCATGCCTTTGCAAAGAAAAATAGAACAAAAAATGCAATTCTATCTAACAAAAATTAAATTAAAGTCTTAAATTCTTTGAACATGAAAATGAACATGTTAAGGAGAACAATGTAAACCTTATTGTGCACTACTGATCAGTAAAATAATTAAACATTAAACTGAAGTAAGGTTTTTGATGTAATATAATTAATTTGAATTTTTAAATAATATGTAACGTTACGAATTATGATGACGTTATGTTTTATTATACCAATTATTATTATTTTTCTTTCTTATTGTAATATTTGTTTTGTGATATGAATTAACTAACAGTTTTTATGAGGTTGTTGCAAGACATTAGTTTTCTTTTATTAAAATAGGAATATATAAATGAAATATTAAGTCGTATTAGGACTTCTTTGAGCCTTTTTATGCTCTTTATATACTTAGTTATAATAATTATTCCTTAACTATCTTACTTGTTACTGTTAGAATATTAAATAATGTCCAAGTGATGTATGATGTGGCTGTGTTAACTGAACTGATTAACTGTTACTGCTACCTTCCTTTATTATCAATAATAATAACGATTTAGGCTTAATGACTAAAATCAAGTTTTGAAATAAAAAACGTACATCCTGCATGTTGCAGACAGCTATAGTTTACGCAATACGTAATTTGCAATTAGGAATTTAATTTATTCTATTCATGAGTAATTGTAAGAGTAAATCCATTTACAATTTACAAAGATCACCGCACAATTATTCCATTTGACATTGTCACTATTTATTTTCTTTATTTAACGTTATGAATGGAATCGTGCAACATGGTCTCTCATTCTGCAAGCTGCAGTGACGCTTGATGTAATACTGAAGTTGCACAAGCTGCATCGATACCCTAAATGGAGATCAAATTCACAAAAACACGTTACAATTAGCACAAATCTTGAACTTATTTATTTAAATCTGCAAAATAACAAATTTTATTATGTAAATAGCACAGTTAGTTCTATTTTATTTTCAATACATAATCTGATAGTTGTCAGTTGTAAACACGTACATGTTTGGTCGGCAACAATTTCTTGCAGAAAGTAAAGATGAGGTTGTCGGGCATTACCGTGAGCACGGGTTCTAGTTGTAGTTCTTGTTCTTGGACCAAAGCGTGGAATGACGTGGTTTGGTACAGAATAATACGTGCCACTATAATCGAACCGATAGAAAAGGTTATCGGCATTTTCATGAAATTCTGGAATCATGACTTGGCTACTTTTAAGTATGTTGGAAAATTGGAGAACTAAAATATTTAAAATTGTTGTAACTTCTTGCAAAGTACAATTGAATCTTGAAAATTCTTTAAATCTACTTAATGTAAAATATTTGCCGAGTGCCAACTGCGTTTTGAACTTAAAAAGTAATTATATAGTAGTTCGGCTTTAAAATGTAAAAATAAAAGCCAAGGGGAATGCAATACTAACGTCCTGTATGCTTTTGTATTTTTGTATCCCCTGTGCAGTGAAATCATAAATAATATTGTAAATACAAGGTTGTCGCACCCTGCATGGGACGTAATAGTTGCAACGCCCCTAATAACTTTTAGCTTATATTTGCTTTGCCATCAACGTATAGGCCAGGCCGACTTGCAGTGTAAGTGTAAAGTCACGTGAACTGAGATTAGTTGGCACACAGTTTGGAATTGTAGGAATTTGGAATGTACAGAATTTGGAATGTACAGAATTTTACAGAGCAGTTAGGAAATTAGTGTTTCTACTTAAAATTCCAAGTTCAACTTGAGTTTTGAATAGTTTTTCTACTAATAAATAAAATTCAGTTACAAAGAATTCCAACCGAGGAACACTCACATTCACAGTGTAGTTGCGTTTTACTTTTATAAATACATTATATAAGAGTGTTGAATCTTGAATCAGCCAGATCAGCAGTGAAGGTGGTTTAATTAACTTTATTAGAACTAGAACTAAATTCAAGCCTTATAAAATATAAAGTTGTGTGAATACCACTTCTCTGTCGTTGTGGTCGTAATAGCGATCAACAATGGATCGGATCAATGAACAGTCGTTTCGGCCTATTGAACCTGAAGTCAATCGTGAGGAAAAGCGTTTAACGCTAAGTGTGGTTTCTAAGGATGCTCAGGGACAAACCATTGATCTTGATTTTGATTTTACAAATTTGATGAGTATCGCCAACAGCAACAATAATCCTACGTCTGATGGTTCTAAGGATTCTGATCGAGTTACTGTTAACGGTAAGACACTATAAATACAAGTTGCACGTTTATGCACATTATACATCATTTTGATCATTTAGGCAGAATTGTCATATTTACAATAAACACCAACTTCTGGCTTATAATTATTTTGGTTTCTCTTTGCGTTTTTAAGTTAGAAATTAGTTTTTCGCAAATAGTCGCAACATTCTTCGACATAAAAGCGGTTGATACGTTCAACAATTTATATAAATAAAAACAGTTTTAATTAAAAATCAAATTGGAAAGGCTAATTAAATTTAAGCAAAATTTAGTGAACACAGTTTCAGTGAACAGTTTCAATTATTATGATCCTGCATCGACGATGTGATGCAATTTGCAACTTAAATATTATAATAGTCAATAAAAAACAATTTGTCGGTATTACAAACGTATGATTTAACCTTAATAATAAACATATATTTTGTAAAAATGCCGGCAACAAAATCCTGGTTGCTATTTATAGCGTATTATTGTATAAAGTTCATGTAGTGTAAAAACAAAAACATAAACACTGTCAATGCATAAAACTGCAACTTTATACATAGTTCAAAATAAACTACCTTGCAAGTGTAAATACATTGTAATTATTAATTTATAATAAACGTTATTCTTTTTTACTTTGTAGGGCTGCTGCAAGGTCTCATTAATACCGGGGAGCACAGCACGAATGTGATCGAAATCAATGTCATTCAACCGTTTTGCCCATCATGTCATAAAAAATGTGACTCTAGCTCTAGTTCGCTCAGTTATAGTACAACCCCAATAGATACTGTTGGTGAAAATACGGAAAATCGAGTTATTACAGTTCCCATTTCAACTGTATCAGTTACTGGATCGTCTGGACCTGCGGATTCATGTTCCATGTTGTATTTGCCTGTACGACCTCAGGGTGACCTAGCCTCAACTGTACCATCACTTGGTTTGCCAGCCAAAAAACGGACCTTATTTCTATACCGTACCGCTCAAGAAGCAGCTGAAAATGTTCTCCTAAATGAAAATGAACATGAAAAAACGAAAGAGGTTGAAGTTACCGCAGAGCTACAGTTTCAACGAGCATCGCAACCGCAACCCACGCTACCTACTGTTAATGTTGAATTCGAGGTCGATGCAAATGATAACTGTATCATAACTGGATTACCAGAAGATCAACCTATTCAACATGATACCTTTAATCCACCATGTGATAAAGATATTATCGGACTTGATTTAAGTTTAAAATCTTCTAGATTATTGCAGTGTGCCCGCAATGTTGAAGCTGAAACTTGTATGAACGATTATTCTTCGTTATCAGAAAAAAGTACCTTTGGGTCAGTTTCTGTTCCTACAAATTCTTCTTCATTGGTATTCGGCAGTTTTGGTATTCCTAATACCGAACGTTACCGTCAAATTGAAAAAGAAAGAATAATAAAGCTAAGATCACAGTATCTGGAAGTTCCTGACGAAACAACTGACTGTTTGGGAAATGCTTTCAACACTTTAAGTCCAGATCCTACTCCTACTGAGTCAGAAACTACCAAACTCATAACACTGAGGTAATTATGTCGTCTACATCACCTACAGAAGTTGACTCATCAGATCAAATATTGGAAATTGATGAAGATCACAGTTTTGAATACCAGCCGGATATTTTAAACCCACAAGAAATTTTGGATTTAGATGACAATCATGTTAGCTATGCAGATTTGGCTCAGTCTGTAATAATTGGCGACGGCAAAAATAAACACACTCCTCTCGACCTCAACTACAGTCCTTTGACTAGTCTCACTGCACCGAATAGCTTATCGGATCAATTATCTTTAAATAGTGATGCTCCAATTTCTGCAGCCCAGCAGCAAATTTCAATCCCAAACAAAATTCAACCACCTGCAGTAACTATTTTAGCTGCAGATGTTTTCCTCCACAATTTTGCAACGCCAGTTGTCCTTCTTAAAAGACTTAAGCTTACTAGTGTGGTGAAACAAGTTCAGAAGCAATTTGCGTCAAGCAGCCACCATAAACCAACCGCAATTGCAACTGCACACAAATCAAAATCGAAGTTGGCACACAAAACTCAAGTACTTAAGAGACTTAAGACCAAAAAAGAGATTAAGTCGTCGGCTCGGGCTGTTGTAATACCAAAACTAAGTAAGCGGCCACATACTAGTAACGTGGGGTCAAAAAGCAACTCTATGTTAAAGCAACTGCAAAACCGAGAGAAAACACCCCGCGAGATAAAAAGGCCTTATATGAAGATGTTCGACATAACGACAGACCCTGTAACAGGACTTAAAAGTAAGTATCATGGTATTATACTACAAAAACTGACATTTTTATTTTATTCAATGTATGCAGATTTTTATTTTGATATTCAATACATAGTTTTTTTAGGAAATCAAATTTGGTAATTGCAAAACCTGTCAACATGTTACTGAGATGTTGTATGTTCTTATTTTTAGTCAGGCCTTTTTTAGTTAGGTATTCGTTGTGCTGATGTACGTTATGGTTCTTAAATTACATTCAAACCATAACAATAATCTTATCATTTCATTTGGAATTGTTTTAGCATATACTTGCAAGATTTGCTTTGCTAAGATACGTCAAATGGTGACTGAATCTCGGAAGTGTAACGAGCACTACAAGCTACATAACCGCCCTGAACGGTTTAATTGCAACAAATGCACTAAGAGGTATGAAGATACTTCAAGCCTGGTGCGACACTAAAAGGAAAAACACCCGGAAATGTTTCATTAAAATCATCAAACGGAGCTGCACGGAACGAATCAATCTGAAAAAATTCCAGGATAAAAAATCAAAAGGGTTTTCTCATATTGCTGAAAATTCGACAAATGAATTAAAGTTGTTCCTTATTTTTATTTAGCTTTTTTTAAATGAATTTTTGTACTCTTTTAGTACTTCAAAATTAGGAATCCTAATTAATCGTTGTAATTTTGCTACAAAAATAAAGATTAAGTTTCTCAATTTTAGGCTGTGTAAATTTCAAATTTTCACAGCAAGAATGAATTAATATAAATGTTATTTTAACAGTTTTAGAACAAACTAATTAGTTTGGTTCTAAATTATGTTGCAGACTTAAAATCTCATACTTTATACTTTGTTAGTTTATTAACTTGCCCAAAGTATTTTTTCTTTAGTTTCGTATGAAAACAAGTTTTTACAAGTCATCTCATAATGTGACAGTAGTCAGTATTATCTATTACCTAATTACCCTACGTGGTATAAAATTATGAATTAGAAATAAAAATGAATTAGGTAGTATATATGTGTGATCGTGATCTGATCTCTTATTTTAATTTTTATTAAGGTATTAATTCTCTTACTGTTATGTTGTCTTAGACGTAAATCGTTATATTTAAAAGTGACATCAAAATGGTCGGTTTGTGACTTTTTTACACTTTCAGTTGACATTTTGACTTTGACATTAAATTCAAAATTAATTAATGTTGATTTTAGAATAAGCTTTAGTGATGATGATAGTATGATTGTAGTAGATTTTGTAGTGTTGTGTTGTCTTGTATAGATAATGTTAAAAGTATTAGTTATGCGTAATTGTTGTAACTTATATTATAACAGATGACATAAACACAACGGTGAAGTTTCTATCATCAAGTTTATTCTACTTTTACCGTTTATTCTTTTACTTAAATGTTTATTGTTTTAAATTTCTATGTACTGCACATTACATGTTTAAAAATAAATTATATATGATATGACTTTTGTGTTTAGATATGCAATGCAATATTTAATAAAACAAAGCCACACAAAATACCAAAAGTTTCACGTTGAAGTTGCATTTATTATTTTAATATTAATGTTACGATTAGTTTGTTAAAAAAGGCACCATTATTAAATTATAAGCAGTAAATAGTAGCAAACCGATAAAACTCGTAAGACCCGGTCGACAGGCGCTTATATACATAATTAGGTCACATTTCACATTGATACTACAAGTGTGACAGTGACACTATGAAATATTGAACTATAAAAATATTAGTTAAAACCTTATAAGAAATACATAGGATTTATAAGTAATTAAATAAATTATTAAGTTAAAAGTAAAAATAATTAAGAGAATATTAAAACTGAAAAACGTGAGATGGTTGTCACACAAAGCGTGGTTGTGTCACCCATCACTCATTACGCAAATAAATTAAAATTAAATTAAAAATTAAAAATCGAATAAATCATCTAGTTAAGTTATGTTACGACGCATTAAATACTTCGACGACTATGATTAAAATATTAAAAATTAAATTAAAATTAAAATCATAATAATATTTAAAATATATTACTATTGTGGATGTTAAAAAAACCACACTTTATTATTATGATTATTAGGTTTAGGCTCACAAACTTAAAAATCGTCTCCCCAGCCTTGCGCTTGAGATTCGTATTCTTCCCAGTCGTATATGGCATCATCATCATCTTCCCCGGAATCTTCGGTTATCATTCTTAAGGCAGTTTCAAAATCAACCAACTCTGGCTCCTCTTCATCTTCGGAGTCCTCAAAAGCTGATGCCAAACTTTGCTTCTTAGATTTCTTAGACTTTGACTTGGACTTAGGTGGCGATTTTGGCGATTGAGTTATAGAAGGCATATCTATATCAAACATGCACTCATCAGCACTATCAGCAGGATTAATAATGCTATCATCGGACTCCGAAGTAGATGTTGAATCGTCCAAAGGCACTTTTTTCAAAGTTAAAGCATCGGAACTCTCAAACCATTCCCTTGTTACTAGAATCTTTTGAAGTGTTGTTGGATGGGTATTGCATCGCCGGTCACGACAAATTATACCTGCACGCGAGAACAGCCTTTCAACCTACAAAACAAATATAATTAGGCATTTATTAATTTTTTTGCAGCTTAAAATAGTAAATATAAACATAAACCAACATTATCTCTAAGTAATGGCACGGCGCCCATAATAGGCAATAAGGCAGAAACACTAAATTAACTAAAAATATAATACTTACAGCAGCAGTGGATGCTGGTCTCGACATAATTGCACGAAATAGATTTGCAAGCATTGGAAAGGTGGTTGCGTTTCTTGTCCAGTAATCAACAATGTCTTCATCCACTATTTTTTCGAACAAATACGCCTGTATTTCGAGAGCAATAATTCGTAGAAAGCTGTTATTTTTTTCTGGACTCGTCTGAGATTCCGATGCAGCAGAGGACGATGCGCCAACAACATGCTCCAAAAATCCAATATTCTCCTGATTAGTGTAATCATGAAGCTTTTCAGATTTGGAATAAGTCTTGCGACTCAATGGATTTTTTTTATCTTCATCATCCATTTTAGTTGTGGTGGAGTAGCTGGTTGGGATACCGTACTGATCACTGGAGGTTGCAACACAGAATTCTTCTAAGTTGGCAATAATGTTAGCATCTGACATTATTGGGATGTCTTTTTCGTAGTTATCTGTATGAAAAAAACAAAACGCAAAAAATCAAGATTGTAAAACATAATCTCATAATTCAACATTTGTTTTCAACTTTCTGTCTTTTTACAACACTTAAAACATCGAACACAATATAAATGCACTGGATTCATAAAACTATTTACTTACACAACCGCATGTAATTAAACATGTACAACTTCCTCCAGGGGTGCAAAAAGGTTGCTGCCACTAATACAGGGTCAGAAAACCATGAAGCGAACCGAGTCAAAAATTCTGATAGAACTGCCGAACGGACGCAAAGAGTATCATCATTAACTTCTAGAGTGACCAACCCTGTAATAAAAAAACATAATTTCATAATATTACGACACTAACCAACATTAACTTGACGCACAGTACAAGCTTTTTATTTATTTAACGCTTTATTAAATATTTTGCTGCATTTTTTGAATATATTTGTAATGAAATGTGACTTTGATATTTTAAAATCATTTCAATAATTTATAACTTACTTTGGTAAGTTTCCAATAGTGTAGGCAAAATATTTCCTGCAGTAATTCCGTCACTCTGTAATTTGTCGGTGGCTTCAGCTAATGGCCCAAGGAGAGAGCAGTAAACTTTAAGATTCCTGTGGTCTGTCTCTGTAAGGACCTCGGGTTTGGTCAGCGAATTTACGAAAAATGATCCAGATTTTGCTGCCAGCGCATGATGAATGATGGAATTCACCGCATTGAACATTCTAGGCTGAACAATCAAACACAAAACAACACGAAAGCTAATAGATTATTCAATTCAATTCAATTAAAACATGTTAGCAATTATTCAATGAATTTTGTTGTTTCCAAAATATATAAGAGAAAATCATGTAATATGTCTTACCTCCAAGAGTAAATAAATAATATCGAATTCCGCATTCCACCTGGTCTCACTTTTTTTAGGAAATCCGCGTCCTGTTTGAAGAAGTAGAAGGTCTCGAAGCAACTGCGATCTCATTATTTTTGTAATACAAAGCATAGCCTTGTTTACCGAAGTACCAACATGACCGAGGTTGGCATTTTTTACAACCAACTGAAGCGTATGAGCTGAGCACCTATACGTGGAATGGCTCGGACCTAATGGTCGGGGTAAATTAGTCTGCAATGAATTCCTCTTTTTTGATCCAGCATCAAAAGCAGCAACCATGTTGCTCCCGTTGTCTATAACAATGCTTGAGACCTGTAAAAAATTATAATCAAAAATTAAATTTTGTTTGGCGCGTACATTACGTTATAAGCAACATAACTATATTACATATTAGCATTTATTGATGCAATAGCTTAAGAATTGTAATCTGTGTTTTGTATTTTCATACCTTTTCTTCCAACTCAAAGTCCAAAAGAATTTCATTCACACAGGCTCTCAACGCAACTCCAGTGTGCCTACCTTTCAGCTCCTTGAGGGCAAGCATGCGGGATCCCCACTGAAATGATTCAGTTACGTACATAGCCATAACGGCAATGACACCTTTATTCTTTTTTGTTGACCATCCGTCAACAACAATACTCACGTAAGGAATTGATCTAAAAAGTTGCCGCAAGTCGCTTTTTGCCTAACAAAATTTTAAGATAACCAAATGTGGTATGCGTTATTATACTAAAATTAAATAATGCTAATAAAAATAAATTATTTATTGGAATAAATATCATATTTAATTTACGTACTTTCAAACTACATTCATCCATTCTTCGGCTCATCGTTCTACCGCTCATGGGACGGATGCAAGGATCTAATGATGCAACCATTATCTGGAACGCATCCCATCGACTCATTTGAAATGCATGGTTGTTAAGAACTAAATAGCGCACACAATTTAATTCATATAGCTTTTGTTTTGGATTTCGTTTTGAATAGAATCCAAGCTCCGCATCTCTAGGAACAGGAGAACATTCCAAAACCTTTCCTATTCCGTGTGACATCTACAAAGATCAAAATCAACACAACATTATGTATAGTTACAATAATTACAGCCAAATAATCTAATAGAACTGACTAGCTATGGTTATGGTAGAGGTACAATAAAAACAAAAACTCAAAAACAACAATGCTATAAATCTGTCTCTTTTGTCTGTCGTCTGTGAGTTTCAGTTGTAACACCGTAAACTGTATTTAAATTATCAATAATAATGATGCCGCTGCACTACATTTTATATGATAGGTGCTACAACACAAAATACTAATGAAAATAAAAGTAAATCATGTACTAAAGAATTTTAACAGGTCTTACTGCAAGATGCCGCGTTAGATTTCCATAGGTTGAAGTGTGACCCGCATAAATTGAGCTATCAGCAGGACAGTATTTACACTGTACTACATATCGCTTTTCCACTTCCTTAGCTGTTGTGGTAACAGCCTCTTCCCGATGACCCAGGTAAACGAAATGTTTGGCTATTTTCTTACTTAAATGAAAATTAGGTCGTAGCTTATAACTCCAGCTAGACGGGGATGGGCTTGGAGATGATCCATTTGAATCCACATTGCGACTGCGACTGCAACTAGTATTACCCGATGGAGGAGTTGTAGGTGTGATAGGCGGAGAAAAAGGAATAGAAATATTGGGATCGGAATTTTGAAGAACATCTGTGTCGTCTTCCTCCATTTCAAAATCCATGCCCAAAAGTACATCAACAGCATGACTTGTTTCACTCTGCTTAGCTGGAGACGAGATTTCTGCAAACAAAAAATAAATAAAACAAATTAAAATGGGCTATTTTATATGTTGCCACAACGTGTATTTACAACTTTTACATCTCAAACTAGACGTATTTAATACTCATGTGGTGTAATTTGCTAAAACATTTAAGTAGATATGAATTTTAATTATTTAATAAAATTATAAACTTACCCATATTTTGCAACGGCGAGCATTTTCTCCGTACTAACGGACGAGGTGGTGTTCGATTGAGATGTACGACGCCTTCCGAACTGCCTACTAGAAACGGCTCAGATGATGTTGTTGTTGGAATTTCGAGTTTTGCATTGGGTTTTACAATCTTACTGCTGACAACGGGGTTTCTTGGTGCTTCTGAAACTGTTGGAACGGACGAATTGGAGTTTGAATCAGAATACTCTTCAACATCGACTAATGTTGAGGATGATAATAATGACACAGATTCTGTAGAAGATCCGGATGTAGAGAGCGATCTGCTGCTGCTTCGGTTTCGTTTGGATGAAGACCTTGTTACGGCTGGTGATACAACCTTTTCCGGTTTTGAAAATTCAGTTGCAATACAGGATTGGCTTGATTCTAATTCTTTTTTGACAACAGGTTTTTTCGGTTTCAACTTTCGTGCTGCAGCTGTAGCTGCAATAGCGGGGATTGCCTTATTTGTGGTTTTGGCAGGTTGGGCTATAGATTTAGTAGCCTTACCCATTTTGCTTGAGTAGTTAAGACAAAATGAGATTAAGATGATGGTTTAGGCTTAGAAAAATTGACTGACTTCTTCTTTCTCGAAAACAAATTACAAATAAAACAGCTACTAGGATTTGGTCCACCTTTTATACTCTAGTAACCTTCGTGTTTGTAAACTGACGCAGTTTAAGATAAAGCAAAAATTAAGACAACTACAAACTGTAGTTAGTACATAAGTTATATAAAGGAATAAAAAAATGAATAATTGTATCTACTTTAAATAAGAAAAAAAGAAATTGATAATTACAAAATATGTTTAAAATCCTATTTAAATAATAGGCCACCCAAAAACAAAGCGACCTATTTATTTAAGCCATGAATGACTTAAATAAAATTAAAAAATTACCCTATTGGGATTATATTAATATAGTCACTATGTATAGTACTACCGCTTGCGGTAATAAAGTAATCAGAAATAACGCCGTTAAAGTCACGCCAAAATCTTAACTTTCCACCTTCGGCAGTTTCTGGAGATGATGACGCGCTGAGTAAATGGTAATTCATGGAATGCACGGGGTTCATTTCTTCAATCCGTGAAGTGTTGCAACCCATTCTTTGTAGTACTTCTAGCATAATTGGAACAGATGATGGCTTCAAGGAAATTGTTCCAATGTACAAAAATAACACTGCTTTTGCAACATCAGCAACAGTAAAAAATTCCAAGTTAATGACGTGGTCAGACCCTGTTCCTGTGGTAGTTTCACTCTCTAGACTGTCTTGATTCGGATTCAGCTAATTATGTAAATCAAGCATGTTTCAATATCAATATTTGTGCAAGATTAAGACTGAGATTCAGGTCATAGCCCACAACGATAATAACTTTTAAATAATGCATTAATCTGTTTCTTTGAGTAATAACTATACCGTTGTGGTTATATAAGTATTTATAGTCTATATTTTTGCTTGCTATTATATTATTATGCTAAGCAAGACAGAGAGTAGAGTTGTGTAACTTAATTTATGTATTGAATTATATTGTGTACCTGATTGACATTTGCATTAAGCTGATCATTTGGAGGAGCTGGATCTTCCTCTTCACCACCATTGAAAAACTCAATAAGAAATCCATGGAATGGTATAAAACCGTCAAGGCATAGAATTACCTTGTCTGTAAACGCAAATTGGTTATGTCTGTTTTGCAATGCGAGTATACTATGTCGCTGAGCAGCACCAGCATTTGAATATTGAAAAATTATAGTTGGAATCTGTGTAAGTATTAAAAAAACAGTATTGTTAGCTAGTCACTATTACTTGTAGCATAATTGTAATTTGCAGTTACAAGTTTAGAAAATTAGAAATAAAAGAAGAAACATGAAAATCAAAATTTGAATTTGAGATCTACTATGCTTAATTATTCTGTGTGCTCACCGGCTCCGGTATCCCTGCCATTGAACTTTTTAGGCTGTAACTTTTAGTTTAGTGAAAAACAGCAATCGGCTCTTGTTGGGACTGCAGTCTTGTGCAAAATTCAATATTTAATTTAAAATAATGAATCTTTAATTCAAACAAAAATATAATATGGAAATGCAAAATAAAAAATAAAATTTGTGCTACTTTGGAATATTTTATACTGTTATGAAGTTGTGTTGTAACTTTGAAGTTAAAATAAACTCAACACTCAAAGCAATTAATTCTATCACTGGCCTGTCAGAGTTTGTTCGAAACGAACAGAGTGAAATTCGAACTAACTAGTCAGTTACAATGCAAATTCACTACTGATTTAACATTTAAGATTTCAACTGACTAAAATATTTAAATTTAAAGACGTTGAGTGTGCTTCTTGGTTACATTTGTTTTGATATACTATTGAAAATATACCACTATATTATAAAGTATCAGTACTTAACCTAATAAAACCTCTAGCAGTGCCACTTTAAAGCTTTAAACTTGGTTGTTTCAATTTTCAATGATTAAAAGCAGTTACAGTACAGCTACAATTGCGTCAGTTGTATGCTCAAGGTTAAGTACAGTACATTAATAATTTATTCAAATTCAAAGATCTATAATTAAACTATGAAATAGGTCAGCGTTAGCGTTAAATTTCGTTAGCATTATCTATATTATACTAACTTTTACCTAGATTTATGAACCTTTCTAAACCCTAAATAAAATTTGTTCTTTAAGAGTAAGTAAGTAGCAAGCTAGCAAGTAAAAAGGTGTTATATCAGTTCTTTTGTTTGATGTTTGAACTTTGAGTAAGTACCTTGACTCTGACCATAAGTAAACAGTCAAATCTACTATTTATATTTAATGAATTAATGTATTGTTAGTCACAATCATAACTACTAGCAAAAGTAGGAGCCGGAAGTACTTTAACAAAATAAATGGGATTATGAAATGGTTGGCATGAGTTTTTCTTTTTCTGTCACTAATATTTTATAATTTCTTGCTTGAAGTAACAAACAATTTGGTAGTGCTACTGAATTTCCTAAGCTACATATATGCTGCGTTTATTGAGCTAAATATACTTATCTAATAATTTAATTAGGATTACGCATTTTTTGTGTTTAAGTTCAAACAACTTTACACTTTACAGTACAAATTACAACAAATTACTGCTTACATTTACATTGTAATTGTAAAGTGATACCTAGGCTTTATTAAGTTAAACCGGAATGATAAATAATGACCTTGGTCTTTTGGTGTCAGCTCTTTTATCATTAGAACGCCTAATCAAAAGACGTCAAGAATTGTTATTTAAAGACCTAACTCGCACTAACTACACTCTTGTCGAACATCTAATCCGAAGTTCAATATATCTAAAGTGCTGAAACACTACAAATAATAAAATTTCGTCATCTTCATCCCCAAGCAACACAGTAAGCACGTTTTTATAACAATTAACTTTATGTAGCGTTTGTAATTTGTAATCTTGCTTTATTGTTTAGTATTATTACTTTTAAATGTTGTTTTGTAGTCAACGTACAAGTTTTAAATATGCAAAGCTTCATTGAAATAAAGTTTATTTTATTTAGCTATATTTGTTACAGGCACTGGTAGCATAGATCTATAAATCTTGATTAAAGAACTGTAGATGTTTATATTGATTAATTGATGTACGAAATATGCTATGCTTTATTGCCTCAAGTGTACTATGATAATGTATAATCCGTGTGACAACATTAAGAATTACAATTATTAATTTTTAAATATGTTTTACAAGTGTTACTTTGATTTAAAGGATAACTTGGAAACGTTACCAGCTATAAAGGAAAACAGTGTTGTTACTAATAATGAGGATTGTGGACGTCAAGAAGACAAAATACTCAACTCTACAAATCAACTGCAACAAGTTGAATGCTTGCCGTGTCCATATCCGGGTCCAACTGATGTTAATAGCTATAAATCGTTGTTTGAAGTAGGTTCTCATGAAAATAAAAATCAATATACAAGCAGTTTGAAGATTGAAGAATCAATATTAATCAGAGACCAAGTGACAGATGGCCAAGGAGTTGTGACTGGTCCCACCCCCAACAACAATCAAACAGGTTAGGGTCATTTAAAAATAATTAAGGCTGAATTTTCAATTAAAGGGATAAAACAAGTAACGATTGGTAACACATTAGATTGCGTTAAATAGGTTTATTGATTTGTAGTGTTGTACTTTTAAATATCTTTTTTAATTACGTCTAGTCATCAGCTTAGCTCTAATAACAATAATTTGGATGAGCTACAAGCAACAGTGCAACATTATTGTATTACTATTTTACCGTTGAGGGCAGAGTTCAAACTACAATTTTTTTTACAGATGATACTGCTTTCGAAATTCAGAGTTCAAATAGTTTAATAATACCTAATGAAATTGATGCAGACACATCTGGATTTGGTGTTCCAACTACTTCTCACAAGTTCAACGTTGACAGCGCAAACACTGAGGAAAGTTCTGAAGAAAACATGAGTTCCACTTCTAGCACAGTTTCAACTTCAAGTCCTCATGTGGCATTTAGCCATTTTGCAAATGTTACGCAGGCTGACGTCAATAACATCGAAGATATTATACGTAAGCGCTTTTTTTAGGCATAAGTTAATAAAAGTTAGCAAAGATGTGTTCAAAGCTGCTTACGAGTGCCTATTATAAATAATAATGATATTTTAAATTAACTTCAGTTTAACAGAAGTATAAATTTCATTTTTCATTTAGGAAAATCTGTTGCTGCAGCTCTATCTTCCATGAAGTCTTCTGTGAGCATCAGTAGTGAATCTAACAGTTCACATTGGGTGTAACAACTATTTTAGTGCAGACGGTGATTCATCTAAAGCTGTTCGGAAACGAAGAAATTTAGTGCTGCAAACTCAAGGTACTCCTGCTAATCCAGTAACTCCTGTATTTTCAGTTACTCCTGTGTCCCAAGGTACTCCTGTAGCTCCAGCTTCACCGACTGCTGCAACATCTGTTGCTTCTGCAAATGCGATTTTGCCTGTTACGTCTGTTCAAGTGCCATTGCCAGCGCCAACACTTTCAACATTCTTTAAAGTACCAGAAATTTCATGTGTTCCAACTGTACAAGCTACAGGTTTACATTTGATTTCACCTGAGTGTTCTAATTTAAGTGTAGGTTTGCCATCTTTATATAATTATGATCAAGCATACTTATCAGATCTTGCTGATTCTTCTTGTGATTTAACTAATGATGTTTCTCACAAAGCTAAAGGTGATGTCAACAACAGCAACGCTGAAGAGGTTAAAAAGGAACCAAAACATCAATTTGAAAATTATCCAAAAAGACAAAAAAGGTCAGATATTGAATTTATTCCCATGGGCAATAGTAAATCGTTTGATTGTTGCCTAACAGGCAAGACTGCAACTAGTTTAACGTTACAAAATAATAAAAATAATGATAATCTGAATATTATAAATGTTAAACTTGACAATGACACTGACACAGACGTCACTCTACCTATAAACCAATATAATAAACAATCCACAGCTTTTGACATTGTGCCGATAGAAGTTATAAAACAGCAGTTTAAAATCCTTGATATGGATAATGGCTATTTATGTAGACATAGCAATTGCAACAAAATCGTCCGTCACCGACAATCATTGCGCCGACATTGGGAATCTCATTTCAAAAAATATAAAATTGATAGTGCAAATAAAATGAAAGACCGGATAGAGACTAGTAAATGTAAAGATAAGGTTGCTCATGCTAAAGATATATCTGTACAAAAACTGAACTCACTTAAAGTTAATTGCATTGCAACTGCAGTTGCAACGCCAGATGTTGCAACAAAAACACAAGTAGGAGCATGCCGGGGCATTGAAGTTCAAAAAGGAATCAGTCAAACTCCTGCTCGGGTTAAGGTCAAATATGCTTGTTTAATTTGTGACGCTGTATTATCACGTAGAGACACGTATCAGCGTCACGTGCGGGGGCACAATCAACAATGTAATAGCTCCAACGTAGGTATTATTGGCAAATCTAAAAAAGACGAGGACAATAAGAATGCCATACCCCTTATAAGTTTTTCCAATTCAGATAGTTTTGATTCCGATCAGGATAATAATAATGTAAGTGAGTCCGAGGCTGACAACTTGGACTATGATAATTTTAAGCAGACACCAACTTTTAAAAAGCATAATTTTAGTAAATTATCACGCACAAAGTTGGATCTTGATAACAAATAATTTATAATCAATTAATCAATATAATCTGTTCTGTATTAAGTAATTAATTTTAATTATTTGTAAAGTTCTAAACCCTAATTTTATTTTCTTAGTATATGATTTACTTTTATTTTTTAATTTATTTTTTTGTTAAAAATAAAAGTGTGAGACACAATTGTTAGTGTCATTGATGTGTTAGTTTCTGACATTACCGCTAATTTTATTAAATGTTTTTGTTTATGATTTCAATTTATTATTTTTTAAGTAATTAAAAAAATAAATTACATAGATAATAAAAGAATAATAATAATATTGTTCAAATATAATAATTAAATATTGTTGCATACGCATTATTAAAATCTTCAGCATACCCCAATATTTAATTTAATTATTATTTTTTAGTTGAGTTGTAACACTAAATTCCATTACACGTTTGCCACATGCTTTATACTTATAACCTATACAGTAAAGCATTAGCATACAGCATTAGTATAAAATATATATTTATATATACGGCATACGGTAGGTAGGTACTACTTAAGGTACTTAGGTACTCCACGGTAGTCCACAGTACTCCACAGCGTACAGCGTACAGTGGACGAAAAAAGATGCTCCTGTAGTTGGGGGTCGGCCCAGAAAGCAGGCGGAGTGGAAATTTCATAGTCGAAGGCATGGGCTCCACTCGGCTCCACACAGCTCCAAAACTCGAGGAGTCCGTTTTATTTTTCTTGGAGGGCTCCTATGCGCCTTTTTTTCGTCGAAAAAAAGACCGATCAAAAAGACGAGAACGACGGCATTTCGTTCTCGATTGGCTTACAATGTTCAGAATCTACCAAGCCGAACACAATTATTTGATGCAATCTGCCGTTAATGCAGTTATCTATGGAATGCGAACTCACGCCAGATGGAATAACAAAGTTCTTGATTTCAGGTTCAATAAACGGGTACTTAAGCGTACTATTAGTAAGGTTCAGTCGATGCTTTTCAATAGCTAGTGGTGAAACGGTCTGTCTTTTCAAGTATAGTACAGCATTACCAATGTCCACACGAAACGGACAACCCGAGTAGCCGGTTCTTGTTTCAGTTTCTGCATCAATGCAAAAGGCAGGATGCATCCTCGCATAATTATTCGGATATCGGTTTCTCCTGGTAACATTCGCGTCTGTGTGAAGAACGGTGATTCTGGCCTTCCCACCATTGTAAACGGCTTTGATTCGCTAGCAATGTTATACCTAGCCATAAAACCGTCGTCAAGTTTGGTAAATGTGTCTGGAGTCGTGTTGGGTATGTACAACTGGTTCAGCATTTCGTTTTTCTTTTCAATTGGATTTGATGAGAGTTCCTTCTTCAAGTAAGAACTGATAGCGTAATGATTTGAATTATCGAATATCAACTGTCTATTTAGATAGAACTCCATATTACTGAATAAACCATAGAACAGCATTGAACACGGAGCGACCAAATCAGTAGCAGCTGTTGGCTTTCCATCTGCTAGCAATACACGGCATGTGAGATCTAAATAAAATCCGTCTAAGGCATAATACTTGCCCGGAGATTTCAGTATATCAAAAATGATTGGATTTTTGTTATTTCGCGGGCTAAGTACAGGGTAGTATGGGTTATACTCTGGGGCATCTTCAATGCTGACGATGGTTGGGGGCAATATGTCCAGAATAAGGCTGTTTTGAATGGATTTTTGAGAACCCTCGTAAATTGTAGATTCATCATAAACTCCTGGTGTAGAATCCATGATGTGACAGAGCTGTAAATTTTGTCTTGATATTGCTTGATTGTAGGCTAACTGCTGAATGAAGTAGAATGCAAAAGACACTAGTTTATAAGTTATTCACGTCTGTATGCTTTCCTTCGTCTTCCTGCTCCAGACTAAGCACATGATCTGCCTCCTCCACGTTGCTTAGTATGCTTAATTGGATTTAGTCTAAGACGCCCACCGGTTTGCGCACGCCCACGGTGGCGAACGTATCTTCTTCTTGATTCACCAGACTGTTCTTTTCTACGACGTACACAGCGTCCTTCAGTCTGAGTCTTGGCCATGATGCGTTTTGCAACCTTTGTATTAGTTTTTGAGCAAGCTGCACAACAATGAGTTACACGGCACTTGTAAGAATTTGGACGGCGCTTCGATGGCTGCCGAATTCTAAGTGGAACTAAATTTTGGGTATTTTCTAGATCTATTTTACTGTTTGCACTGCTGTCGGTAATATTATCCAGTCGAACGCCGACAATATTTTCTTTAGTTCCTATTTGTTCTTTTTCTTGAGTTGTAATGCTTTTAATTGGTTCAAGTGTACAGTATTCATCAAATAAACTATCTTTTAAAAGTTCTTCGTCCACACTTGAAAGCGTTTCACCAGTGTCAGATTTGTAAACGTTTTTACACACAACTTTTCTCATGATTTACAACATGTTTGGTTATTTTGTAACTAAATTGAAGCACTGCACTGTTGTTTAAAATAATTTTGCAAGTAACATGGCTGACGTTGTTGTTGCTTGAAAGTTGAATTAGAAATGATTCGCAAATGCAAAAAAGTGTCTTTTTATATTAAATATTCAGTTTATACTTTCCGAGGCTTAAACTGCAGTTCAATTATAGTTTGCGAGTTCTCAGGAAGGGTGACAAGGCTTCTGTATTCGTTCAAAAGTGTTATTCGTATTACTTGCTACCCCTGCTGTTTAAGAGGCAAATATTATATTGGCAAAAAGTTGTCTCCTTATTATACTCGCTGGAAATGTCCACTGAGCGCAGCAACGGTAGAGCATGGGTAGCGTAGAGCTGGTTTTCAATCAAGTTGCATGTTATAGGCATTCGCTTAGCTGGTTTAGTGTGTTCAGGATCAACATCCTCATCAAATTCTTCCTTATCCTTTTCTTGTTCTTCTTCTTTTAATAATAATAATAATAATAATTTATTCATTGAGTCGATTTGGCCGCAGCCCATACAACATTGGTTATTTACATTTTTAGCTTTACAGAGGTAATTGATCCTTGGTTCTTCTTCTTTTGCTAATTCTTGTTTAAGTTGCGCAGATTCATCAGATTTGAATATAAGATTGTCATTAAAGCTAAAAAATCTATTAACAAGTACTGAAAGCTGGACTGTAATGTCTTCTCTTGGTATACTGAGATGCCCATCAGCATGTTGAAACTGCACTCGCGTATCAGCCCACAAACTAGCTAACAAAGTTCGGTTAATTTCGTGTATGACGTGATCCAAATCAAGTTCTTCTGGTTCTTTCATTGGCACAAAGTTTGCATATTTCTTAAAAATGCGTAAGTCCATATATTCATAGTCTACAATTTCACTGTACGTCTCGTCGTCAAAGTCAAACTCAGACTCGTAGACGCCATTATAGAACTTGTCGTGTTGCTGTAGTCCTAAACAAATGGCAATAGGTTCAGTCAAAAACAACATACTCGTGCTCACTGCATTCAAATGTAAGCTTGCACTTTGTGTTACTCTTATCCAAAGGAAATTTGATCTTTAGCTTCAAGTTAAAAACTTTGGGTCGGCCATCTCAGTATTGAAACGCTCAAAGAATTTGCGAAAATCTGAGTCACCGTGGTTATTTTCTCTTCTAAACATCATAATGTTTTCAAAACACTGGTATAGCTGTATAACATTGTCCATATTTTGAAACTTTTCAGCGCCAAAATTTAAAAATGTGCCCATTGGAATATTATCGAAGTCTGATTGAAGTACATTTTCATAGGGCAGATGGTTTCCTGACATGAATCTTGTTCTGCTTTGCTTAAAAAACAATGCAAGATTAGTTAGAATTTCAACTATAAGACTGTTTAATGGAGACAGGTCATCGCCGTAACTCCTGCAGTAGGTGAACGAGGCAGAAAGAGTGGGGGACTCATAGTAGGAACGCAAAACAGTATTACTAAGCTGTGTAAAATTGTGCACCAAGACCGGTACAAAACTACAATTGAATACACATGTCAACAAAAACCTACCTTTATCTGCTTCGCGTACATACCGCCAACACCCCAATACGATGATGAAATCGCAAACCTTTTCAAAGACACCCCTCAACTAAGTAGACATAAATGCATTTTGATGGGAGACTATAACAGTAGAACGGGAAACTTTAGGAACCAATCAGACGCCACGCAACAATTCAACGAATCCAGGAACTCGTTAGACCCGATCACTAACAAGAGAGGAAAAAAGCTAACAGAGCTCATTACGGAACATGAACTTATAGTGCTAAATGAAAGAACTCCCTCTGATCAACAAGGCAACCATACATACATAGGACAAAATGGCAGTAGCCTTATTGACCTGTGCATGTGTAACGACAAGGCAATTGACCATGTAGAAGACTTCTCAATAATCGACAGTATAGAATCTGACCACCTCCCAATTTTGATTAAGTTTGCACAAAGCACCAAAACAAACACCTATACCCAAAATAAAGTGGAGGAAAAAATACACTGGAACAAAGAGAAGGCCATGGACTTTCAGAGGCAGCTGAAAAAGGATAGTAAAAACCTAAACTTCAACCAATGTGACTTCAATACATTGAGCAATCTAGTCTACCAAACTGCGGGTAAAGTTGGAATGCGCATCAAGACCAATGCTGACATGAGGAAAAATAACGGTCCTAAGTGGTTCGACAAAAAATGCAATATAGCCAAACGAAATACCTTGTTTTTGCTGCACAAACATCGGAAGAATGCACTGCATAATCGTGATACAAATGACAGCCTAGATAACTTAATGCGAGCTAAAAAAGATTATAGGAAACTCTGCCAAGACAAAAAGAAAACCTCCTATGAGCTAGTCCAAAACGAAATCCACAAATGTAAAGACTCAGCAGGATACTGGAGAGCATTGAACATGCTTAGGGACAAAAAGTATGGTTACAAAACAAACGACATCACCAAATCCCAGTGGGATGCGCACTTTCGATCCGTTTTCGAAACCTCAGACACTGACATAGAAGTGTGCAATCCTCATGCTCAAACCCTACTATTTGACACGGCGTTACTTGACGCTGAGATTACACTAGAAGAGCTGTTTAAATCGATTAAGAACCTCGCTAACAACAAATCCCTAGGAGCAGATGGCATACCTAACGAAGTATGGAAAAATTTGGACGCCTTATCCTATGAGTACTTACTCCTACTACTCATCACAGCAAAAGTTGAAAACATACCTACAAGCTGGGCAGAAATAATAACAGCACCAATATTTAAGAAAGGCGATGCAGAGCTACCTATTAATTACAGGCCTATTGCCCTAATTAATACAATCACCAAGATGTACACATGTGTAATGTCCAACAGGCTGAACTCATTTTGCTTTACAAATCACATAATTTCTGAAAACCAAGCAGCCTATAGAAAAGGGAAAAGCTGTATGGGACATATATTTGCGCTTTACTCCTGTATCCTAAAACAACTAAATAGACCAGCTCTCAAGAAAAAAGGAAAACTGTATGCGCTGTTTGTAGACTTGAGCCAAGCCTTTGACTCTATCAAAAGGAACAAGCTGTGGTTTAGGCTAAAAGAAGCGGGCTTAAGTGACCTATATATATTAAAAATCAAAGAACTTTACGATTTGGCTAAAACCAAAGTGAGATGCAAGGGAGGATACACGGACATGATAAGAGTGATGGGAGGAGTCCTGCAAGGTGAAACGTTGTCACCTACTCTCTTTACCATATATATCGACAAAATCACCGAAATACTCCGAGCAAGCAATATACAAAATAATAATAATAATAATAATAGAGAGCCCTGGTGGTCCAGTGGTGCCGGGCGAGACATAGCGTCTGAGGCTCTCCATTACTGTTGACTCGGCGGGGGTTCGATTCCCACTTGCCTCGGATCTCTTTCGTGAGAAAGTTGATCTTAAAACGCCGGGCTCTCCACATGTGTGGCGATCTATATCATTAAACGCTTACTTGGCTCTGTGTTAGTACGGGGTAAGCTAGTCACACGGGGGTCTGTGTTGGGAGACCAGATCTTAAGCGATTTGAAACGCCTGACCCCTCAAAAACTAAACCTTTTCAAACCTTTTCAAACCTTTTCAAACAAGGAATTCAGATGTTCACAATTGAACTACTTATACTGCTTTACGCAGATGACATCATCCTCCTTGCATCTAACGAACTGGACTTACAAAGGCAAATCAACACACTGAGCAGCTTCTTTAAAGAAAATGACCTAACGGTCAACTTGTCGAAAACCAAGGTCATGATCTTCCGCAAAGGCAATAATATCAGCAAGACTATTAAGTTTAAATGGGAAAGCAAACCGCTAGAGATTGTCAGCCAGTACGTCTATCTTGGCGTTCCTTTCACGCACATCGGAGTGTTTAATGCGGCAAAAGATCACTTCTTTGGAAAAGCAAGACTCGCGCAAGCCAAGCTATTTGACCTTTTCTACCGGGCAAAAGTTAAAGACATAAATATACATGTAAGGCTGTTTAAATCTCTTGTAAGCTCAATCTTGATGTACGCTGCTCCTGTCTGGGGATTACGCTATAGCGAGGAACTAGAAACCTTCCAAACAATGTTTCTAAGACGGCTTACAGGCTCATCCAACTCAACACCAGGATACTACCTAAGACTAGAAACAGGAGCACAAAACATCAAGATGCAGCTATTCAAAGCACTGCTGACGTTCCTTGAAAAAACCATCAACTCCAAGGAAAATAGTATCACTAAAAACTGCTACCATGAGATATTACAGATCAAGGCCACAGACGCTAGATATAACTGGATGAAACAAGTTAGAAAGATCTTTGCTGATGCTTCTTTGGAAGGGACGCTCGAGAATCTGAGCAGCAAATACATAAAGCAACATAAAGCGGTAATATTAGAGAAGTATCGACTTAGCTGTATGAACATGGACGTACAAAGAATGCAAAGTTGCAGCACACTGAAACATTACAGCCGCCTAAAGACCCACGCTCTAAGATCAGACTACTTTGAGATGGGATTAGCCTGGAACAAGGTAAAATTCATACTGAATTTACGATCTGGCCTGCCTAGAATTGTCCTTCGAGGAAAGGTCATTAACCTTAATGGAATGAACAGACTATGGAAACGATTAGAGACACCTTACTGCGACCTATGTGGGAGGGAAGAGGAAGACACCTTCCACGTAATGCTGAACTGTCCACACTACGTATATCCAAGAACAAAATTCCTTAGAAAAATAAGCAACTCAAGACCAACCAGGAAGAGCTTTATGGAACAAGTTTACTGCGAATATCACAACGCAGAGGGATTTGAACTACTCTTTAATTTCTGGGATACAGCCATTAGGACTCGAAATTTCTACTACAGATGTATCGGAGAGGCCTGACTTCCCCCTCTTCCCCCCCCCGTCATCAAACTACAAATGACTCCCTTCCTCCTTCTTTTATCAAGACACCGAGAGGAAAAAATACTCGATATCACATTCACATCCATTTAATTATAACATGACTAAGAATGAATATATTATATTTTGTAAGAAAAATTACTAACATGCTCTCTTTTCAGCCAAGAAATAACCATAATCACATATACTACATCAAAAATATTTATTACCATATTAAACCGAGGATCAATTACCCCTGTAAAGCTAAACATGTAAATAACCAATGTTGTATGGGCTGCGGCCAAATCGACTCAATGAATAAATTATTATTAATTATTATTATTAATGGAGACAGGTTCTGAAGTAGCGTATGTATATTGTCAGGATTTAAACTTAATGAGCTTTGTGCATCGTCAAACGGCATGATGTCTTGGTGCAGCCTTAAATTTAAAGTAAGTCTACTCATGAATTCTTTTAATCTAGTATCTTGTTTTTGGTAGTTAAGAAATTCCCATATAGTTGGTTTATAGTTTGAAAATAATTTGCCATTCGCTTCTACGTCCACGGCGACTGTACTTTGCACTTTTTGTGCTGGTGGTTTCTGAACGGGTTTCATTATAGCATGTTGTGGGTTGGAAGTATACCTGAGGCTCACAAGTCCGACGTCGTAATTTTCAAGGTCTAGAGGTGTACGGAGGACAGCAACAAAGTTGGACGGGGTGTTTTCAGTATAAATATTGTTTTGCTGGTCATTTGTCATTGTAATGTAGATGTTTTCGGTACCTGCTGGGTCTCGATCTAATGAGGAACAGCAATTTTTGTCCAATCTTATGCGTTTGTTGTTGATATGCTTTTTGATAGCATTTGTAAAATATGGAATGAACGGTGTAGAATTCATGTAGATTCTTCAACTCTACTGAGCTTTTCTTTATAGAACGATCCAGTAATGTTGTTGTGATTTAAATCTTCCAAGTAGTATGTTATTGGTATGGTTTTCAAGTTGACAGCCCTCACAATGAACAGTTCAACACTAAAGTTCTGGTTGTAGCTTGGGTAAAGGATAGAAATACATTAACTCGATTGCTCGCAAGCCTCTCTATTTATACAATTTTTATTAACTGGTATTTTAACTCACGTGATACGCTTTATTATACTTAACTTTCTCAAATGTCAATTTTGTACGGCTTATTCGCACACGGTCGCCAGGCTTGAACACTAGTCTACGCTTTGTAGTGTCGTTAATTAGGTCTGAGTACATGGTTTCCCATACATCATTTTCATTCAAACTGTTAACGCTATTGGGTGACATCTTTATTGCAGAGTGAAATGTGTTGTTGTACGTTTTTACAAATGCAGGAAATATTTTGAGGATGCGGTTAGTTTGCTTTTTGGTTATGTACCTTGCCACCTTCTCAAAAATTGTCCTAAATAAGCAAATAAACACTATGTTTTAGCATGTGCATGCACCTGATATTCAATATAAAATATTAAACTTGTTGTTAAATGTGTATATAAGCTCACCTTAAGACTCTTTCTACTATACTTGATTTAGTCTCACTGTAGGTATTATAGTATTTTATTCCTTTGCTCTTTAAAAACTTGCGAAACGACTCTGCTCGAAATTCAGTACCTATAAGTAACAAATTGGTATATTGATATTGTGGTTAGCTCTATATACGTTTAAACTGGATTTATTTAAAACCGTTGAGTTATTTGTATGCTACCTCATTAGCCATATTAAGCTAACCTTGATCTGTAAATAAATAAATTGGCGTTATTTTTGCTTCTTGAAATATACTTTTCATAGCTTTAATCACTGTGTCTGGTCTTTTTTTCTTTATAAATCTGCAATACAGTTTCTTAGAACATGCATCAACGCAAAAAAGTATGTTTTCATATCCGGAATTTGCTTTTGCTTGGTCTTTACCAAGAATCTTGACATCCACACAGAATATTTCTCCTGCCATGTTCACAATGGTTCTTCTGCGCTTAAAGTTTTTCTTGATTGGTCTATGCAAACTAAAGGAGCGCAGCTGACTTAGTTCCTTGTCGACTTGTTTTTTATCGTGAAAATGATGATTGTTTAAAACGAGCCTTTAAGTCTTGAATTCAAGTATGATCTACGTATTTCTGCCATTTTTATAGATGCCAAGGTTTGCAACCACCACTGAGCTAGACGTAAATAAAACTGACAGTTTTATTGCAAAACTACACACTTTACAACATTTTACAATTTACAAATGTACAAGATTTTATTAACAACAAATAAATTTACAATAAAATTTTACTGAGTATTAAATTTTACAACATATTTGATTTTTACATACAATTATAAAATGCTATGAATAATTTTTAAATTAGGTAGTTACAAAAAATCAAACCTTTTATGACACGTTTTAGTATTTTAATTACATTGAAATCCAAAACTAACATTTTTACAGTAATAAAACAAACACAATGACAGTTCGCTAAGCTGGAATATTTTACAAGAATCGTTGACACAGTGTGTTTGTTGTCTGCTTGGCGGGCTTTTCTGCTGCTAACTTCAAGCTCTTTTAGTCGTTTTTCTTTATTCCACCGTAACTGCATTTCTCGTTCATGTTGTACAGTCAGTAAACGTAAAGCTTTTATTAAATCTTTATCAAGAATCAATATATTTTGAAAGCTTCTAGAACGGGAAAGCCTCACATACGTTGTACACGCAAGTGTTTCTCTAGTACCAAGATAAACACAACCTTTCTCAAATGTGCATCCTTGTGATTTGTGTATAGTCATGCCAAAATTTAGCACAAGAGGAAACGACTGCACTTTAATGTACTGTTTGGTTTCCTAATCTAGTTCAGTGTAAGAAATACGTGTAACTTTTACACCTTTGCCTCTTGAAGTGACAATTACATCATGTTCTCCATATCCAGGGAAATCGACAATGATAATATCCACAACATTGTTCCAAAAAAGTCGATTTTCTGATGCGTTGAAAATAATATCCACGACAGTCCCACGGCTTCCATTAACTAAATTGGTGGTAATGTCCATATTTCTGTTTAACATCACAGGTACGCCGTAGTCCAACTCCAGCGGGTCTTAAATCAAAGTACTATTAGCTGCCACAACCAATGGTATTTCAATAAATTTTAGGAAATATTTTGGATCATGTCTCTAAAATGAAAATAAAATGGAAAACGAGTTAATAATCGTACTAGCTAATAGTACAACAATTAAATTACAAATAAGGATTGCAAACGACAATAGTAACTATCTGTAACTAACTATTAGTTATTATCGTCATCATTATCCGAACCGGAATCAAATAAATCGCTGTCTAAAGGCAACATGTGCAATGGTTTTTTGTATTTTAGATTTGCAAGTCGAATTCGCTGATGAATATAGTGACGTTTTGATAACGTATTCAATTGTAATCCATACTGGTTAATGTTTTTTAAGCTTGCTGAATTGTAAACACAAATTTCGTGCGGATCAATGTGTACCGCTGAATGTTTTTTTTTTAATTTTAAAGGGTGTTTACTAATAAAAGCACAGTTGAAACAACGAAATTTCCCTCTCACAGAGCGTTCAAAATAAGAAACGGGAACCCCTGTTAGATTCGTATTGCAACTGGCACAGTTATATTTTTCTAATGGACGATCTTTAAGAATAGCACAGCTATATGACCGAAAAACAGGATCTACAATATATTTCTTTCAATTTTCGCTCCATGCATGTAAGTTTCAAGACCGACAATAATATGTACTGACTGTATCAGAAACAACAACTATGAGTGGGTTGCAGGAAACACAGTAAGAAAGCTTTTCCCTACACGAAGACAACACAGAGCCTTTGCAGCTCACAACCCAGTGATCTTCTGATAGTTTCTTCATTTGTTACTTTGAAGAAATGTACAAAGATACTTCACATCTTATACCAAGTTTTGTGGGTCGCAAACTAAACACCCCAAGCTCAGGGGCCAACATCCCTCTTCTGCCTTTAAATAACCTACTGTCAAAAGGTTGCTACACGTGAAACATATAGTATGCATATAGTATACTGTTTTAAAATCACAAACTTTGTATATCTAATTAAACTATATTTGTTTTTATTAAATTATGAATGTATAAGATAACGTACTTGTTGTGACTTGCAACATTTCTGTTAAGCTCATACAAATGTATTGAATTTTCGAACTGGTCCATCTCTTCTTCAGTAAGCGTTGTTTGTAGAATTTGTTGCTGCCTCTGTTGAAGTTTAAAAATATCATGTGGTGTACATCTCCAATAGCGCAAACGCATTAAAAACTGAAAGTATTCTTCTTGATCTGTGTCACTGCAGCTTTGGTTAAATTGTTCATCCAGAACAAATGATGTATTAAAAGATTGATATACGGATACTGCTTGTTGTACACTTTCAGATGGCGGAATTTGCAAACTGTGTGCACAGAGCGTACGATCCAATACACGAACACTGACAAAAATCGCCAAATGCTACAATTGTTCTTCCTCCAAAAGGCAAATGTGCTCGAGAATTATCAACTAGTCTTAAGTATTGATCTACAAAATGAAGAAGATTTAATCCAATTGTAGAAATTTCATCTAGCAGTAAGACTTTTACTTTACGAAATAAAATTTTATCTGCTACTGATATTCCATTACGCAACTGGTCAATTAAAGCACCTTTAGTATATGGACGTATTTTAAAAGCTGAATGTATAGTTGTCCGTTTTAGGTTTGCAGCAACACTACCAAGAAAGCAACACGTTTTAAATGCAAAAGATTGGTCTCAAGATTGTTTCTGAACAAGCATGTGGTGAATAGTTTTTAAAACTTGTGACTTGCCACTGCCAGGGATTCCGCACACGATAAGGCGTAGAGGTTTCTTATAAAATTGGTTTGAATTCAATTCCATTTGCGTTCGCACTATATCTACAATTCGTTTTTGTTTAGATAACAAAAAAGTGTACGGTATTTTAGGGGGTGCGTAGTGCTGCATAATAAGTGCGTGGTGTCGTTCACTGATAGATGTTCAGAGATTATTGTTATGTCTGTTATTGCGTTGTTTAGATCACACGTACAATTACAATCAATATTATCTCTGGCTGAAAGTTTTTTCTTACTGAAAATAGCTGCACACAAGCAGTGGTTTAGGTTAAAACCGTAAAAGTGGGATGTAGGAAATAGTGAAACTAGTGGTATAGAGTTGTTGTTTCGTTCAGACCCAGGCAGATATGTTTGTTAAAAAGTATTTTTTCAGCTTGAACTCTAAATTTGTCTGGTGTTTTCTTGCAACAACAGCATTTCACGTGGCGATAACAAAGTTTTCGAAAAGGTTCTGAAGCTTTCTTCTCGCTTGAAATATTTTGTTTTAATACACGTTTAGATGGACGAAGCCACATGCAATCGTCTCGTGTGTTGTTACAAAATAATCGTTGAATTTGTGTTGAAAAATACACGATCCTGCCATGACAAGTTTTACACGTAGTTCTCAGTTGTACTTGTTTAAAATTATTTGTGTTAAAGTTTGCATTTAAGTGTCTATTAGAGTACTTGAATTCACCAGTACGAGAGCAAAGAGACTTTTTAACTGTTGAATGCCTTCCACAATATTCACAGCTAACAATCGTAAACATACTGATGCAATGCAATTTGTTTGTTAGAGTATTGAAGCTCTGGGAAGAATTTATAGTAGTGCTTGTTCTTTGGCTGCTAAATAAAACAGACTTGAAGCGCAAACGTCATTAGATCGTTAAAGTTTTAACTGAATGGGTGGTGGGCATTTAAGTGGGCAGGGCGAACTTGCGCGCCTGCAAATAGGGTACTGAAATTTTCCTTTGCTTTATAAATTCTTAAAAACCTTTTCACAAGGATTGGTTGCTGGGTGACCGTAGAGGTGAAAAGGTCACTCCCATAGGAAGAAGTATAAAAAGGCAAACATTGTACAGTTTAAATCCAGTCTAAATAATATTCTAAAAGTAAAACCATTACAAATATTATAGATTTATTTTAAGTCAAAACGATCCAACAACAAACTGCCAGAACTTGGATTTTTTTTAACTCCAGACTTCAAACAAATTAGAAAAGATATAAGAGCACGAGTTGTGTTTGACGCAATAGAGCAAATTTACTTTTACCATTTTGGGCGCAAGAACCCAGGAATCACAAAGCATTCAAAAGTTGCTTTTTTCTTCTCCGAAAGCAACAGAATTTTAAATTGGGCAAACAAGATCCTTGAAGAACACAAAACTCATCCAATTCCAGGGCGACAAATTACTCAACTTCTCCCATATTTTGAGGACAAAAGTGTTTTTTTTATGTCGGACGAACCCAAGGACCGCCTAAAAAAATTTATTTACTGAAAAACACCTCATTATACCCTGTTATCTGCTCGCATTCGTTTTTGCGTCAATTTGTTGACAGGCAAATATAAAATGCTGATCAATGAAAATATTTCTAGCCGCTATTTAACAAAGTATCCAAATTACGGCGGTTCTACTGTGGCTTTCACTCTCTTGGAAATATACGAACTTGTTCAGTATTTGGAAACAACCAACGCAACTTTAAAGAAATTTAATCTGAATGAACTAACCAGTACTAATGCCGTGCCTGAGCAACCGATAAAGCGTGTGGAAGCAGTAAATTCTGAACCATCTAGCAAGATTTTGAAACTTGACGCTATCGATGAGACGAACAACAAGGAAGATTACAAGCAAGCGGCTAAAAGTTGCGATAAAACACAGAAACAACAATCAGACGGACCTATTACAACGAATACTGTTCCTGTTGATCCCGGGTTTTGGGAAGAAATATTTGCTGGGTTTCCGCCTTCGCCAACTGCTTCAATGAATTTTCACACAGGCCTCACAGGCGATTCAGACACTGCAGAATCTGACCAGGACTGTTCTTATGAGTGCGACGCCGATGACCAAAAGGATAAAAATAATAACTACTAAAAAGCAGCATTAAAATTAGGAAAGTGGCAGGGAAGAGAGTTAGGGATGGTGTGCAACTTAAAGCATTAAATATAGTTGAAGTAGTGTAAAAACATGAAAAGAAAAACCTGTGTAAAAGTGTAGTAATGGGCAATAAAATACTACTATGTAATCAAATATTCATTGTTCTTAAATAACTTAGAAGCGGCTCGTTTTAGAAAAAAAAATAAAAAATAGGTAAAATCGTATTTTGGTAGTGAGAGACAAAATTAGACATTTTTAAAAAGCAATTACCTGAAAAATCCGATTTTGTAATTATTAAACAAATATTTTTAAGTCTGTGGGAAAATAATAATTAATTTGTAAATAGTTACTTTTGAAAGTATGATTTACTAGTTAAAATTTTTTTTAAACATTATTATTTTTTAAACCTAAACTTCAAATAGTGTTTCTTTACAAAAACAAATATTTAAGAAATAGAGAAAAGTTTGATGTAATTTAAAAAAAAATAAAATGTAAATTCTTAATTTTCTGTAAGATATTTAAATTAAAACTGAACAAGTAACATAGTTAAGTTTAAAGTGTGAAAAAAAAACAAATAATAAAAATATAAAATGTACAGTGTAATAACGTTTATTGCTTTACAATTTATTATACGTCTCACATTTTGTAAATCCAATTTTAAGTGATGTACCACCGGCTTGAGCGGTTTGACGCTATTATCTATGTACATGGTTGCACAAAGTATAAAGGTTATCATTTTTATATTTTTAGGCATACCAGTTAATATAATAGTATATACTGAAGACACTTAAATAAATTATTCACCAAAATTATAAAAAAATGAAAACAAAATAGAAACTTTTAATATTTGAATTTATTAAAATTTAATTCCGAAAAAAATACAAGTTTCTTCAAATTCTCACTAACCAAACAATTTATTTGATTCAAAATGATGATATTATTGAAGGCCAGGGCGCATAGTATTCATTAAAAATAAATTGAAACTAACAACTATGCTATTTATTAAAAATTCTGTCCGGTGTAAACTAGCCTAAGTATATGCTTACTAAGTGATACACAGGAATAGAGTGACCTAAACCAAATATTACAAGTGAAGGTAATTAAGAAAATCTGGAAAGATTCAAAAACCAGACTACTCACATGGGCAGTTCTGCCGAATCAATCTAAACAGTAAAGTGCAGTGTATCATACCCTATAGGTGAATATTACATTACAGCTATAATAATATTAATGATATTCTAAATGACTGTGAAGGTGGCAGTGAGTACGTATTTACATAGGTACTCATGTGGTTGGTAGTAGCTCCTTTTAAATTGAGAATTTGCGTTGTGCTTTATGAGAAGCATGAAACAGGAGCAAGAAGGACTCAGACGTGGGGGGGGAGGGTATAAGTAAGGGAGGGGGGAATGAGGGGCGGAGATATGTTGGTTGTGGTGGTGAGTGATGGGGGTTTGATTAATTCAAAAGGCGTGTTTACGGGCGTATGTAAATATGCATTGCTCTTAAACGGCTCAGAAATTGCGAGTATTTTAAATCAGTAATACAAGTTTAACTTAATTCAAACTTGTGTTGCTAATGCAGGAATCTTATACTAGGTATGTATGAAAAGCGATAAATCAAAATAAATAAATTAAAATACAGTTGTACAAGGAATTTTCTAAAACTGTAAAATGCAATTATATATAGCAATGCAGTCGTAATAAATACAATAATCAATTTTAAATTCAACCTTCCACAACTATAAAATCATATCCACGTGGAATAACAAACGAACATAAACAAACGTTATAAAATTTTGTGAAAATAATAAAAATATAAAACCCCACAACTTACAATTCAAATAAAAATATTTAAAAAACATAAATAAAATATTCAAACAATTCTAAATAGAATTACCAATTAGAAGTTATTATGTTGACGGAAATATAAAGTACCCAATAGAAATAAAAATAACATAGATAAATGAAAACTAAAACTATAATTATTTAATGAAAACTGCAAAAAAAACAGATACAATATTACCTTATATAATAATAATGCTTATAATAAATGTTTAAAATATTTATTGATTTGTCATAAATTTAAAAAAAGTAGTATTAAGCAGATCCGAAGCAGATCAAATTGCTCTGCACTTCCACTTTGAAAAATAAGCTCATTCATAATTATTTCATTTTCAGTCAGTTTGTGGTGTACTTCCTCGGCATTTAAAAACGTTGGTTCAGGTGCCCTACACATTGGCAAGGCACATTCTTCCTCGAATACATCTGACGATTCGGAATCTGAGCTTGAGCTTGAACTGTTCTTATCAGTAGAAATATTTTCCAGAGGTTCGAGTAATTTCAAGTTTTTTCCAGGACTTGAATGAAGAGATGGTCTGGTTGGTAAAGTTTTTGCTTTCTTGCGAGCGGGAGATTAAAGCAGCTCGTCCTTATCTATAGCAGCTTTGTGTAGTTGTTTTTGTGCCACAGTACTCAAACCCTTACTTTGAGGCTGTTTGGCAACTAGAATAAAATAAAATGAAATGAAATAAATTTTATACTGCATTTATATCTCGAAGCCATATCTTGCCGACTGAATTTTATTTTATTTACATATATAAAAAGTTTAAATACTTACTCAAAATTTATTTTTCACTCTTTGTACTCTTTTCTTCGTATTGTTTGACCCTTGGATGGAGTCCTGTCCTTATGTGGCTGCTTGTCAACTTGAATAAAATGAAATGGAATAAATTTTATATTGCATTTATATCTCAAAGAAATATCTTGCCGACTGAATTTAATTTTATTTACATATAATAATAATAATAATAATAATTTATTCATTGAGTCGATTTGGCCGCAGCCCATGCAACATTGGTTATTTACATGTTTGACTTTGCAAGTATAATTGATCCTTGGTTTGATATAATAATAAGTATTTTGATTTAGTATATGCATAAAGGTAATTACTTGCTTATTTCGTGGCTAAAAAGAGAGCATGTTAGTAATTAATCGCATACAGTATATAATAGCATTATTTAAAGTCATGTTACGAAAAAATAAAAATGGTAAAGATATAGATGTAGTATAGATTATTTCTCGTGATTTTGTGGTAGAAAAAGGAGGAAGGGAGCCAATTGTGGCTTGATGGGGGGAGGGGGGGGGGTGAAGTTAGTCAGGTCTCCCCGATGCATTTATAGTAGAAATTTCGAGTCCTTATGGCTGTATCGCAGAAGTTAATGAGTAGTTTAAATCCCTCGGCGTTGTGGTACTCGTAGAAAATTTGTTCTATGAGGCTTTTCCTGGTTGGTTTTGCGTTGCTTAGTTGTCTTCGAAATTTGTTTCGTGGATATGCGTAATGTGGACAGTTGATCATTACATGGAAAATGTCTTCCTCTTTCCTCCCACACAGGTCGCAGTCATGTGTCTCTACTCGCTTCCATAGTCTGTTCATTCCATTGAGATTAATGACTTTTCCTCTAATGACAATTCTAGGTAGGCCAGATCTTAGGTTCAGTATGAACTTCACTGTGTTCCATGCTAATCCCATTTCGAAGTATTCCGATCTTAGTGCGTGGGTCTTCAAACGGCTGTAGTATTTAAGTGTGTTGCAACCTTGCATTCTTTGTACGTCCATATTAATACAGCTAAGTCGGTACTTCTCTAAGATTTCGGATTTATGTAGCTTCAGATACTTGCTGTTTAGATTCTGAAGAGTTTCTTTCATTGATGCCTCAGCAAAAATCTTTCTAACCTGTAGCATTCAGTTGTATCTAAGGTCTGTTCCTTTTATCTGCAAAATCTCTTCATAGCAGTTTTTTATTATGCCACCTTCCTTAGAGTTAAGAATCTTCTCGATAAACGTCAGAAGTGATTTAAACAGTTGCATCTTGATGTTTTGCGCTCCTGTTTCCAGTCTTAGGTAGTATCCCGGTGTTGAGTTAGATGTTCCTGTAAGCCTTCTTAGAAACATTGTTTAGAAGGTTTGTAGTTCCTCGCTGTAGCGTAGTCCCCAGAAAGGTGCTGCGTACATTAAGATCGAGCTGACAAGAGAGTTAAATAGCCTCACATGTATATTGATGTGTTTTAATTTTGCGCGGTAGAAAAGTTCAATTAACTTTGTTTGCGCAAATCTTGCTTTACCAAAAAAATGCTCTTTTGCTCTATTGAAGATTCCACTATGCGTGAAGGGCACGTCTAGATAAACGTACTGTTTTACAATCTCCAATGGTTTGTTTTCCCATTTGAACTTGATGGAGTTGCTAATTTTATTGCCTTTGCGAAAGATCATGACTTTGGTTTTAGAAAGGTTGACTGTTAGGTCATTATCCTTAAAAAAGCTGCTGAGCGTGTTTATTTGCTTTTGCAGATCTAGTTCATTAGATGCAAGGAGCATGATGTCATCTGCATACAGGAGAATGAGTAATTCAAAGGTTAACATCTGTATTCCTTGTATGTTACTGGCTTAGAGTATTTCAGTGATTTTGTCGATGTATATGGTAAAGAGAGTTGGCGACAGCGTTTCACCCTGCAGGACTCCTCCCATCACTGTTATCAAGTCTGTATAACCCTCCTTGCACCTTACTTTGGTTTAAGCCAAATCGTAGAGTTCTTTGATTTTAGCTATAAACTGGTTGCTCAGACCCGCTTTGTTCAGTCTACACAACAGTTTGTCTCTCTGAATGGAATCGAATGCCTGGCTTAGATCCACAAACAACGCATATAGTTTTCCTTTTTTCTTTAAGGCTGGCCTATTTAGCTGTTTCAGGATGGAGGAGTAAAGTGCAAGTATATGATCTGTGCAGCCTCTCCCTCGTTTGTAAGCTGCTTGGTTTTCTGATATTGTGTTGTTCGTAAAGCAGAATGAGTTAAGCCTGTTGGACATTATACAAGTGTATAGCTTGGTAATTGTATTAATTAAGGCAATAGGTCTATAATTACTAGGTAGTTCCGCGTCGCCTTTCTTATAAATCGGTGCTGTAATGATTTCGGCCCAGTTACTTGGTATTTGTTTGGCGTTAGCTTTGTTGAGCAGCTGAAGTAGGTAGTCATACGATACTGAGTCCAAATGTTTCCACACTTCGTTGGGTATGCCATCTGCTCCTGGCGATTTGTTGTTAGCAAGGTTTGTGATTGCTTTGAACAGTTCTGACAAGGTGATTGCAGCGTCAAGTAGGGCGGGATCACCTGCTGAGGCTTTAGAAGAGGGTTTGCACACTTCGACGATGTCGGTATTGGAGGTTTCAAAGACAGATCGAAAGTGCAAATCCCATTGAGACTTTTCAATGTTGTTTGTTTTGAAACTGTAATTTTTGTCTCTTAGCATATTCAAAGCCTTCCAGTATCTTGCTGAGTCTTTGCTATGGTGGATTTCTGTTTGAACTGTATCAAAGAATGTTTTCTTTTTTTCCTAGCAAAGTTTGGGGTATTCTTTCTTGGCATGTATCAGGCTGTCAAGGCTGTCACTCGTTGTTCAATCTTGTCGTGTGTCATTTCTATGCTTGTGCAGAAGATAGAGGGCATTCCGTTTAGCGATACTGCATTCTTTATCAAACCATTTGGGGCCGTAATTTTTCCTCAAGTCAGCACTGGTCTTGGTGCGCATTCCAGTTTTGTTGGCTGTTTGGTAGACTAGATTATTAAGGGTTTTGAAGTCACACCGATTGAGGTTCAGTTCTGCTTTGATTTGGTTTTGGAAATCCATTGCCCTTTCTTTGTTCCATTGTTTTTTATCTTCAACTATATTTATAGCACAAGCTTGTTTTTGCCAGCTGTGTTTGATCTTAACTAGGATTGGCAGGTGGTCTGATTCCAAGCATTCGATTACTGAGAAATCCTCAACGTAGTCTATCGTTCTGTCATTACATATACACAAGTCTATAAGGCTGCTGCCATTGTGTCCTATATAAGTAGGGTGGCCATGCTGATCTGAGAGTGTTCTTCCGTTTAGCACTGTTAGTTCGTGCTCTGTGATGAGCTCTATTAACTTTTTTCCCCGCTTGTTGGTTTTAGAGTCTGACGAGTTTCTGGTCATGCTCAAATGTTGCGTTGCTTGTGTGGTGTTCTCGAAACTGCCAATCCTACTGTTGTAGTCCCCCATTAGGATGCATCTTTGTCTGTTTAGTTGAGGTGCGTCTTTAAAAACGTTTTCAATTTCATCGTGATACTGTGATGCTGGCGGTATGTATGCAAAGCAGATGCGGGTGGGTTTCCCTTGGCATATATATTCTATTGTGGTTTTGTAGCGGTCTTGGTGCACAAGTTTGCACAGCTGAGTAACATTATTTCGCGTTCCCACAATGAGTTCTCCACTCTTTCTGCCCCGTTCTCCTACGGCAGGGGTCAAAATAATGGTGTAGTTATTAAAAATTCTCTTCAAGTCGTCATTGGTTTCTGAAATCCAGGTTTCGGATAAGCAAAAAATATTCCCGTCCTTTTGTACAATTATCGTTGCCTTGTCTAGTTTGTTTCCCAAAAGTCCATTTACGTTCCAGTATAGAATTCTATTTACAGTCGGTTTATTTTGTGTGTAGTTTTTGTGTATGGGCTTGCCGTTATCCTATGCAATGTGCATGTCTGTTACTATGTTATTGGGTTGTGGTTTTGCTTCGTTCTTAGCTTTGCGTTATTCATATTTTGCTTTAGCCATCGCCGGCGGTAGGTCAGGATTGATAAAAAAGGTTGTATCTTTTGCCTCCTTTAGCTTCTTGTTTGCCCCCATCACAGTATTGCGGTCTTCGAGAGAGCAGAAGATGACACAGATTTTGTCCAGCGGAATGCTTCCTTTAGCTTTTATTCTCCTGACCGTGGCTAGGTTTATTGTCGGAAGCGTCAGGGTTTCGTGGATAAAACTAGTGACTAGTGTTTATAGGGTTTCCTGGTTTTGCACTTTTATACCAGTGACGATAAGGTTTAGTTTTCTAGTCTCTAGTTCCATTCTGAGAATTCTTTTTTCGAGCTCATTGCTGGTTGTCGAGCTATTTGGGTTCTGCTCTAAGGTGACAATTCTTTCTTTAAGTTGTTGGTTCTCCTCTTCTAGGATTTGAATTCGTGACGTTAGCACCTCGACCTTGTCAATAATTGTTTGTTTAATTGTGTCAAGTTGCACTTGGATGTTGTTCTCCGTTGCCGCTATTTTACTTGATAAATTAGTTGTAACCTTGATGTTTCCTTGCGCGATTGCATTAAGCACGTCCTGAAAGCTAATTTTTGTGCTTTTAGTCACGTCACTTTCCTCAAGTTTGTCCAATTCCAGCAAGTAGTCCACAGTCAGTACTTGTGGTTTTGCTTTCTTGCTGTTTTGTCGTCGTACTCAAATATTAGTTTACGCTTTTTATTTTCCTCAGTAGTTTCGAGTGTTACCGATTTTTGAGAGAGAGGGCGGGTTCTTTTTATTTGGTTACCGTCCTCGATAGTGTTCGGCATAGGTGGGTATTATGACAGAAGGTGTGGGTACTATAAGTATTAGTTGTGCTTAGGCGTGCTTCGCATCAGCCCTTGCCCCTTTCCTGTTCAGTCTGCTGGCGGGTGATTCTGTAGTTTGAAAAGTTGCTCGGGTGCGCTTTGCATCAACCCTTGCTCCTATGCTGTCGGTATATCCGTTATATATATGTATTACTGTACGTTACGAGTTTTTGTGTCCTTCTATGGTGGCCGTATTATCCAGGTTTTACTGTAGTATGCGTAATATAAGGGTGTGCATTCGCATCAACCCTTGCTCTTTTCCCGTTTAGTTAATTCTTTATCCGTGTCCGTCTTATGTGTGTCCTACTGTAGTATACTAGTTGTTTGACTATGCGTATTAGCTGGTGCTTAGGCGTGCATTAGCATCAACCCTCGCTTCATCCTTGTCTAGTCAGTTCTTTATCCGCGTCCGTGGTATATGTGTCCTACTGTAGTGTACTTGGTAATTGTGTCGTACTATGGTTTTCGAACTATCTGGGTCTCACTGTAGTATTAGTAAAATAAGGAAATCACTTGAGACTCCGTGTTATCAGTGTCCCACTGTAGGTCCGTCATAAGTCACGTCCAACTGTATGTTGCAATTATTTAAAATTCAAATCAGCAGAACTGCACAGTAACGGCATCCTTGGCATCGCCTACGATAACTGTCATGCATAGGGCTGGTGGGGGAAATTTGTAAAAAATTGAAAAATTCGGCGTGGGCTGTATACTGAGAAGTGATTTTCACTACCTAAGATGTAAGTTCAGTATAATAAAAATTTGTGTGTTACGCGTCTTGTGTGGCAGTGTGAGAGTGGAAATGAATGATTGACTCACTGTAGAGATGAAACGATTCCTTATGTGTGTGTTGATAAAGGTTATTGTGATTATTGTTTAATTTTGGTCTTGTTCTTGTGTGCGCTTGTCGTATTCGTAATTCAAATATAATTCTCAGTAGCAAATTCGAATTTTCGAAGAGAAAAATAGTAGTGTGGAGGCGCAAAAGGTGAAGTCACTGCAGACTGAAGTTTCACTTGCTGGTATATTTTCTGGTGTGTTCACTGTTTTTCATGTCTTTGGGTAGCTTCAGGTTTTGTATGGGTAGGTTGTGGTAGTTTGCAGAGGAAATTTCAGAAATAGTCAATAGTTTTTTCTTACTTTCCGGGACTTAATTTTATAATTTATTGTAAAACTTCGATTTGATTCTGACACATTAGAAATTGTTCTATCTAGTGATTGTAAGCACAGGTCCAAGGTCACACTTTTTCCTTATTATTTCATTGAAAAACAAAATTTTCTTTTCCCGTTAAAAGGAAAGGGATGTTGTCAGTAGGCGGGAAACCAACGATCTTATTTATTATTTATTTACATATATAAAAGGCTTAAATACTCACCCGATATTTTCACTCTTTGTACTCTTTTCTGGTATTGTTTGACCCTTGGATGGAGTCCTGTTTCCATGTAGCTGGCTCATCCCTTCCTCTGTAGAAATTTGTTGCTCCCAGCTTTTGTTAGATTTACTCATTCCATTGGAACTACGACCCTTGCTGCTGCCTATTTATTTACAATTTAAAAGTTCAATCAAGCGTAAAAACAAATAAAAATAGATTTTTAAATTTCTTTTAACATAATAGCACACTTGTTTTTGTAACCTGCATCCAACAAAACACTGCAAAGGCTTACCTGCACTTTCTTCATTTTCCATTCGAATATGAGAAGAATTGAGTTGCTGTCGTCTCTTGTGAGTCTCAGTAATTCCACTGGAGCTCCTACTACTGCTCTGGCTACTGCCTATTATATTCAACATAAGCGTTCGATAACAAAATGCAGACAATAATAAATACGAGCTACATTTGACAAAATAATGCATTCTTAATCGTTATGTACATCAACAAAAGCATTTAAAAATCGTACTTGTACTCTGGTTTATCTTTGTGCTGCAATGAGCTATAGCAACAGGCTGAGATGAGCTTCTTTGAGTTTTATCGAGACTGCTTGAATTTTCACTACTCCTTTTCTCACGCTCACTGGAGTATTTTTTTCTCTGTTCTTCTGGCTTTATTTTTTCTAGAGACTTTGACGTTGGGGTTGATTTTGTATGTCTCTCAGTCTGTGGGCTTTTCCTGCGTCGTTTTGGCTCGTCTGAAATCAAAAAATGCTATTTACACTCTCATTCTTTTTTTTTATTTTACATTTGTATTTTATTACAAATATACCTACAACTATTACCCCACTTTAATCGAATCTATCTGAACATTATGTTTTAAGTATTACCATTGTAGCTAACTCCATAGGAAAAGTTGAAAGTTCCATGTTCATCTGATCGGTCCACGTCCTGTTTCGTCAATTTTGAACTCTTTGTTGTGTGAAATGAAACATTCCCGTTAGCTGAGTTTTTTACAATTTGCATTTTCTTTTCTTGCACAAGCTTAGCATCTTCACTAGACTTATGTATCTTCTTCACCACCGTAACGGAGCTCTGAGTTTCTTCCATATCATTCTCTGGCTCTCTGCTTCAGTCAGGTTCAGGAGCAGGCCCAGGCTTTTGTATTGAACTGTCTCGTCTACCTCTCGCTCTGCCTCTTCCTCTCCTTGTCCTTCCTCCACGTTTTTAACCCGTCTGATCTTCTTTAATCGTAGAAGGCACAATTGAAAAAGCCAGTTCTCTTCCTGCAATAAATATTAATAGGTATTTTATTCATAAATATAAACATCTACATTTTTGTAGCATTCTGCACACGCCTGAATTATCACACACAAATTTTAAATCTATACAAAATAAATTTAGCCTTATCGCTGTTAATTATTAACTACTCAATAAATAAATAAATTTACCATTTAAGTGAGAGCTTCTGCTTGCTGTTAATAAGTTTGCTTCTACAGCAGGCACTAGCGCTGCACTATTTCTTGGAGTGTTGAAGAACTTAATTGTGTCCCCCATAGCATGAACGTCAAGAGAATGCTTCTCTAAAATTCCTATAGCTGCTTTTAGCCTCATAGGAATGTCTTAAAAAAAGCAAAATAGCAAAAATCCATCTGTAATCGCAAGTAGGGCTGCCTTATGCTGATCTGCGATGAGCTCACTGGCCAGAACATGCTGAAGTTCGTACTCGGAGAACAAATTTACAAAGTTCGGCAAGTCAATATTTAAAGTCTGGTCACAATAATAAACAGGACAAATGTCAACAAGCTTTCCGGCTTGGTCCAACTCTGTGACTTTTTTGTACAGACACTTCACATAGTACTTGTGATTGTTTCGGCAATTAAAAAATTTTCCTACTTTACTATTCAAAAAGCACAAGGAATTAAGTTTTTTTTACAAAGTCTTCATTTTTTTTTGATTTTTCAAATTGCAGAGTAGAAGATACTCACTCTCTTTAATGATTTTCCATTTAAAAAGATCCTGTTTGCAGATTACACAATTTACTTGAGTCACATACGCCATAGTTAAATAAATAAGGACTTTTAATTTGAACTATTTCGTAGCAACAGCAAGAAGTGAGTGAGGAAATAAAGAAAATAAGAGAACGAGCAAAACCAAAGATGAGCTACTTAGGATCCCTTGAACTCCAAAGTGTGTACTTTGAGTACCCCTAAAGAGACCTATGTCATGAGTACATGTTTTTTAGACGTATTACTGCTCCACCTACATACACACATGGCATGTAGCACAACAAACATCCAGCTTTGTATAGAAGAGTAGACCAAGTATTCAGTCCTTTCAGCACCCTCATTGGTAAATACCAATGTAGGCAGGTTCAATTGTTGTATATAGTTGAATACCTAGCTACGCGTTTTATGTACAAGCGTGTTTTTATTTAAACTGTAATACAGTATTGTACAACAGTACCCTTCTGAGATTTCTGATTTTTTTCAATTCCGTTTGCTTTAGGTATTTACTTACCACCGGCCAACTAGGTACCTACTTTCTACCTACAACGTGCATTATCTGTATTTAAATATATATGTTTTCTTGAATTATTTGATTTCCTCCGTCTGAGTTCCTTCTTGCTCCTGTTCCATGTTACATGAAGCACAACACAAATTCCCAATTCAAAGGGAGCTACTACTATCCACATGAGTACCTACAGAGGTACGTACTCACAGCTACCTTCACATTCATTCATCATATTATTATTATTATAATTATTATTATTTTGCAATGGCCACAAAAATTCAAAGTAATGCCAATCTGCCGGGTCCAATCACATTCTATCACAGCTACATGTTTGTATTATTTGCAACATAATTCCTGTCATATATGCCCGTAATTACGTTAGTCACATATGCTTGTATGAATTCTGCTTCATTCTGCATATCTGCCCATGCATTTTTAGTTTTTTGCAACACTTGCCATTTCTGAGCCGTTTAAGAGCAATCCATATATACATATATATGCCCGTATCAATTTCCACGCCTTTTGAATAATCCAAGTCCCCAATGCTCCCCACTACCACCATAACAAACATATCTCCGCCCCCCCCCCTCCCCTACCCATCCCCTTGGATTTGTTAGAATTTGTTTTGGAGCGTGCAACTTACGGAGTGAAAGACAGACACGAAAATAGAAAAACAGACAGACTGAAAGACATTTAAAGGGTTAATTTTGTTTAAATTGCTTATTGAATTTCGGTAATTAAAATGATAGCTTGGGATTGGGGATTTAATTAAAAAGTAAAAATGTTGTGAACACCTTTTATAAACATCTCTGAAGTTATGAAATGACATGGGAGTGAGGATTTATTAAATATGCGTTAATTTTGTAGACATTATTTATAGACCCTCCCGTTTGAGTGCAAAAGATGGCAGAGGAGTAATTATACTTACATTTAATTAGTAAATGGTAACTTTTTGACATTATTTAGAGACCACATGGAGTTGAAGTGTAAAGATGTAATAAATAGGTAACAATTTTGTTCACGTCCTTCATGGATCACCTCGGAGTTAAAGTGGTAGAATAAAATTTGGCATTTAGTAAATAAGTTATAATTTTGTTGACATTATTTGTGGACCACCCAGAGTTGCATTAAATGATGTCATAGGTAATGATGGTCGCACTAATTAGGCATTGATTACACAGTAGTCGTTTAGGTAGTGGTAAAGTTTTGACATTAAAGTCTAGCAGTCGGAAATTTTTTATAATTTGCAACACTATTCAATATGCAATTGTGTAAAACTAACATGTAAGTAGTATTATGGCAATCAAAACCCAACACAAGGCTGCCAAAGCTTTGTGGTCGTGTGAAAGTTGTTTGAATTAAATCGGTTAAAAAATGTGGCCGGTAATAGAAAATTCAATATCGCATCAAAATAAATATCGCAAATATTGCTATTGCATTGGGCGCATATCGCAAATATCGCAAATTATCTCATCATTTTATAACAACAGTTATCAATTAATAATTTGATAATAGAATAAAGTTTTTGTAAATGAGACTGTCATTCGGCTGTATTTGTTCCTGTGCGAGGTACTAGAACAGGCGGCATATCCTTTTACAAAGTTTACACCACGCCATAAGGCCGTCTTTTGTTATGAAAAAGTGAGACCAAACTTTTGACTTTGTCTTGCGAGAAGCTTTAACTTTTGAATAGTCATTTGGATTAAAGTCAGCCATCATTTTAAAGTTACAAATAAATAATCACAAGTGTGCTTTACTACACTGCGGGAATAAACCACTAAGTGGGCTATACTGAAACTGACAAATAATAAAATACAAAGTACACATCAATAGGTTTTAGCCTTACCATGTCAGGTTTTACTTCTGTTTCAAGTAAAATAAAGAAAAAGTTTTTATTTCCTATTATAGGTTCGAGCATAGCAAATTAAAAATGCTTCCTAACGTTTTACTTCCCGCCGCCAATACTGATACTAACCCACTCCGTATTTAATTACACCAACTAAATAGTTGTGCATCATTTATGTGATAAAATATGGTTATGATTTGAATGTAGACAGCATACTGAGTAAATGCGCTTGAAAATACGATTAAATTTGCAACGCAGATGAAATATGATTGATTTATGAACAGTAAAAATATTGTTGCGATATTTGCGATATGCAGGTTCATATCATATCTATATCGCATGCGTCAAAAATATGCGACATTTGCGATATCCATATCGTATATCGCATCGCGTTACATCCTTTAGCCAGTAAGTTGATTCACTTGCCATTTCTGAGCCGTTTAAGAGCAATTCGCACACTTACATATATACGCCGTATCAATTCCGCGCCTTTTGATCATTTAAAACCCCCAATGCTCCCCACCACCAACCAAACAGCCCTATTTTACAACACACTGGAATCCCTCCATTAATCCAGTAGTTACGTCAAGTATACCGACACAGCATGAAAATGAGTGGAGGCTTGTAGTAGGTAGGAGAGTAAGGTCTGCTTGACTATATTGCAACTATACCTAAGTACAGAGAGACAACTGCTGGTCTGCTGGACACATATTTAATACTACCGTCTATGTCCCATACACATATGTATGGTTCGTATGCTGCCTCCCCTTAGAAGTGCATGCCTATCATTATAAGTCATACATAATGAGGTGCATATTATTGCAAAAGAGCTTCAGGTTGCTGCAGGCTGACTCCGTAATTTTCCTGACGGTGGGGGGAAAATAGTATCATCTGAAGATTCGCAGTTTGTCACGAAAATTATTATGGCTAAATTTGGAGATATACTGGACCAACGGGGCAGCGTGAGAGTCAACGCCGGAACTCCTCCCAGTCGTTTGGGCTTTCCTAGGTCTCGAGAATCGAGCTCGGAAGCAAACGAAGATTTGGGCGACTATTCCACTGTTGCGCATGCTCGCACTGTAGGTCGAAGGTCATCGTCTTTATTGCCTATTCCTTCTCCTGGGCGGCAACATTCTACTGGACATAATTGTGACGACTGTTCTGCTCCTTCCTTCAATAATCGCACCCTATCAGATACCCAGCTTAAAGAACTGGAAAAAATTGATGACGAATATTTTGCTGAACTGGCACGACTTGCTCAACACCGTCGTGACAGCCGCCGTGACCGAACTCTTCGCGGCGATACTTTTCGTCATTTTGGTCTTCGCTCAACTAGTACTACTTTGTCTTGTGAAATCGAACTAAACAATGCATTTTGTGAGGACCACGTCTGCAATCAAATTTCGAATGTAACTTCATCTGGGACAACGCCACATCCTATGCCTACAGTTCATTGTGGTGATAGTGCCGGGGGAAGACCTGCTGTTACTGTTGCACCACCACCAAGATCCGCAATGAATAATTCTATCCGTATTTTTAATGCTGAAAATGAAATGCGACCTCTTATTGATGACCTACAACATTATAAAGATTTCGGTCTGAAGGTCAAACATATCAAGCAGGATCATCAAGTCCTGGCCTCCACACCTGTCTCTACTCCACCGCCGTCGGCAGCTGCTCATGTGCCGTTGGAGCACATGCGCTCTGAACTTCAACTATCTTCACGTCCTATCTTGAAACGACAGTATATACTTAATGAGACTGGTGCAGAACCAAAGACCGAATCCAAAAATTTTCCTGACGGTGGGGGGAAACTTTTGTCATCTGAACTTACAGATTTTATGATTTCCAAAAACAAGGAGTCAGGCAAAATTATGAAATTAAAATTTGAATATGCTGAAATTAAAATAATAAAAAAGGAAGAGACAACAAATTTTGAAATAGAAGCAGCCAAGCCTAAAGAGTTAGTGGCCTCTGCAGCAACTCAGGCAAATTCAAATAATGAAGCTAACCAGATAAAAAAATGGTTTTCTGACCCAACAGCATTGCTACATGTTAAATATAATTTTGAATCAGAGCTAGGGCACGCAGTTACACACAGTATGGCATCATCAGATTTCTGTGAAGGCGGTGGGAAAAGTGAGCTGCTCGACGCATGTGCTAAAATCGTGTCAAGAAATGTCTTTAATGCAACGCTGATCGCCGTATACAAACAGATTACGATTGTATTTCAAAACGTAAACTCAACTGCACAAAACTGCAATCAACAGTTGAATTTTCGGAAGTATCGACGCATACATGATCCTGGAAGACTGAAGTCTAATTCTATTAAGCTGATGATCCTGCTGTAGTGTAAAGTGCTTAGCTATGCAGTCAATAATTCGTAACCATATTTTATAAGAACAAGTCAAGCTCTCCTTATCCGGGGTAGAATGTTACGAATTGAATCAGTTGTTACGAAGAGAAACAAGTCAAGAATTATTTAATATTTATTGATTAATTTGAATAATTTAAAATCAACAATTTATTGATTAATTCGGAATTCGGTTTCTATAATTTGAAAAATTAAGTGAAATGGTGTAATGAAATAAAAAATCAAGAGCGGGCGTGATATCATGAGGGTAGGAAACAATATAGGGTAGGACTCACCAATTTTGTTGAATATTTGAAGCCACCTAATTACTTATAATTATTGTTGAATTTATAACACATGTCGATTATTTCTTCAGATTTTGAAAATGAGTGACAGAATGTTTACACTTAGCGCGTTGAATTTTTTGAAAGGAGAGTGGTGAGGTCGGGAAAGGATTTGATTTGTAGATATAGGGAAGACAGATATGTATTGGTCGTTACGTCTCGACCAATACATTTTCAATGTTCATGTTCAATTCACAAAGCAATGGATTAGTACACGAAGCTTTGTATAGTGACAGGATACAGTACAGACAGTGCAAACAGCTTCTCATTACTTGCAGCGACCTGCAACCAAACCGTAGCAAATGTTGTGTATTAGTTGCTAAATACTGCCTAATTGCAGATAAAAATGGAATAGTAGAGGGGGAAGGTCAAGGTTGATGCAAAGAATGGAGAAGTATCTCAAACGTATAGGATTATCCATGGTCTGTGGTGAAACAAGGAAATGAATAGTAGTTGATGCTAGGAAAGAATCTAAGAGGGGAATCCAAGAGGTGAATCCAATATAAATATCAAGGATAAGGATCCAGGAGTAATGAGGACCCAAGAGGTAAATCTAGCTTAAGGATCCAAGAGAAGAATATAAGAGTACATGCTAGGCTATTGTTATTGGACTGGACTGGACTGGAGTCCACTGTCTTTACACCTATCCATGACTATGTCTACGAGCGAGGTGGGATGATTGTTTTACACAACTTTAGCGGTCCATAGCTCAGTTGTCCTTGCTCGAGATTCTCAACTATTCTATTCAGTGTTCGAGTTCAGTGCTATGAGAAGCGGTATTATTAATTATAATGAGTAGTGAGACTTACAGTTTTTTTGGATGCAAAAAGGTGAAGGAAAGGATCCGAGATGTTGGTGAACACTTGGTATTTTAATATTAACTTTATTTCGATGATTGATTAAAAACTGAAGAAAGTTGAATACAGGTAATTTCAATATATGTTGTAAAGGAAAACAATAAAGTAAGTCTTAACTTAAATTCGAAATTAAAGGACTGAATGAAGATAACAAAAGAGAAATAGGATAACGACTTCAATGGCAGGAGCAAGTAGTGACTTCAACTTACGTCGTTCACTAACTGCCGATCGTGGCTCTGTTTTGCCTCTTTTATATCAATCGCTCTGCCCTTTTAATTCAACTAACTACTTCTTTTATTTCATTAACTTAGCTTGACTTCCCCCACGAGAGGTACCAGCGCTCATACACGCGCTGTCCCCATTTCTCGTGGTAGCTTTCGTATTCTGCAATCTCTTTACCCTTCAACTTTTGCACATGTGGACTTTGCTTACGTGTACCTATCTAATTGGTGTTCCAAATCAATGGACACCACAAACGAGAAATCTTTGGTGCAAATTACCACACGTCTGCGTGGAAGAGAAGCTGTGTGAAGTTCCGTATCCTATTTCATTTTCTTCCGAGGAGAACAGACGAACCCTAGTCACAAAGTTATTTTACAAGCAAAATTAGAGACTTGCTTTAGGGGCAACTCAATAACAATTTACAGAACTGACCCAAGTCGGGCAGCATGTAGAATCCTGGCAGACTTTCGAAATCACCCAATTAACGCGCCTAACTTCTGCCAATATCATTTGAATGGTAGACTTTTTAAATTGAAAACTTCACTCATACTAACTACTCATAATAATCTTGAGATTTTGCAAAAATTTAACTAGCTTCATCTCGAGAAACACTTTAACATAGTTACTACGTTAACTTCTAAATAATTAACGACAAAATTTTTACCATACACAGCGCAGATTATATTATTATCCGTGGTCATAATTACCATACATTACATATCCAAACCATACAACGAAATACACTAATTTATGTGTTTTAAAAGTCAAAAATTAAACCTATTAAGACTGTTAAATGGTATCAGTGTCGACAATAAATAAAAGTGATAGATCATGATTGTTGTGGAATTTTTTTCCAGTCAGTTGGTCACCACTCATAGTTGATGTCAGTTAGTGTTATCGTGACAGTTAAATTTCGTCGATCCAGCGGGTATCGTAATGCTACATATGTCTATAGATTTGGATGTTGTTGAAGCGTTAATTCTTCTGAGGTGATTATACGAGTGATTATATGAGAGGTAAGTGGTGAACTTCCCCGTGATGTACTTTTGCGTGGCTACTATGTATGTTTGATAAGTGTAATCTAATGAAGTGATTTGAAATGGAGAATACTGATACTGAACAACAGAGTGTATGTTTGTATGTATGTATGTTTGAATTTATGTTAGAAGTATTGTACTTGCAGGCCAAAGCCAATTGCACAATTCAAACAATTTACTTTTACAGCTTACTCTTGAGATACACTATTCTAGTGTACTCGAAGAGCTCACTGACTGTAAAAGTTTATTATACTAGCTTACTTGGGAAGTCTAAACCTAATAATACGGACTTTCTTAAACGTCGCGCTCTTTAAGACCCCTGGTTTTAGTTCCTGGTTAAGGAAACATGAGTTACTGTTTAAAGGCCGTGGTGCTCAGAGTTTTGAATCAATCTCTATGGTGTGTCAAGTCATAGCCAGAGAAACCCTCTATGTCACCCTTCACCTGCCTAAGTATGAGGCTGCCTATCAATGAGACGTCCTCGAAATTGCTATATCGAATTGGGGGAATGAGGATATATAATGATCCGACAGATGCTAGCGACGCACCACGAGTTGAGCTGAGGCTTTTATTTACCTCATTAAGATTTACCTCCGTCTCGGTCGAAGTGCTCACGTGCTCCTAAGGAGTTCGTGCCTCCGCTTACATATGTCCATAATCGCTCATAATGTAGCCACTTTTGACTAATCTGTTTATCCCACACCTCTGTTTCCCTCTTTTCTCAGCAAATCTAGAGAGACAGCAGAAGTTAGCCACGTGAAGACTAGTAGATTAGAGAACCTCGCATGCAAAATGTATTGCTATACATATGCTTTTTGCTCATCGAAAACTCGTATCTCGACATGCACCATGCACCACTGAGCCAACTAGCCTTCCTTGAAGACAGCCTTCCTTCTGAACAACAGTGTATAGGTATTTAATAGACTTTTCTAATGGAAGATAATAAACATTTCAAAAACTGTAAGACTGGGGTGTTGGCTCAAGAGTGAATTCTTACGAATTCAACATCTCGGTCCACGCCGTTTCTTGATTTACAAATATAATGCAATCAGCATAAGTAACATCGCATAATAATTATTGCAGTGCAACTGCGTCTCAATTTTAATGCATAAATGCACCATCATTAATAATCATTCCATTCTCCACTTAATTAATGCTTATTTCTTACAAATATTTTACATCCAATTTTGGTAATCATGAAATCTTCCGTAGAATATTCCGTTTATAATAATTCATTTATAATTTATGCTCATAATAAATCTGATGATTCATTTTCTTTCCCATGCTTTCACTTTTTTATACTTTTGTATTTTAATACTTAAACTTAAAGTACCTACCTATAAATCTATACATAGAATAGAACTGATCCCAAGCTCATGTACAATCGCTCCAACAATACTTTAAGTGAGATACTTATTCGTCCCCTGATAGGTGATTGAAAAAGATTCATTCCAATCCAGGCTAAAGTAACTGTCGACCGGAATATTTTTTAAAAGCCCCTTTCTAGGTTTGACTAGACTTTTTTCTAGCTGAATTTCATTCAAAATTCGCTGGAGCGGCCATATCTACCTATTATTACAATTACCTATCTCTAATTTAATGATTCATTTTTATGTTTCAAGCAAGTAGGTTTTTAATATTTAACTACAACCACATGTTGTTATTGATTGTTAGTTATATTTTGTTGTTATAATAAACTGATAGAACGAAAAATTGAGAAGAATCATGATCTATCACTTTAATGTATTGCTGATGACTTGTTAAAACTGATGCTATTTAACAGGTTTCATAATTTTTATGGGTGGCTAAACTTTATGAAACTTTAAAAACTAAAGAAATACAGCGTATTTCGAAGTACGGCTAATGTGGTTGATGAAATATCTAATTTTACTGTCGCCGAGTACAGTATTTAAGTGTTAAGGGAATTCAAGGAAATAATGACTCGCAGGAATCCTAACTAGGATTAAACCTGTAAGAGTTGAGCAGGTAAGGTAAGGTAATGTTGAAGCATAGGATACTATCTAGTAGTAGCATATTTCCATACATGATGTTACATGTAGGTTCAGGGGGTCTAGATAAGTAGTGGTGATAAGACATGTTGTAGATTTTGTGGGAAAGTCATTTTTGCACTGCCCATAAGTTTCATTTCCCTATATACTCCAGTCAGAGAGAAAGACAATGGACTGGACTGCGCAACACTGTAGGCAGGCCAAGCTCTGGATATCGGCACCACTTTACGGCAATGCGTCGTTGGTGCGTTATCCCAGAGATCAGTTAAGATGGCTGATTGGGCTATTGACGGGGCATGGGGCTTGGGGAGCTCACGGATGGAGGACTGGAGTGTTGGATTCCCCTACGTGCTTGCACTGTGGGGAGGAGGATGATACACCAATTCACTATTTGACTGTGTGCCCTGCCTTTGTACTTGTGAAGAACCTCTATCTTGGGGGGTGTTTTATATCATTGGACATTTTGGGTCAGGCGTCGGTGGCTCAGTTAGTTGCGTTTCCGCGCTCTACTGGGAGGCTTGATGCTTGATCTTTGTTTTTCTGCTATTTTTGAGGGGGAGTCTGCAATAGGCTATAATTATAAAGGCCTCGGCGGCGTTGATCTCTTTGGAACCAAACCCCTGTCACATAATAATAATAATACTCCAGTCATTATGTACTTGCATGCTATACTGTTATGGATTTAGGATATAGGGTAGGACAAAATTTTAATGGAAAAATCTTTCCATTTCCCGAAAAGCACATTTAATGTGGTTCTATATGCCATTCAAAGCAATGGGGTAAATGGGAGATAGAAAATTCTGCATTTCAATAGAGAGGGATAAATGCCTGATGCGTAATTGGAAATGGAAGGAATTCATTTGGTCTTTTGTTCCGTCACGTAGCCTGGTCCAATTCCAAACTTTCCTTGACAAAAATCTAAGTCGCACCAGAAAGTCTACCACTAGAATGAATAGGGAAAAAATGATTGCGCCGTAACTTTTTTTGTTCTCCTCCACGGTCTACTTTTACGTCCGCACCTTTTCAGGGTTTCCTTTAAAAGCTGAGGCAGATCCAACCCTTCTTCAGTCTTAAGAAAGCGGCCAGAGGAAACTTTTTCAGTCTGAACCAGAAATGAATATTAACCATACGGCACAGTATTATTAAGTGAGAAATCAGTACGGACGTTTATTACTATTCTCATAGTACGTCAGTGTGACAGTGTATTGGGATTGTCAAGTGTGATAAATTTGTTTGTTTAAATGTGCTGGACCGACTACAGAAGGCTCTGAAGGGAGAAGCTCGTGAGGCTGTAAAGTCTTTGCTGTTGATGCCGTCTAACGTGCCTGGAATTGTTAATACTTTGAAACGAAGATATGGGCGTCCAGAATACATTGTGCAGTCCATGGTAGAGGAAGCTCGTGCACCCCCACCGCCACAAGAAGACAGGTACGACACTATCATAAAATTTTCTAATACTGTCACTTACTTAGCCGCTGTTATGACGTCACAGAAGTGTCATAGCCATCTCAGTACCCCCAGCTTCTTCAACAATTTGTAAATAAGTTACCTACGTTAATGAAGTTTGCTTGGAGAAGGCACCTCTGTAATAATGTGTATATTAGAGCTGACATATGCAAACTCGCCAAGTAGCTCAATCGACAAGCCGATGTTGCCACCTTCTTATATGTGCCAGAAACAACGGACGTCGTTGGACAAGCCTATTCCTAAACACAGAAACACTGTGTTGGCGGCTGCCGCTGAGGACGCTGCAACTGCTGGGAAAGGGAACGGGTACAATTCCAAAGACTCAAAGCAGATCAACACATCTAAGAAAGTACCAGTCAGTTGTGTTCACTGTTTTAAGACTGCACATGATATTGGTAAGTGTTGGACCTTTGCTAAATTGAGTGTTGCTGAGCGTTGGGACTGGGAAACGCAGAGCAAGTGTTTTTCGTGTCTCGAGGGAAAGCACTCAGTAAAGTTCTGCAAGTCAAAGGCAACCTGCAGTGTGAATAAGTGTTTCAGACTGCATCACAAGCTCCTGCATAATGAAGAAACTTCGACTTAGGGTCAAGAGAAAGTTCTACTCTCTCATCCTTTGACTACCAGCGATACAGTTCTCCTTCGTGTCTTGCCTGTGACTTTATTTGGCCCAGCGGGGGAACTGAAAACATTTGCTTTGCTGGATGAGGGTTCTATTGTATCTTTATTAGACAGCGCTACGGCTACAAAGATTGGTGTTAAGGGTCTGCTCAAGACACTTAATCTTCGTTGGGTTAATGCAGGTGCCACGCCACAGCCGGGATTGGAGGTAGTGTCAGTGAAACTCCGAGGCCCGGGCCGCCGGCAGATTTTCACTCTTCTTAACGTGCACACCGTGAAAGACTTGGCGCTTCCAGTCCTGACTGTCAATGTAGGAAAGCTATGTCAGAAGTTGAAGCATTTGTCAAAGGTCCCAACCTCTAATTGGCATTGTGCTAGGCCAGCTATTCTCATTGGACAAGACAACGCCGACCTCATTGTGTGTAGGGAAGTGACAGCTGGTCCTCCAAATTTCCTATTTATTTCAAAGACCAAACTGGGTAATGTGATTCACGGCAGTGTCTCGTGATTCAAGAACTGTGTGAATGAATCCATTATACATATCTTCCAATCCATACTGGTTCATAAAATATGGAATACACGGATTTTATATCGCTTGCTTCTCCAGATCTACTTCTTTAGCTTGGTCTTTATTTTTGTCAAACCTCACTGTCGGATCTATAATGTAACCAACTTTAGATGGCTTATTATAACACAAAACGTGAACTTGTTGACATATATTAGCTTTGTGTAAATTTCTCGCAATAATGGACTCAATTTCATGATGTCTTGTGTTTTGCATATAATTACCTTTAGGACAGCTACCAAGGACATGACTAAGGGTTTCTCTCTTGTTACAATAATGGCAACAAATTTCACCAAGACACCGACCTAGAATAGACTTAACTGGATACACATTAGAAGACACTTAAAATTGACAACCATTTAGAGGCTGTAAAGCCTACTTTATCCATATTAATACGATTCCCTGTTTGATATTCTTGAAAACTTTGACCGCCATACCCTTTTAGGGCAAAGCGCACCATTTATCACATTCATTTTTTTCCGCAACTGTTTTCGTATTATTTGACCAGGTTTAGTTTTAGGGCAAGCAGTAACCATTGCCTCAATTTCATTTGTATCCAACTTTAAAGCCTGTATGCACTGATGCATTTCGTCCTCTACTTTTCAAACATGCGGTTTATATTTATCTTTTTTCGAAAGAAGATATACACAAATATTATATTGCTGGATAAATGCTTCCCATGTTGCACAAACAATTTGGAGCCCACGATGACTTTTTGTAATGTACAGCATAGCGTCAGGAGTGTCTGCAGGAAGCACTAATCTTGCAAAGTTCATCTAGTACTAGTGAGTCTTCACATAATTTGCCTTTCCGAATATTTATTATTTTGGACTTTTCAGAAATGATTTCATACCCAACTTTTTGCAAATTATGAATTGCAAGCCGAGTAAGCTCTTTATCAGCTTTAATTGAGTGAGCAAATAAAATAACGTCATCAGCAAACCCTCTTGCTGATATTTTACGAACATCATGATAAGGAACCCAAACTCTTTCGAAACCTCATGCTTAGTCAACTCTTTCAGTACATGGTCAATGGATACATTAAAAAGACAAGGTGACAGTAGTGACCCTTGAAAGACGCTACGTTAAACTAAAATTGGCTTTGACAGTCCACTTTGTGTTTGTATCTGGGAAGTGTTCTCTTTTTTTAAAGATACTGTCAAGTCACGCAGAGCTGAAGGAATAGCAGTATGTTCAAGTTAACTTTGAATGTGGTTATGTGACGATTCTTCAAACGCTTTTCTTACATCCAGGAAGACGATACAACAGTCAAGTTTTTTTGTTTGGCTTTAGCTAAGCACCCATTAACAATAGATGTATTAATGTACGTATCTGGGTGATTAGTAAACAGGTGGGCTAAGCTTAAGCCTAATCCGAATCCGAAGCCGAAATATAAAAAATCACTAAGCTGAATCCGAATCTGAATCTTTAAATTTTGAAAAAGCTAAATGGCTAAGCTGAAATTATATGGCTTTTAAATTTGGCTTTTTGTTGTCTGGCACCTATTTAAAAATAAAGCAAATGTATGTTTTCAATGGCTTGCGTTTGCGGTAGGAAAGAATTTGTGGGAACTACGAAAAGTATTATTTTTTATAAGGTGAGTTATGCTATGACTTATATTTGTAATAAAACAATTTTATTTCATTTAAACTTAGTTTTACTACAACAAGAAGGTAAATAACCGGTTCATTTTTTGAATATTTTGAAACTTTTATACTCACTGGTAAATTAAGATGTGAAGAATGTCAGCTTGAACTTGCAGGCAGCAAGTTTAGAATCTCATTTGTAGCCTACCGTATTTCTTTTGATAGTAAGCCCCGCGTACTATCCAAACTCGAGATTCAACCCCTCGCGTATAATTCGAGACCCGCGCACTCGCATTTAATAGTGTGTTAAATAGATCCGCGTACTATCTAAACTGAGGCGGCTACACCCCGCGTACTATTAGAGACCCGCGTACTGTTAGAGGAAATACGGTACTCTACTTGTTCTTTTCTATATAATAAAAAATTGCTTTTTTTTCTGGATTCGGGTAATCGTTACCAAATTGTAGCATATGTGATTAAAAATGATATTATGTTTTTACTATCAGCATAATATGTGCTTCAAAACTAAATTTTTGTTTTTTCAGCTTAATTCAGCCAATTATTAGTAAAAACCGTTTTCGTAAGTTTCTTAAAGTCAGAGGTAATCTTCTACCTTGATTTTCTTGAGCTATTTACAGCTTATATAAATTAAAGGCCACTTATAATCGTTTTTGGCTTTTAAGCTAAAAGTCAAATCCAACCCCAAATTTTTTTGGCTTTTTTCAGCTGAGCTTAATCCGAATCCTTATTTTTAATTTCGACTTAAGCCAAATCCGAATCCGAATCTGAATTTTAAAAAACATGAAAGCTGAACCTATATCCGAATCGTTTGTTTTTAGCTTAGCACCCCTGTAGTAAACCCGACCTGATTTTTATTCAGCAAAACATACTCATCAAGCCTTCTATACAATATATAGTTAAAACAACGTGACTTTTTTGATAAATATATAACGGCCAATTATACCACTGCCAATTCGTCCAAAACCTTAACTGCCAATTATTTTGTAACCTATTTAACTGCCAATCCATCGATCATAACTGCCAATTCTTCTACAGCCAAAATCAAGTACTAAAGTAAGTATGCTAATGCATGTCTGCATAAGTCTTCAACATTTTTTTTTGGTAGGTAGAATTTACATTTATAGTACCTAGTGGGTTGGCTCAGATCCAGAGTGAGGAGGTGGAAATTTTCCCTAAAATTCCTAGACTCATAATCGATCGTCTTGGGAGGAGGTAAAACGAGCGGCGTTGAACAATTTTTTCCTCCTGGGCTCATTGTGGCTCAAATCGAAGTAGTTTTTTCAAACGAAAAGGACCCTCGGTCATTTTTATTTTGGCGCTCAAAAGAGACCGATTAACTTGCACTGCAAAACTAAAAGCGGCGCGCTGAGCCAGATTGTGTGATGAAATATTGGGATTGTTTAAGTAATTAATCTATTGTCAGAATCTAGTATTGTTTGAAAACTGTTAGTCCTTTTGTTCACACCCGCATATGCAACAGTAAAATAAAAATAAAATCATTATACTATTTTAACTGTCGACAGGCGCGAACCGACATGTTGATTTTCAATGTATAGGCAATGATTATGACAACAGTGAGTGCGGTGAGAAAGTCAGAGTCAGTGGAAATAGTTATGAATAGTACTTAACTTCCACTATCATTGTTGGCTATAGTAAAGCATTGCACTTTTAATCGGCTCTGTTTCCTCAATATTCAGAAGTTAAAAAAACATAATAAAAAAGTAAAGTCGAGTAACAAAAAAAAACATTTTGTTGGTGATAATCTAAAAATTATTATCAACAACTTTGAAAAATTCAACTTTCAATAATAGAGTCAAACTATGGTAACAGTAAGTAGAGTCAGAAAGAAGTACGCAGTGTGATACTGCAGTGTTAGATTTAGTGGTTGATTACATTCGTAGTAATAAGTAATAATAAAAAATACTTTTTACACTATCAGTATTGACTATAGTAAAGCAATGCACTGACAAAATAATAATATTTATTCAAAAGTCAGAAGTTGACAAAAAAGTAATATTATTAAAGTTGAGAAACAAAAAAAAATATTTTTTTGCTGATAATCTACAAATTATCAACAACAAAGTTGAGCCTTCCAACACACAACCTATGGCAACAGTAAGTAGACAGTGTTGAATTCTTGGAGACGGAGCAGTAAACGGCAAGTTATGTTGATTGCCTTCCACTCACTCTGACAATGCAATCTCACACTGGACACTGACTGTGTACCCTAAGCCGACGTTCAGAGTAAACAAATTTGACGGCTCATTTTTTATATTAAAAAGTCAGAAGTTAACAAAAAAAATAGTCAAAAACAATCATAAATCAATATTGATTGTAATCTTTCACTTTTTACTGATCCATTCACTCCAACCACACATGGATGTCTATTGTCTGCAAAACTAAAAGTTCAAATTAATATTTTATTTTGTTAAATTAGTAGTAGGTATGTGTCTATATTAGTTGTGATCCTGAATTCATTACTGCTGATTTCGCATCTTAATTTGACACATTTTAGAACATCAGCAAATAAAGAAAATAAAGAAATCAGCAGTAAATAGTTGTTAGCAACTGATTTTGTGTTGTATTAGTGTGTGGAACTGCGCAGAGTTATTTTAAATTTTAATTACTTTTACTAATAAGTTGCTGTGCCCTGGAAACACTTTCAGTGGCTAACATCCCCATGCTTTTCATTACTTTAATGTCATTTCTTTTCAACTACAATTAAGGCCAGTTGCCAGCAACCGGGTTGTTGTATAGACCGTCTCGGTTTGTGGAACTGCGCAGAGTTTTTTAAAAATTTGTTCCACAGACCGGGCCGGCCCATACAATACGAACGCATTTGCTGGCAACTGGCCTTACTCCTAGTTACAATATAAATTGAATAGCTTTTAACAACGGGCGCAAAATGGTATGAGTAACGTAAAATAAAATGTTTTGCATATTGGCCAATTTTTTTCCTCACGTATTTTATTATAAAATTTTTTATTCATCGCCTTAGTAGTAGATATCATTCGAACTTCAATTTATTTTGCAGTACTTACTATAACTGCATCTTTTTCTTTTTGGATTCAAATGTTGGGCCTAAAAGATTTTCTACTTTCTGGAGTAACTTTGATATTTGTGATTTATTTCTTTACATTTTATAAGAAAACCAGAGGAAATCTACCACCAGGTAACTACAACTTTCAGTATTCGCTACTGACCATGTTACAGATATTGCAAGTAGTCGCAGCGCTTTGCATGGAGCATGGACCACAATTCGTTTTTGTAATTTAAAACATGTATTTGACAATTTTAGGACCATGGGGATTCCCAATAATTGGCCACATTCCATTCTTTGGAAAAAACCCATCGATGACAATTATGAAATGGAAGCAAAGCTATGGACCCGTAATTCACGTTAGATTTGGCAGTATGCCGTGAGTAACTAAACAGTTACTTATCCTATAGTTATATTTCACAACCTGTTTCAGTCTCATGTAGTAAATTACTGTATAAATGATTACAAATTAAACCACCGTCTGGTATGTAAAACACAAAGTATGACATGTAACTCGTTGAAAAATTCCTTATTGCGATAATTTATATGCGGTTTGTGCAGAACAGTTGTAATAACCGACGCCAAATTATTGAGGGAGGCTTTCAGTATGGAAGAAATTTCTGGCAGGCCTCAGCTTCCTGTTATTCGCGAAATGTCAGCTGGAAAAGGTACAGGATATGATCTTCAGTTAAAGCTAAAAATATGCTACTGCTTTTTAGGTGCTGAGCTTAAGCATCTATTGCAACGGTTGTGTCCGTCTGCCCGTCCGGCTTTGCGTATCGATTTTGCTATCCGTGTTGAATGGCAGTTGTCGTCACATTTGCGAAAAGCCTGGTACTTGTCATACGATTTAACACGCAAAAGATCTAGTCCATTAAAAATCATGTAGACCTCACCACTCGCGTCAAATATCTTGTAGGACGCAATCAAACCCGTGTATATGTGCAACGTTTGCAGGCATAGTTTTTGTGGATGGGCCGGAGCAAGTAGAACAGCGGAAATTTGCACTAAAAGCACTAAAGGAACACAGTTTCAGTACAAGTGCAGTAGATTTTCGATTTCATGAAGAAATTTCTAAAGCAATAAATAAATTAAAGAGCAGAATCAAGGAGAAGCCCGGACAGCCAATAGAAATGAACGAAACGTTTCAGTACTGCATCACTAATGTTCTATGGGATGGGATGATGGGGTCAAGATTTGATGAGAGTGACAAAACGCCGGCGCATTTAATAAAAATGATCACAAAGTATGCAAACATCAGCGTTTTTACTTAATAACGTTTTTTAAAATTGCAGTTTTGAAAATACATTATGAAGAATAGTATTTATTACCTATTTCTTTTGCAGAGGTTTTGATAGTAACAGCTCGGTAATTTCCCAGCTGTTTTGGTTTTTTCCATGGGTTTCTCGCTTGGGAAATTGTGTGGGCTACAATCCACCACTCGAAGCATTTGTAACTGTTTACGATTTCATGCGGCAGAAATTAAAAGAGATGAGGCCACTTCATGTTCGTGGGCAACCCACGAATTTCACTGCTGCATATTTCGATAAAATAGCCCAGACAAATGATACAAATTCCAGTTTTCACGAGTCAAGTAAATAAATAATTATTTTCTGCGCTTTCATTTGCAGTGTTTGATATTATGTTTTCAATAATTTGAACTTCCTTTAATTGCAAACTTGACATTTCACAGAAGAGCAACAGCCAATAACAACCACAGATATATTTATTGGGGGAAGTGACACGACAACTCTAACGATAGATTGGCTCATGATCTACATGGCGCGAGAACCGCACATTCAAGCACAATTACAAGAAGAAATCGACTGTGTGATTGGCCAGTCATATCCCTCCCTTTCTCATCGACACAAGATGCCGTTGACGGAGGCAGTAATTCATGAAACTCTCCGAATTCGTTCAATTGCTCCAATAGCAATACGTCGAACAGTACAAGACGTCAGCTTTCAAGGATTTCAAATTCCAGAGAATACAATGGTCTTTGGAAACATATTTGGAATTCATCATGATCCAGAGATTTGGGAAGAGCCGGAGAGATTCAATCCGCAAAGATTTCTGAATGAAAATGGTAGTTTAAATACACTGACGAGCGAGGTGATGTCATTTGGTGCTGGGAAACGAAATTGTCCAGGTGAAAATTTCTCCCGCCACCAACTCTTTCTCCTCACTACAAGCTTTTTTCAACAATTTTCAACGTCATGCACAAAACCCCCACCATCGCTGGATTTTAATTTTGGATTTGCATTAGGTCCTCACAAATTTAAACTGAATGTTGTAGAACGCTCATCGCATGTAAATGTAAAACAAATGTTATAGTACATACAGCTTTATTGTAAGCCACGTTCCTAAATAATTAGGTTCTATCAACATTGGTTTGTAAAATTTTCCAATGAAAGGTTTTAAAAACTTCAGAATGTAATAGTAATAACTAATAACGATATTTTAAAAAGTGCAACATGGTCATTTTAGATGTTTTAAACAGTTGCAAAATTGTACTATTTGTAATTTTAACAAAATTAGAAATTGTTTTTTTACATGTTTTTGTTTAGAAAATTGCAAAAGTTTCTTATATCCAAGTTTTTTAAAATTTGCAAAATTGACTATTAAAATGTTTGTAAAACAATAAAAATATTTTATAAATAAGCATGTTATTCAAAGGTAAAAATGAGCTGATTACACCACTTTAAGATAAAAAAATGTACTGATGTATAATTGGATTTGGTGTGCTTCCTCGTGGTGTACTCGTGGCTACTATGTATGAGTTGATATGTGTACTATTAGTTAAATAATTGAGAGGGAGAATCAGAATCTGATGCTGAACAAGAACAACAGAGTGTATAGATATTTAATATACTTTTGATTTGAAAGGAAGATAATAAATGTTAAACTGAAGATCTAGGAAGTTGGCTCAAGAATCTGTTTGATCAAACTTCTCCAAATTACACCTCGAATCATGCCGTCTCTCGATTTAAAATTACAATTCCATCAGCATAATTAACATCAATTAATAGTTATTGCAGCACAACTGCGTCTTGACTTCTACCGCATAAATGCACACGCATTTTTTAATTATTCATGCTCCAATTAATTATTGCTTATTCTAACAATTATTTCACATTTAATTTTGATTAACATAGAATTACCCTATTCTCATAATTCGTTCGTAATTGCATGGCATGATAAATCCGTCCAGTCATTTCCTTTCACATAATTTTATCATTTTATATTTTCATACTTTAACAATTTTATCCAACTAAAAGTACTTACCTATAAATCTACATATGTAGAATCGAACTGATCTTGAGCTCAAGTATATATTTATATATATTCCAACAATATATATAAATATATCAGCCCTAACAGCAAAATAGGGCTGTTTGAATTTGAAAAAGCTGCTTAAATTCTTATTTATAATCAATTTCTGTAATACAACCAAAAATTCAAATATTTGAATTTTCCGCCAAAACTTTAAATATTGTGTTAACTCAAGATTTTGACCAGCCACTCAATAAACTTACACTAAAATGATATATTGAAATGGTAACAATTAGGCAAAGGTAATGAACATGGTGTGCATAAGCACAATCGTTATTAGGTTTTAAATGGTATCGAAAAAACATAAATGCAAAAAAAAAGTTAACGGAATTTGTCGAGTGGGTACAGACTAGTGTTGTAATTTGTGCACAATGTTAGTTTGTTCCTAATTTTCTTATGGGATTTAACATTGGAAAATGTTGAAGAACAATTGTGCACAATCACACATTGTTCTCCTATGTTAAATCCCATAAGGGAAAAGAGCAATTGCTAACAAATTACAACACTAGTACCGACAGTAGTCGGCCCCACCGTATTCGGCCCCGAAAGGTCGGGTCCCGCTCGTCTTTGGCCCCTTATTCGGCCCCAGTATATTAGTACTCGAGGGACTCCCAAGTATAAAATCACTTATATTTTTTTCGGCCGTTTTCGTACTTATCGGACGTTTTCGTGCTTACAGTTAGTATGTGAGTAGTACGTTTACAGCTGTGAGAAATAACAGTGAGATTTTTATACTATGTATGTATGTATGTATGTATGTATGTATGTTAGAAGTATCGTACTTGCAGGCCATAAGCCTATGTACACTTCGTAACAAGTTACTTTACCGCTTACTCTTCAGGGATACACTATACAGACAAGTCTGAGTGTACCCTTTGAGTTTGCAGTGTAAATTATACTTATCTTTTACTTGGGAAGTTATACCTATTGATTTCAGACTATCTTAAATGTCGCGCTGTTTGAGACCCCTGGTTTTAGTTCCTGGTTAAGGAAACAGTTTTACTGATTATTTACCCAGGCCATGGTGCTCAGAGTATCCTCAATCTCTATGGTGTGTCACGTCATAGCCAGAGCGGACTCTATGTCACCTCCACACCTGCGTAAGTATGAGACTGCTTTCTATGAGACGACCTTCGGACAGTGCTATATCGAGTTGAGGAAGAGAGGATATATAATGATCGGACAGATTCTAGTGACGCACCACGAGTTGAGTTGGTATATCTACCCCCAAGCAGGCGTGCTTGGGTGAGTGGTTAGGACTGCAGACTGTAACGAAATTTATAGCCTCAGACCCGGCTTCGATCCTCGGCAACTGCTAATCGTTTACGGCTCGGTGTTGTACGGTAAACGTCACTGGACGGTTGATTGAAACCCAATCTCCTTCGGTGCTCCTTAGTGACCACTACTTACTGTAGGGGCCTAGGGAATGAGACTCCTTTACTGTGGAGGAGGGGACGGGGATAGGTGAAAGGGTACAAAGACCGAGACGATCTAACGCGGTAGCCTCCTATTTCCTCACCCACAGTGACTGGTTGAGTCTGGTTGTATGAACTTCGGTTAAATCGACCCAATGAATAAATTATTATTATTATTATATCTACCCCATTCAGATACAGCTCTGTCTCGGTCAGAGTACTCACATACTCCTAGGAGTACATGCCTCTGCTCACAGATGACCGTGCTCCCTCATCATGTAGCCACTTTTTACTTCTCTGTCTATCCCACACTATACTCTCTATTTCCTAGCTTCTCAGCACATAAAAAGAGCCAGCAGAAAACAGTCTCGTGAAGACAAGTGGATTAGAGTATCTCGTATGCAAAATATATTACTACATATGCTTTTCACTCATCGATAACTCGTATCTCGACGTGAACCGTGCACCACTGAGCCCACTTGCCTTCCTGAGATTTTTATACTATAACAACTGTAACTGCACCGTAGTGTGCTCAGTATTTGCATGCGTGAAATCATGTAGGATTGTACGACTCTGTTCGCGTTGTCAAGCCAATGTTATTTTCTATCGACTATGTTCATTGTTGCATTCGAATACAGCAACCCGGACTTGAATGTTTTCTTTTCTGCCGCGCTGGTTTAAGAGTAATTTGGCAGACGGCAATGGCCGTCGCAGTTTTTCTGTCGTATTTTTTTTCACCAAAACACACAATAACTATTAATTGGTTTTACGGCATCTTACGTGCACACTGCTGGAGAGGTTGACGAGAGTGTAATCTCTCTACTCTGGGCTGGTTCCAGCCCCGCTCCAGTCTGGCTTGCACTATCAATATTGTCTCAATTATAACAATATCTTTATTTAATCGTTTCTAAGACTTATTTTGTTATATTTTCTGAAACTGTGTAACACGAGTGTCTTTAATGACGAGAAATCCTTCCATTTTATACAACTATTTGTTTTGTATTTTAAAAAATGCCAACCTTATTTTCTAATTGTAGTGTTTTTGTATTTGTGTATTTATGCAGGATGTGATAAACGATTAGTATGTATAGTTTGGGATTTACCGCCAACAAACAGTTGCTTTTGAATTAATTTGTCTTATGTGGATCATTCGCTTACAAATTAACTCAAAACAGAGATTACAGACCTAACGCTATATAAACACTGCATACATTTTAATGTTCTGTATATGTTGAATAATATACACCGCCTACTATTTAATACATGAACTATGTTGCGACGGCAACACTTCAATAGCTCAAAAATGGTTGATGACAAAAATAAAATCCTGTCCTGGATGTCCAAGTGCAAAATAAATACACTGCACTCAAGTCCCAGTCCAAACAGTGTAAATAACTTAATGCTATCTTTATTAAAGGCTATATCACAACACACTATCATTCATCCAATGTAAAGGCCATACAATAAGTCAGACTATGGCTTCACTTATTTATAAGTCACGAATAAATATACACTATATTCACTTTATTTTAAAATACCCGGAAGTCAAAGTGTATAATAATACTTAGTACTTACTAATACAGTAATAACCATATTGGTAAAACCCAATATATAAGTAATTCACTATAAAGTAAAGGCTTGAAAAAACTTTCCGCCACTAGCGCCACTATGGCCGAACTAAAGTCCTATTTGATAACCCACGTCCAATACTTTAATATAGTCTATTGCACTCTTCTTCGCTAAGCCATGTCCAAGGCTTCAAAACTTGACAATCCCAATACACTGTCACACTGACGTACTATGAGAATAGTAATAACTGTCCTTTACTGACTTCTCACTTACTAGTACCATAGCCTTTTAATAGTAGTAGTCCCTAGACCGGCAATATGCAGTGTGTGTCCAGTAATGAAATATCCATCAGATGCCACAGCCACTTGCTTGGATCAAACACGCTGAGCCTACCCATTACATTCAAACGGGGCAGAGGGAGTTTGAAGATTCATTGATTAATTATGGCACTAACGGTTTCATTGAATGTCTCAAATGAGGTTAAACACTTAAACAGATATATTGTCTTTAATTTGGGATGTTTTTCAAAATAATTATAAGCTCCTGGAGTCTGTGGAAGACAAAATAAAAATTAAGATTTCCATACTTTTGTAAAAGCATCGAAAAAACTTTATTCTATGACTTTCTGTCAATGAATCAGCATATAACCAATTCAAAGTACTTGGCGGGAATACTGCCTGCTGTAGTTTGGTTGGGTCGTTTCCCGCCAAGTACTTTGAATTGGTTATATGCTGATCTATTGACAGAAAGTCATAGAATAAGTTTTTCGATGCTTTGGTCAAAGCTAGAAAATCTTAATTTTTGTTTTGTCTTCACACAGACTCCAGGAGCTCATAATAATACTGAAATAAATCCCAAATTGAAGACAATATAACTGCTCACCTGTTTAACCTCATTTGAGACATTCAATTACACCATTAGTGCCGTAATTAATTGATGAATCTTCAAACTACATCTGCCTCATTTGAATGCAATGGTTAGGCTGGGCCTGTTTGATCCAAGGAACACCAGCGCCACCGCAATTTCATTTCAATACTGGACAAACTTATGTGTACGGGAAACATACGAAGCTTGATAACTAGAGAATCTAATAGCTATGCTAGTACTGTGCCGTATGGGTAATGTTTATGGTTTAGACTGGAATAGTTTCCTCAGGCGGCTGTCCAAAGACTGAAAAGGCAGGCTGCATGGCTTGGCTTTTAAAGGAAACCCCGAAAAGGATCGGACGTAAGAGTAGGCTGCTCTTGGAGAACAATAGAAGTTACGGCGCAATCATTTTTTTTCTAGGATTTCTCGTGGTAAACTTTCTGGTGCGACTTAGATTTTTGTCGAGGAAAATTTAGATTTGTACCAGGCAACGTGACGGCCGGAACAAAAGACCAAATCAATTCCTTCCATTTCCAATTGCGCATCAGGCATTTGCCTCGTTTCCATTCCCTTCTATTGACATGCAGAATGTTCTATCTCCCCTTTACCGCAATGCTATGTCAAGCATATAGAACATTTCGGCATAGTGAATGGGCTTTACTGGAAATATAAGGATTCTCAATTACAATTTCGCTATACTCTATATCCTAAATCCAGTACACTATAGCATGCAAGTACATAATGACTGGAGTCTATAGGGAAATGACAATTTAGGGGCAGTGCATAAATGACTTCCCAACAAAATCTGCAACATGTCCTATTATCACTACTTAGTTAGACCCACTGATTTAACCAATCAAATAATTTATGGAAACACCATTTACACATAACAACATACAAAAACATATGAAACTTTGACTGCCCATACTTAGCATTACTTACAAGTAAAGTACCTACTTACTATACCTATAGCTAACTAAAACTAAAATGTACTACTACTACTACACAATATCCTATGCATCAACATTAACTCATTCCTTACAGGTTTAATTCCAATTAGAATTCCCGCGAGTCATTCAAAATTTCCTCGAGTTCCCCCAACACTTACTGTACTCGGCGACAAACTACCTATCTGTTGAAACAAGGAAAACAATTTAAAAACTAATAAAATCAAAATAAGAAAATAAATGACTTCAAATCTAGCAATTGTAAGTGCAGTAAGATTCTGATAGTGTGTTGCAGCGACTAGATACAGTAGTCTTCCTGCAAGTTGAATTGTAAGAGATTTAAAACCTCAACACTGAACAACAGAGATTATCTGTTAATGACATCACGGGCACAGTCAATGGGTTTTTTGGATACTAATTACATAAATTCCATGTTAAAGATGGTTTTACGTATGGTTGACTTGACAACAGGGAGGTTTGTTGCTGTTTGATTTATCTGCTTATTTTTAAATTCGTTGCATTAAGGCTGATGTTGCTATTGATTAATTGATTGATTGAACTTTATTAACGTGTTATTTAGACCAATTTGGCGCATAGCCATTCTTCCATCGGTAACACAACAATATCATTCGATTTGAACAATTATCAAATGTTTACATACGGTAATTATCAGTTGAGATATAGTAATAAGATTGACTACGATTAGCTATAAAGTTAATGTACAGTATTAAGCCATAATTACATACTTACAGCTACTAACTTAATTTATTTATAGGAAACAACATAATATTGTATACTAATGCTACATTTTGGTTATTGCTCTCTCCCCCAATACAAACAATTGCATTCATGTAATATCACGCTAATATTTAATATATATGTCATTACGTGTATTCAGACACCATAGTGATAAATTACTCTTAAACATTTCAAGGGTTAATTCTAAATTTCTTATCTCTACAGGGATCATATTCCAATTTTTAATACAGCAAAATAGACTAGATTTTTGAAACAAAGTAGTTTCTTTCTTTGGTCTGTCTAAAAGTGTGATTAGTTGGTTTCTACTAAATTCATTGAATACCAGAATGTCACTTAAGCTAGTTACAGATTTATGCTTTAGTGTTTTAAATAAAAACAGTGAAGAGTAATATTTAATACGTTCGGTGACTGAAAAAATGTTACATTTCTCGTACAGCGATGTAATATCAATCTTCTTCTTATTTTGCTTCTTATGTGCTAAGTTACAGTGCTTATATATGTTTGGGAAAAAGTACCTACATAGCAAGTTGTCAATTTTTGTTTGAAGTAATTGGATTTTGCTTATACTTATTACACTCCATATTATTATTGCGTAGTCAATTATAGAGAGTACAAAGCAATTGATTAATAATTTAAACACATGCAAATTTATATATTTTACAAGTGACAATACACAGTGAATAGCAGAAGACATACGTTTTATGATGTTATCAAAATGGTGTGTAAAACTCAGAGTCTCGTCTAAAATTACACCAAGGTACCTAAAATTATCTACTCTATTGATGATTTCATCATTACATGTAATTTTTGGTAAAATATCAGGAATAGTGTCTCTAGTTTTGTGAAATACCATAAATTCTGTTTTCCGATAATTAATTCTAAGCCCCATTTCCTCACACCATAGATAAAGACTATTTAGCTTACAATTTATATCTATTGTCATGAGATTTATATCACTACCATCAATAAAAAACACCAAGTCGTCAGCAAAGAGCACATAATTTGTATTGATTAATGGAGTACCAATATCGTTATAATATATAGTGAACAATAGAGGCCCTAAAATCGAGCCTTGAGGGACCCCACGGTTAAGATTAAATTTTTGAGATACGTAACTATTGATTTTAACAACAAATGTTCTATTAAAAAAATAACTACAGAGCAAACGCACTATCTTGGAATCAATATAAAATTTTTCTAACATAATTATCATTAATTTATAGTGATCAACATGATCAAAAGCTTTTTTCAAATCAACAAAGACTGCTATTACTCTAGATTTTGGGTTACTAATTAATCTAAATAACTTATGCGTAAATGTAGCTAGTGCAGTTTCACATGACCTTCCTATTCTAAAGCCATGTTGATTGGGGTCAAATAATTGATTTGATTCAATGTGATCTGTGATTTTACGGTGTAATATCTTTTCTAACAATTTGTTAAGAAGGGGTAGTGTGGAAATAGGTCTATAGGCAGATTCATCAAGTACGCTACCCTTGCCCTTATACAGTGGATTAACAATAGCACATTTAAAACTTACAGGTACCTGTCCAGTGTCTAAAAAACCATTAAACAACTTAACTAGAGGATCAACTAGTCCTGTAAACCCCTGTTTTAAAAATACTAGTGGAATTTCATCTTCCCTTAAATTAACAGCGTTTAATTGCCTTAAAGACATAGCTATTTCAATAGGCTCAATACCAACTTTAGAGTGTGAACAGTCTAAACTATTTAAAAGATTCTCTAACATACTATCCTGATTACTTCCTTCAACAGTAAAGGAACTGGCAATCGAACATCTGCTTTAGAAGTCAACATCCAAACTTCCAATCACACCTTCAGTTGTGCAAACAGTTTGGGTTGAGGTTGTTACGCTTTAGCAATTCAAGTAAAACTTACAAATGTAAAATCTGAACCTTTAAGTTCAGCAATCGCTAAATACTTTTAGGGTTGGCTTAAAAAGTGGATGATTTTAACGTAGTTGTTTACTTCAGCTTTTGTACCTAAATTAGTTAATTCTAACGTATTGCTACTGTTAGAAACGATCAATCATGTTCTGCAAAAGCTGAAACCGTTTGAGGTTTTGCTGTCATGAAATACGTTAGATTGGAGAAACATGGTGCGCTCAACCTGACCAATAGAATTGATTTTCCGTTTTCAAAACTCATTAGCTGTTAGAGGATGGATATTGCAAAACCAACAATTTGGTTCCGCCTTTCGAACCCGGAGAAAGTATTTCATCACTTTCTCTTGCAAACCTCCTCTGTTTTGGCAACCTTCGCTTAAGCTGCACCAGTGTACTGTAATAAGGGATTATTTGTCTCATGGCTCAACGTTTAGTTGATTATTACACAAATTAATTGTAGATTATCAGCAAATAAATATGGTTTTTTAACTTCTGAATTTTGAATAATTTTGACGATAGACTGCATTGCTTTTCTATTATCAGCACTGATGGACAAAGTAAAGTTTGTTTTGGACCAAACAGAATGTAAAAATGATTAAACCATCTTGGATTGGCAACATTAATATCCTTACCTAGTGGTTTAGGTAAATATTTTTCCGTATGTGCTAATTTTTGTCCTGTCAATTTGCGGATTTAATTACATCCTTTTTATAAATTCTCTTTTGTTATGACGCCTATATGTATAGCATCACCAAAAAAACTTACGGATATACACCTTGACAATTTTCAGATTTAAGGAGTTCCTAGTTATCCTTACAATAAGTATTACGAATTAATTGCAGATTCCTGAATTACTGCGTATTCAGAAATAAAATCTTCTAAGTATGTACATATATATAAGCGTTATAAGTACGTTACTAAGCGCCATTTTATTTACTTTTTTTTCGATAAATCGTATCTTCTATGCATCTATATTTTTAAACACCCAAATTGCACGCGGTATAAAATTGGTATAGACCGCTGATTTAGAGCCTTGGTAATGTTCCAGTAGCTATACCACTGTATAGCTGAATTACATGCAGCCAAAGAAAACAAGGAAAGGTTTCTTGCTGAAGTTTAGAAATTTTGTCTTCTACCTGAGAAGCGGCATCTACGGCCATCCTAAAAATCTCTTCCTTTATATTCAGTTCCTCGTAAATCTTCTGGACTTTCTCAACACAAGCAAGATCTTTCTTCCCATAGTTTTCCTAACGTCATAAAATTATTTTATTGTATCAAACCAGCTCACATTTCTAGTAAACAGCAAGGTAGAAAACTTAACATTGGTTTACGTTTAAACACATTAGTTGCTCCGAATTGGCTAATTCCCTGGCTCTGTACAGCAACATAGTTGGTTTTCCTTGTGCAATGTCAGTGGTTGTGCTTTCATTCACACATTGGTCAACAAAGCAAGCTCCATAGTCATCAAACAAGACTGCAACAAAGTTCACTTCATTACCTATTGCTATTGCTGTTTTAATGAGCTCAGGGTCCTTGTATCCATTCTAAGAGTGCATAAAAGTAAAAATTCAAGAGTTAAAGTATGCAGATATTAGAAACATTGCATGTCAGTAGCTAGTGGATATTAGAAAAACAAATAAAACATTAACTACTGCTTTTAAAGCCCTTACGTAAATCATAGCAGCGACAATAGATATGGTAACAATGAAGTCTTTGTTTACATCACATCTAACACTCCGTAGGCGACTTAAATTCAGAACCGCCTCACTAGGGTAAGTTAATAATTTTTAACTATTATTTCATACTATTGAGTAGGTTAGTTAAAAGTCACTGATATGTGGATCACAGCTATGTTGTATTAGTTGTTTTATATAATGCAAACTGTTAAGGTATTTATCTTATGACATATAGTGCTCCAAGAGAACACAAATAATTGAACATGCACCACCAGAGTGTCTTGTACCGTACACTTAGTAAGTTGACCAGTACAGCAGACCTGCTACTGTACCCGGGCTTTGGGTACAGTAGCAGTTGTACCTTGTACCTAGGCGCCTAGGCCAGTCCCCAAGCTTAGGGTTCAGAAACGTGTGACTAGACGAATAGACCGGTACCCGAACCGATGGTACAGAAAATATAGTATCCGTGGACTGCAATAAAATTTCCTTTGTGTCCGTACTCAATATGTAAATCGTTTGTTGAACCTGTTCCATTTACCTAATAATCCTAATGAGTCTCAATCAATTCCAACACTTGTCTTAACGAGCCGTTTTTTTCAAACAATTGAAAAAATCAAAATTGTATGCTAAAAATTGGAAGTTTTCCTAAAATATTTTGACCAAGCCAATTTTTTAAACCAATACCAAACTTAATTTTTGTGATTTTTGTTATTATACATACATTCTTTTTTAAATAAAATATCTATAAAATTCAGAATGTCGTGAGGGGAAAATGTCCAGGAAAAAATATGCGAGAGAAAAATATCTTACACCACTGCACCGCCTTTTCTTTGGACTTCCCGCATTTCGTAGAGCTCAAGCTTAGACACTTGAAAGCACAAGGTGGAATCAATTGTTGCGCGCATTAATTCAACGTAGCAGTCCAAGTGTCTGAAGTATTTGTTAAGTAGGAGACAAGCTCCAGTTTCTAAGACGACAGCGTCTTGAACCACCTGTTTTTCATTGCCTGGGAGCATGTGCCAAGCCGGAGCACCGTTTCTTGTGTTAAAAGAGTTAACAAAATCATCCAAAATACAGCCTTGTCTTAGAATCTGTGTTAGTAAATGCAAACAAAAATGTTTTAAAATTTTTTTCCGTTGCCTTTACACTATTTTTAAAAGACCGAGTCTTTTAAAGCATTCGGTACAGACAAAAAGTGTGTCTGAGATAGGTACATGAGAGATAGTCCATAAATGATGTCGCTCAAATTATCCTCCTTTTACGACCCATCCACCCCCATGCCATCAATTTACCATTCCGCAAAGTTATTTTTAACATCACATGTCATGAATAGCCGACCGACCCTAGTTAGTTAGTTAGATGAACTTTATTAAGGTGTTATTTAAACCGATTTGGCGCAAAGCCATTCTTCCATCGGTAACACAACAATCATTATCAACATTACAAAAAATCATTGAGTATATTAATATTTTTAAAGTTATACCAATTTTATAAGTATATAATACGATTTACAATTAAGTGCTTATACTATAAGACCCATTACGATTAATGGAATCCTTACTTTATTTGGTTAAATTTGCTATTGCTATTATATATACATATATGTTGTTACGCATATTAGGACACCATTCTGAGATCTTAAATTTGAACTGGTTCAGTAGAATTTCGAGATTCCTCACATCCACTGTAATCAAATTCTATATTTTAGTTGTTTGAAACAGTCCTTACTTTTGAAAGAAAGCTGTTTATTTTTGGTCGGTCTAACAAATTGACTAGCTTATTTCTACTTGAGCTATCATATAGGACAATATTGGGTAGGTCAGGTAAACATTTGTCATTTATGATCTTATACATAAACACTGCAGAGTAATATTTTATACGTTCATGTACAGTGAATATATTACATACATAGTTCATCCAGGTAGTTAAAGTCTATTTTGGCTCTTTCTTTGGACAACCTTTGGTAGTTATTGGTGTTTTTGTAGTCGTATTTATATAACATAGGGTAAAAAAGCGCCCTAACAGATTATCAAGTTGCTTTTCAATTTTATTTAATTGGGCATTGCTTATCAAACTCCAAATAATTAAACCATCGTCAACAATGGATAAAACAAAGCAATTTACAAGTAGCTTGAAAATGTCAAAGCTCATGTATGTATCTTTTCAGGGAAAGTATACAGTGGATCACTGAAGACATTTTTTTCATGGCATGATTGAAGTGAGCAGGAAAGCTAAGGATTTCGTCTAATATAATTCCGAGATATTTAAACGTTTCTAATCTATTGATAGTAATATTATTACATACAATTTTTGGTTTAATATCATTTGAGATATTATCACGAGGTTTGTGAAATATCATATACTCCGTCTTATTACAGTTTATTGCTAATCCCATTTTTGTACACCAATTATTTAGTTCAATTAATTTTACATGTTTAATGTTAAATGTTTCAGTCATTATATTTATATCCGTACCATCAATAATAAATACTAAGTCATCGGCAAATAAGGTGTAATCTGTACCAGCTAGTGCATCCCCTACATTATTATAGTACATTAAAAATAGTAGTGGCGCGAGAATTGAATCCTAGGGTAGGCCCCTGTTAAGATTAAATTTTTCAGATACAAATGAGTTAATTTTTACACAAAATTTTCTATCAATGAAATAATTACATAATAATTTTACTAGCTTAGGATCTATTTTAAATTCATTTGACAGCATTTCTAGTAATTTAAGGTGTTCAACATGATCGAAGGCCTTTTTAAGGTCTACAAAGACCGCTATGACTTTTGACTTAGGATTATAAAACGTTTATGGGTGACCCAAGCAATGACATCATTTATCGACAATAACTTGTTACATTATCGACAGTTGGTACACATAAGGCTGCAGGAAACGATCAACACAAACTACAGCAGCCGACAGCATTTCCGCCAACTTCTTTGAATTTTCTGCATGCTGATAAGATGTACGCAAATCATAGGATAAAACCAAGGCAAGTAGAATAAATAAGGTACAGACAATCGCAATGTAAAGTTTGAGTGGGAGTTTTTGGTTCCAAGGCTCTGTGTTCCGAGCATGCCTGTTCAACGGCTGATAGGTAGCCGATTGGTAATTTCCAGCAGTTTACCGTAGATATTAACGGCAGCCGATTTACTGCGGTACGCACCGAATCCTTTTCTTGAACCCATGCATCCCGTGAAATACTTTGACACACGTTTGCATATATTGTAATGCTAGAGCATTGCTAAGTAGAATATCTTTGGCAAAGAATCAAATCTATCCATTTTGTACTAAAATCAAAACTGACTATCTCCATTTTTCCCAAAATACAACTAATCTAATATAATAATGATATTTAAGAGGTTACGTTAAGCATTCAATTCTGTCTACCATTGGGATACATGATTTTGCTGTACTACAAGGGGGCGTCTATAAATGCTATTATAAGAAGGGGCAATAGGACTACTTGGAAATTGATGACATCCAATGTTAAAGATAGCCATTTTTGCATTGGTTAAGCTGATGACAGAAGAGTCATAGGGTCTGTTAAGCGCGTTTTTTTTCTGTTGTCGCAACAGACGATTAGTTTTAGAAAAATAATATTTTACCAGAACGGCAAAATTACATAAAAATAGGATTTAGTATTTATTACACTAAAGCGCGCAGTTTACATTCATTTCAGTTTCACAGAAAATAGCAATGCCGAGGGAAATCATGACCAACCGTCACATTCCAAATCTCAAAACATTCTATTCATCTAATATTTTCCTTCATTACCTCTCACATATTCTCAGTAGTCAGTATAATATTATTATTAAATTAAAGAAAGTAATTTAAATATAATTATTTTAAAATATAAAGTTTGCTACAATCTTTTAGTGACTCAGCATTGATCTCCATTAGTAACAGCGTCCTACAAATGGAGTTATTTCGATGATGTTATTTATGGACGACCTCCAACTAGTTCAAAAGCGAATAGACTCCCAGTGTATATTTTAGCCATTTTGCATTATTACTTTTCAGAGCTTTTATTTGAGACTAGTTTTTGGACATGTAAGGTAAAATTGTCAAATATCAAATAACGTGTGTCAAGTACCATTTCTTGAGCCCAACCGAGCTTCTGAGCCAGAAAATAACGCTCCTCTTCATTACTAGCAGTGTTGTTGGCTCTCCTTTGTTTTGCATAAAATTCGTGAGCCATCACAGTTTGCGCTGCCCTGAATAATTTGAAACTTCTTACAATATCGAGCATTGCCAACATAGTTGTCTGTCAAAAAATAAAAATATAAAATACATAAAACAGGTGCAAGTTACAAGTAGGGTGTGTAGCACAGGACATGTTCTAGGATTTTCTTTATCCGTTTGCTCGCAAGTGGCAAAGCGACACGAGGAAATGACGTTAAATCCTCTACAACGCCTGGAAAAGATGCGTACAGGCTCTCCACTTCCTCTTGGCTTATATACGGACAGCTTTCCAAAAAATTGGGAAGTCGTTTCTTTTTCCCTGTGAGCTTTTTAAATGATTCTAATTCTGAAATACCAGTGTCAGTGTCGGAGTAAATATTTCTGGATCTCGAAGACACAGCATTGGGGATTTTTTGCAATTTCCTTTGCAGGATCGATAATCTGCGCGTGCAAAATAGCCGGTTAGATAATCGTAATGATGTGAGCTCCATGTTTAATCTGAATCGTTTTTTATAATTGTAAAAACTTGTTAAGAAAATAAATCTAGACAGATTTAGTTTTTAAACTAGTAATGACCATTAATGAGGTTTAGCTACAACTTTGTTTTTGACACAGACACTTGCTCAATCGTAAGCGCGTAATTGAATGGTTAATAGGTCCTAAAGCAAATGCTTACTTCTGGCGCTGTCACTGTCAAATAAATTGCGCAAATGATAATAAATAAAAAAGTTAACCCCGGTAACAAATCAGCAAAATTTGCCGCATATGCGATTTAATTGCTTTGTCACAAAGAAATTAGTAATCGTTTTGTTATGACTAGTATATTCCTTTAGGAACAGTAATTTCAACGCAAGTTTTATTTTTATGAATATTTTGTAATTGTTTTGTTCACAAACGCAGCATGATTAAGGATGTAGATAATTTTTCGGATTTTTATTGGCTTTATCGTGTTTCAAATAAAAATAATTAAAATGCAGATTTTTTATGTTTCTTTCCGCTCTAGTTTTCGCATTATGTTGACATAAATAAAATATTGTTAGTGGACGTAAATCTTACAAAGCGGGCGTTCTATTGTTGTTTTTGTAGTAGTGTTGAAACTGTTAAAAGCCATATGCCCCTCGTTCTACGTCTGTGTGGCTGCAAAAGCAGCGCTGATTGCTCTAAGGGAGATAAGTGCCTCCAACTAGAAAGCACCGTTGCAGACTTTTCATCAAAGCCGTGGAGTACAGTGAACATCCCTAATGAGCCCCAATCCAAAAGATACAACAAAACAAAATTGCATCTATTTAAATATTACCATGAAAATCAATATCTTAATATGTAACAAGCATAAATATTCAATTCACAAAAATTGTATCCAGTATACTGTGTCCAACAGGGCAAACATGAATGCATGTCAGTGAATTTGTTAATAAATAAATTTATTTCTCTCTCCACTGACTCCATTAAATCCAAGGCATGCTCTAAGAACCCCTTAAATTTTAACTGCACCATACATAGAAAAAATATAAACGACATTCCACATAATTTTGCCCCAGCAATAAAAATCGAAAAAAACTTGATTTAGTTCACGGGCAATTATTTCTGCTCCCTTCCACGTCAATATTTGACTCCGGGAAAGGCTGTTTCTATTTTCGGTTTGGCCGGTATTTTTTTGAGTACTTTTGGGCTCGAAGCCGTATTCTGTTCCCTCGCAGACACGTCTGGGCTCCCTTGATTTAATTTCACAATCGTAAATTAATTAATTCTGATTTCTAGCCATTATTGGAAGACATTTATATTTTAAAAAGTAAAAATTAGTGAAACTTTAAATTAATACTCGTATTGTAGCTTCTTGACAACTACCAAACTTGGAAAGACTACGGCCAATAGCGTCAATGCAAGCACTAAAATTAATGTAAATGATCCAGTTTTGGAAAATGGATGATATAGCAATAATAGCTACTTTAGCAAGGTACAAATAAGTATAAGCCACATTGTTCAATATCTAGCCATCGTGCCACATTGTAGTAAAAGATGTATGTATTACATTTAACTACAAATTAAATATATTAAATAGTAAAATTTTGTTTACTACTGGCTGGCGCACAATTACGCTTGCTATTAAGACACAGTGAGAACAAAACACAATATTTACAAGTTAATTATGATTTTTGATACATTATTCTTCGTATACACTGCACTGTAATCAATGCCCATTTTTTTCAGATAAACTACTCAAATAAAAAAAACATCAATACGTATAATTTGAACTTTTCAAATTAACATTTAGTTTTCGTCACTGCACTGTTGCAATTTCTGCCATGTAATAAACGTGTGATGACTGCTAGTGTCACTTCGAGCACATCTACTAGCATTTAATTTTGTAAATTATTTACATCAAACAAAGTATGAATTATCCAGACATGACAGCCCATTTTTTAAATTACGAAGTCGTCTGTTTTGGTTATAGTAATTATAGGTACTGTTGGAGATTTATTTTGTTTAATGCTATGGTTTAATCAGGGAAATAGGAAGCCGACAATAAAATATTAGTTTAATATTTTATAATATTAGAGAAAATAGTAGCTAAACTAACAAGCAAACCACTTACTATGTTACCTCGGGATCTAAAAAAGCATAGCCAAAAACGTTTCCTTGGACCTCAGAATGAATGATTGCGGAAACTGATTGATCTTAAAATACGAATATTTACAAATATAATGTATTATTAATTATTAATTTAATATAAATAACAAATAAATGTGTACAGAATAAAATAACTTGTATGTACATCAGGTTTGTGATTTATATGGAAATGGTGCATGACTGGGCTAGTATATGACGTCGTGTAAATTGTATGGTGGGGGAGGGGAGTCGTAAAATATTGTCAGAGTTAGATGTTTGTACTATGTACTTATAATTTAAATGTTTGAATGTGAATGAAAGAGAGTGAATGAATGTAAATAAGCGGGTGTACTTGTAGCCTTAGAGTGCTAATGCTAAATACAAATAATGTTTTATTGAGAGAGAATGGAGAGATGATTCAGGGAGAACAGTCCACAGTGAAGTGGCAGTCTGTTTCCTCTTCACTTGTCTCCTCATCGTGTGTTGAGACTCGCAGAGCACAACCGCACGATGAGCCATGTATGTACCTCTCATTATATGACATGTCGGATCTCTGGGAAAATTGTCCCCAATTTATAATTATTAGTAGAGCTACAAACTAATGAGCACTCAACGGCTCCTAACTAAAACTAAAGGAAACAGAGGAAGGAAGAGAGGGACTGTTTGAATTTGTGTACAGAGTAAATTTATAGAAGGAATTGCACATTTCTGGAATCAATTTCATGGAAGAAAAGTACTTAGTTTTTGAAGAGAAATCGAGCGGATTAACAAAAATTAAGGTAAGTAAATTTACGTACAAGTGTAAAGCAGACGACTGAACAATACAAGTTAATTGAATGGGTGAAGTGGGAAATATAAATTACTGAAATACTTTGTGTGTTGTTGTGATTCAAGTAAAGTGGAGGAGAGGGACGTACAACAGACAAATCCAAGGCAAAATTCGTAACGGGTAGTGTGCGGAGGGCATTAAAATTCAGACAAATTGTTTCCTTGTGTATATATATATATATATTGGACGGTGTATGTGAACAAAAAAATAGAATGAAGTTGAAATTACCCGCTAGAAAAATACGGGTTGTTTACGGCAGGGCATAATATGATAAATATTAATTATATATTAAAATGCTCGTTACAGTTGGAGTTGGCATGAGTATTACGAGACCAATACAAGGCTAACGAGTAGATACGGCACGGAATCGGAGGGAAAGCTGTGGGATTGAGTGAAAGTTGAGCACGGGAGCAGGAAAAGTTTATAGGTAAGTAATTGTTGGTTGTTGTGTGTACAAAAGAGAAATGCATCGAATACAAACTATAAGTAACAATTAATGAATTGGGTAGACTAAAGCTATATTATGTAAAATTAAATAAGTACATAAAATTAATCAAGTGCTTCCCATTGGAGTGGTTTGTTTGATTGTTCCAGGTGGTGGTAGCCAGATACAAAAAACGGATCGTAACCAGTAGGTGACACAACATTTAAAGTATTAAATAATTAACTAAGTAACACATGATTTACATACATATTGAATAAAATTAATTACAAGTAATTAAAATTTAAATTAATCTTGAGACTTCCCATGGAAGAATGTTGATTACCTAATTTCAGCCCGCAAATAAGAAGAGCAGCGGGGTAAGTAGATTATGTACCATATAGTATTATTTAACAAAATTTTATAAATGTAAATAGGAGTGTGGTGTGCACACGATGAATATTTACATTTCATGGTCGTTGTTTGACCACGTTACATGTGAATTGATAAATGTGGAATATGGCAACAATATTTAAAGAACAAATGTCAATTTAGAAAAATGCTTTTAGAGCTCAGTTAGGTAGTTTGTTTCAAACGAGGGTTGAGATGCTTTTAAGAGAATCCGTTTGTGCTTGTGAATTGTAGTAATGAAAAGGAAGAATTCAAAGCAGGAGTATTAAGAAAGGCAGGTCACACTAATGTGTGAGCGACGATGTGGATTGCAAACATTTAAGAAGAATTGTCAGTGTAATTTTGATTATTATTATAAAAGGGGCAAACTACCCTAGTTAATTGGTTTCGTATAACTTCATTGGGGTCAGACCGGGTAAAAGCCATCTCGTTGTGACCCTGCAGGGCTCACGCCTGAATAAATGGTCTAGATACAGGGTGCGTTCTTTTACCTCGAGTTTCTAACTGGGCTCGTCACGGATATACGGGATTAAATTGACTTTTGTTTTGTGGTAACTAAGTAACTAAAAGTTAACGTTGACATAACGTACACTGATAATTGTTCTTAAGTGAATTGTATACCTTAATTGGGATGTTTGTTTCATAAGAAATGTGTTATATACAAGTGATGAGCTTTTGAAGCCGACCGAGTAAATTAATCTTACTTAATTATTGAAACTAAATACATAACTATGAATGCCATAATATAAAAAAAATGGGCTTTAAGAAAATATTAAGTAAATATCCGGAGGGGTCTCGACGGAATGAAAAATATAAACATTATATAATAATTAAAATTTTAAGGATAATTCCGGAGGTGTCTCGACGGAATGGAAATATAAACATAAAAACAAATGATTAAGTTTAAAATCTTAGAAAAATAAGGAGCTCATTGGCTCGGCTGAAGATATTCATTAGGAATATGAACAGTAAGATTAGGGTAGACCTGCTGTTTGTCATTCGGAGTATAAGGAATGTAGACCGTCCTAGGTGCAGTTGGTTTTGACTGGAGCGGGGAAGATGGTGGAGTAGTTGGAATCTTGTGTCGTTGAGTAGGTGGAGAAGGAAGGAATCGGGGCGAAGGAGTTGAGTAGGGAACAATGCTGGGGCGCCGCCAGTTACGTCGTCCATGAAAGAAATAACAGTACAATAATATTAGTCCACATCCAATCATAATAACAAGAAGACTAGTCACTATATACCAGCTGTAGACATTTACGGTCGTGTCCTCTCCCAGGCGGACACTAATTTTAGGAGTCGGAGCAACTGTCGTCGTAGAGGTTGGGGAAATTCCTAATAATGCAGCTATGTTAGGAAGTCCTTGGGTGAGGGTGTTGATGTGGGTTAGAGTTGGGGCAGGAGTTGTTGATTCTTCATTGATAGTAATATGAATGTCCGAATTTCCACGCGGGATTTGATCCAGCGCAGCGCCCACACCTCCCATGACAAACCCTGTGCCCACCACAGGTAGAGCTGCTTTGGCTACTTTTTGAATCTTTGACTTTGGAGGTTTAGGAAGGGGCTTGAGTGGAGGTCCTAAAGTGTCCGTGGAGGCAAAGAAAGGATTCTTGTTTAAAGATGTAGACCGTGGAGGGGGTGGTGGTTTGAAATGAATTTTGGAATCAAAAACAGGTCTTGGAATACGCGATCTGAACCGGTTTCGTGTGGCCTCGGTTTGCGGTAGGTGTTGGATGGTCATCCAAGTTATGACGCAAATCAAAAAAATAACGAGAAATGAAAGATTACTTTTTCCATACCGTTTTTGTCGTTGAATTGGTGTTGGCTCCGTTGTCAATAATGCTGGAGGCTCAGATGAGTTGGCTGTCAAGTCCGAAGGGGTTGCATCGGTCACTGGAGAAACAATTGACGATTCCACTGGACGATGTCGGGATTGGTCGGACGGTGGTATGAGGTTGTTTGAACTTTCGGTCACTGGTGTAGATCCAGAAGACAGCTTACGTTGATGTGGCTGGCTTTCGGTGGATGACAAATAAACGTTAGTTCGTGACTGGAGCCGGTGATCAAGGTGCGGAGGTGGTGGTGGCAGTTGGTTGTAGATAGGTAGTGGTCCATAACGGTATCGCGGGATCCTCTCTATCCGGGTAGTTAATTTCCAAACGTGTGCCGGTGAAGCGTAGCCCCAGAATGTTGGCCTAGGCTGACAGAAAACAGCAGCGGAATGTTGACAGTCCGAACGGCTGAATCCAGTGTGGGGCAACATGATCTCGATAACGAATAAAATATTTATATTAAAATTTGTAAGGTAGGTAATTATAGTGGAGGTTAGAATGAACAGGTGGGTTAGGGATGAATAAAAGTTGATATGGAGAGTAGGATTATTGTTTGAGGAAACCCGGGAATGTAATATGAAAATTGGTTACCTCGCTGGTACGAGTCTTAAGGTACAATAAAATCTTTAAAACGACTAGGTGGTTTACGAATTCGGGTTGGACGGGTTGGATTAATGAAATTTGGCAGTGGTGGTTGGTTAGACTGTGGTACTGATGGACAAGAATTAAAGACTGATGTGGGTTTGGATGATGAATGGAGTGTAGGTGCTGAAGATGGAGAGTTCTGGAGTGGGGCGGCTGCTGGAGCAGAAGGGATTGGATTATTATTAGGATTGGGAGTAGGGGTGTGGAGGTTTAGTTGGGTGATGGCATCTCGGATTAATAACTCCTCATCGAAAGAGTATAGGAAGTTAGTTGGTGTTGTTTGGTCTTCATCTCGAATAATCGTTTTCTTGAGTCTTTCATAGTTCACTTTTCGTGGTTGTGGAGGTGCTCGATTATATATCGGGGTTACGTATGCATTATTTTTACCATCGATGCTTCGAATGCGATATGGGCCTTCCCACTGGCTGAGTAATTTTTCGCTTCTTCCTACTTTTCGTGCAGGGACGAGTACTCGCACTATGTCATTTATATTAAAAGTGCGTTGTGCATGTAATTTGTCATATCTGAGCTTCTGCTTGCGTTGAGCCTCTTGTAGAGCTTGACTTGCTTTCTCACGGTCTGTCAGTAAGGTTGTTAATGGTTGGTTGACAAGTGGAGGTAGAATTACTGTATCTATGGGTAATTCGGGATGGTATCCCTTGAGAAGATAGAATGGAGAAGCTTTTAACGATGCGTTATTTGCTACATTATATGCAAATGTAACGTGAGGCAAATAGGCACACCAGTTAGTGTGTGTTAAATCTACATAGGCACTTATAAAATAAGTGAGTGTCATATTTAATCTTTCTGTTAACCCGTTCGATTGACAGTGGTATGGCGAGGTAGGACGATGTTTTGCACTGAGCTTTTTGATAATTAGTGTAATGAGGTTGGAATTTATTTCAGGGGCGTTATCTGATATCAAATGCCGAAATGCGCCGTGTTCACAGATCACACGGTTGACTAGGAACTGAGCTATGTTCTCAGTATGTCGCGATGGAATGGCTTGCGTCACAGCGAAGCGAGTGTAATAGTCAGTTAGAACGATAATATATCTATTGTTCTGATCTGATTTAACAAAAGGGCCAAGTAAATCGATTCCCACGATGTCCATAGGTTTCTTTGCCACAATAGGTTTCAAATTTCCAAATGCTTTAGTCTTCGGATGTTTACGAGCAGTACAAGTAGGGCATGACAGGACGTACCAAAGAATATCTTTAGACATTCCCGGCCATATATACCGTTGATGTATGCGACCTAATGTGCGAGTATATCCTTGATGAGCGGACATGGGATCATCATGGTATGTAGATAAAATTATAGGAATTAATGGCTTTGGAATCAATAGTAGAGGTTGGGATCTGGTTGGTGATTGTAGGTAGAGCAGTCCAGTGTCTGTTTTAATGACTTTTGATGATTGTTTAGAATTCAAAAACTTTTGAATAGCAGTATCAGATTGCTGGGCATCTACGATGGCAGCTACTGATAGATTCGAAACAGGATCTGAGCGTGGGATCTGGAGTTGGGAATTGTACGTAGGAATATTGGTATCTTCAATTTCATCATTGATGGTGCCCTGTTCATGAGGATTACGACTTAATGCATCCGCAACAACATTTTCCTTTCCTGGCTTGTACTTAATGTCGAAGTCGTAATCTTGTAACTTGATTAGAAATTTGGCAAGACGTGTGCTTGGGTCGGTTTTGAGTTTAAGCCATTGAAGGCTACAGTGATCAGTAAGGAGTAGGAACTTGCGCCCATATAGGTACTCTCGGAATTTGCGTACAGCAAATACACAAGCAAGGAGTTCCTTTTCTCCGACACTATAGTTAATTTCAGCCGGCGTGAGTGTACGAGAAGCAAATGCTATAGGATGAGATGCACCGTCGAAATGTTGAGTAATAAATGCTCCAATTGCCGTTTTACTTGCATCACATGTTACGGTACATGGTAATGACTCACGAAAGTGAGCAAGAGCAGGGGCGGAGAGTAGGTCTTTCTTTAGCGTTTCAAAAGCGTGTTGTTGTTCCTTCTTCCAGTGAAATTTTGTGTTCTTTTTCCATAGACTAGTGAGAGGTCGGGCTTTCTCAGCAAAATTATGAATGAACCTTCTAAAAAATGACATCAATCCATGGAATTCACGGGCATTTCGAATTTTTGTAGGGACCGGAAAATGTTTTACGGCAGCTAGCTTAGAATCATCAGGGTGTATACCATACTCATTTACTTTATAACCTAATGCTGTAATTTCTTGATATCCTAGATAGCATTTAGGGGGGTTTAGAGACAACTTAAATAATCGAAAACGTAGGAAAAGTTGTCGTAAGTTGTCAACTGAATCGTTAAAGTTAGTAGCGTAGGCTATACAATCGTCTAAATAAACTAAAGAAGTCTTCCATTTTTGGCTACCAAGTACACGGTCCATGCAGCGTTGAAAATACGCCGGAGCTGTCATGAGACCCTGAGTGACCTTAGTAGGACGATATATTCCGTCTGGACTAATGATGGTAGCTTTATCTTGCGACTCCGGGTCTATGCTGCATTGAGTGTAGCCGGAGCGCAAATCCACTGTGTGGAACCAGGAAGCACCACGAAGTGCATGTAGGACGTCATCAATTCTCGGTAGTGGATAAGTGTCGGACCGAGTAACCGAGTTCAGACGTTTATAATTAACAACAATTCGAAAATCTCCATTTTTCTTAGCAATTAGAAAACAGGGGGAACTCCAAGGAGAGTTGGAAGGCTCCAGGATGTTGTTGTCAATTAGCTCTTGTATTTGTCTGCGCATTTCTTCACGGTCGTGAGGAGAAGCTCTATATGGGGGCTGTTTAATTGGTTGTGCATCACCTGTATCTATGTGCATAGGAGGAAGGGTGCTGGTCTGCAGTTCGGAGATGGAGAAAGCACATGTATCTGAGAATTCCTGTAGTAGTTGAATTATAGAGCTTTTCTGAGATACAGTTAATAATGGGTTTATATGAAACTGAGTTAACTCCTCTGGTGAAAGTACGCGTTTAGGCTGTGTTTCTGATTCCGCACTTGTAAAAGTAGAGGTATTGGCATTTGAAGTCGGAATGTGGCATGGCTCGTTTAAGAATGACGTAGGGTCAATTATTTGAAATTCCGTGTCGAATTCTCCAATTTGAGTAGTTGTGTAGATGGTAATTGGTGAACCAGTGGGATTAAAAATATAAACGTGTGGGTTTTCGCGTGGAATTAGGCCTCGCGTAATTAAAAGGCGATTTTTGTTATAATAAGATATAGAAGGTTCCAATAGAAGAGATGAGTGCATTGAAAAAGGGTAATTAATTAGTACTGCCTGGTGCGTGTGAGGAGGAATAACTGTCGTGCGAGCGACGGTACATGGAAGAGACGTCGAGTTGGGTAGGGTAGCACTGAGGTCCAAAGTAATAGTTTTATTTAATGTAAAATTGACAGGTGGAAAGAGTGAGCTTTCTAATTTACGTTTCTTATAATTGATATTGCATTGGTAGGTAGTGAGGAAATCAGAGGCTAGGAAAAAAGGAGGTTCAAGGTTGGGAATTACAATCGCAGGGTGAGAAAACTCAGTGTGTCCTAGACTAAATTTGACTGTAGTAATTCCTAAAGGCTGGACAGGGGCTCCTTGGAACGGGGTTACATGTACGTTATTTAATTTCGTTATTTCTTGAGGGTTGACAAGTTTAGCTGCTATAAGGCAGGCGGACGCTCCGCTGTCAGTTAGTGTTTTGATTTTCATGTCGTGAATTGTTGCTTTTAAAATTGGAGAGCCTTGTATGTGAATTTTGTTTGAATTGATTTGAATTTCGGAAGGTGGGTGGTAGTCGTTAAGAGTTGTGTGTTTTAGTCGTAATGAAGAAATTCGTTCTCGTCAAATTGAACCTTTCGGTTGGGCTGTTGCTCGCTGGAGTGGGACTCCAGTTGGAGTCCCTTCTGATAGTTTTCCGAACTAGCGTATCTCTTGTGGTCTTGTCCTTTTCTGTAGAACGTGGAGGTGACGGACAGACAGGAGCTATATGGCCCATGCCATTGCAATTATAGCACCGCATCCGTTTTGGGCTCTGTGAAGTGCGTTCAGTACGTTGATAACGGTGGGGTGTAGGCGACCGATGTCGGTGAGAGTTACGATCACGGCTGTTGTGACGTGAATTACTTCTTGAGTAGTTTCTGTAGTCCGAGCGTGAATGAGACATACGGTCACGGCTCCGTGAGTCACGGCGACGTGAATCGCGATTTGCAGACCGCTGATGAAAATTTTCTCTTGTGGGAACTTGAGTAGTAGCGAAATTAATTTTGAGTTCTTGGATGGAATTTGCCAGAGTCTGAATTTGAAGGGCTAGGGCCGATGTGGCTGTAGAGTCCTCTCCGGCGGTCGGGGAAAGGTGCACGTTAAAATTTCGGGCACTTTCCGCGTCCCGTAGTGCCGCCTGGAAAGCGGATGTTGTGGTCAGCTGCCGAAGTTGGCCAGCAATCATCTGATGGTATATGGGTTGGAGGCCGGCTCTGAGATAAACTATTTTAGTTTTATCGGGCATGGTTGGATCGAGCTGGTTACATAGTAAAAGCTTGGCGTGACAATAGTTATCAATTGATTCATTTATTCCTTGCGTTCGAGAATTCAGATGTGTTTGGAGGGTAGCCGGGTCTGTTCCGAACCGAGTCAAAAATTCTTTTTGTAATAGCGCAAATGAGGTGACATTAGCGTTGTCTTTAATTTCGGTGGTGAACCAGAGGAGGGCAACAGGGCCGAGTGACAACGGGAACATTTGTTTTACTTGATCCCATGTCGTCCAGCCGGCCATAGAGGCCTTATTCTCAAAGTCTATCATAAATTGTTGCGCGTCATCCTGTCCGGGATTAAATTGCCGGAGTGGGGTGGTTTGGAGGACCGTATTGAGGTTCATAGAGACTGTTGGTGGGGGCATGTTGAATTCGTGGTTTTGTGCGTTAAAATAGTTATTAAAGTTGTGAAAATGACTGTAAGGAGGAAATACAGAGCCTTGAAGAGGCGAGAGATCGATAGGTAGTGAGGAATGTCTTCGATGGAGCGAATGTGTTACAGTTTGTGAATAAGTGCCGCAGCTCTTAAGATTAGTGATTGAAACCGTCTTTTCAGGAGTGCGGTGGGGTGAATAGTCGCTATATAGTTGAGAAATTAAATCTAATCCTGTAATTGATTTAGAGCTGTTGTGAGAGGTAATAATTGGACTTGATTGGTTCGTTAAAATTTGGGCCTGTTCGACGTTAGGGGCTTCTGGATGTTGTTCTGTCGGTAGAGAATTAGGAAATCTAGTTTTAATCGGGCCGTGTATGCTAGACGGGTAAAGCACGATATTTATTGGGGTGGAATTAATTAGTGGGCACAAATTTTGTGGAAATGTAGGACTGAGCTCAGGTAACTGAGCTGCCAATAGCTGCAAGCTGGGCAACTGAACGTTATTATCTCTAACTACGCTACGCGTGAGGTGTGGATGCTCTTGATTCATAGAGCTTTATAATATGCTTATCGAGATATTGAATATTTAGGACTATTGATGAATTCCTTATTGACACTGTAAATTTAACCTATACCAAAAATTTGGCTATGCAACTACCTTATTTTAACTGTAGCTAAAACTGAGCTATGAAACTATTTTTCCGTGGCTAAAACTGAGCCAAATAACATTCAACTGTAGCTAAAACTGAGCTATGTAATTATTTTTCCCGTGGCTAAAACTGAGCCAAATACTTTTTATGAACCGTACGGACGTATAATTAATTTCAATCTGACCTTTTGTTGTTCTTTCAGGCGCGCTTTGGGTCCTAGCAGGACCTGGGGATCCCCGGTGGTTACGGTCTGGGACCGGACTTCACGTGGAGCTTCTTCTCCTCAATCTCCCGTTTTCCCTCAATTTGCCTTGGAAAGCGTTAGTTGTAGCGGCCAAGCAGGAAGCGGTAGCAGACAGTAGAATAAGTTATAGAAGATTGTGTCACTACGTTGTGTAAATATTTTTGTCGTGAAAGAAATGTAAAATTGTCAGCTAAGGTATTAAACTTGGGTTGTGCACAGTAAGGGGCCTCTTGAGATCACCATGTCAGAGTTAGATGTTTGTACTATGTACTTATAATTTAAATGTTTGAATGTGAATGAAAGAGAGTGAATGAATGTAAATAAGCGGGTGTACTTGTAGCCTTAGAGTGCTAATGCTAAATACAAATAATGTTTTATTGAGAGAGAATGGAGAGATGATTCAGGGAGAACAGTCCACAGTGAAGTGGCAGTCTGTTTCCTCTTCACTTGTCTCCTCATCGTGTGTTGAGACTCGCAGAGCACAACCGCACGATGAGCCATGTATGTACCTCTCATTATATGACAATATAGATGACATATGGCAAAGTGGAGGTAGAAAATGTTATACAAAAATCTAAAGTTATAATAAAAGTTACAAGTATAATGATGTTAGTTAATGATTTAAAGAAAAATAACGACTATATATATAAACAGTATCGGAAATGCAATGAAAGGTAAGTAACATACGTACACATATATAAACTACTATACATATAGTCAATCATGTATTTATTAAACAAAATTGAAACACAAAATGCCATTTCATAAACAAAATGTTTATCAAAGTCAAAGGTAAACGATATATGCACATGCCATACTTACCATAATATGCGTAAATACTACAGCTAACTCAAATATTCAAGGACAACTGTGTTTCTTCACCGTTTTACTTTATTACTGTATTAGCTTGCTTGCATCTACCTGACGAATCGCCACATTTTTCATAAAACCTACCCGACGAATCCACGAATCGCCACATTTTTCATAAAACCTACCTGACGAATTGCCACGTTTTTTATAAAAACCTACCCGACGAATCGCCACATTTTTCAAAAAATCTACTCGACGAATTGCCTACCCGACGAGTTGACCAGGCAAAAATCACTACCCGACGAATTGCCTCCCGACAAATTGCACGGGAACCATGTCTGTGTATGGTTATAAATATATTAATCCATATAACTAAGCTCTTCTTGCATAGTTTTAACAAAGTCATCATCGGGAAATAATTTAGTGGAATGTAATTTAGATGTATTGGTAATTTAACTTAATTAAGTATAGTATATCGCGTGAGTCCGTAATTGTAAAACAGCTGTAAGTTGAATTATCTGACTCGTAAATAAAGCTTAACTCAAACTCAAACTCAATCGTACAGAATTGTACCTGCCTCAAACCAGGAACTACACACAATGATCTCATCATACCTAAGATATGTGTAGCCACGGGTGTTCAACGGTGGAGCGGTCTACCGATTATTATTATGCACGACGCACGGTACACCCGCATGCCGATGCCCACCGAACTACCGCGCCAATTACCGATTGGCTTTCAGTGAAGCTGCATACATCCTATTGCTGGTCACTATTCCGCACTACAGTTTTAAGTTAGTTTTATCATATGCAACCAGTTTCATTCTACAGTAAGTAAGTAATTCCCGAATATCAGTGTAATTTCGCTCAGGAATGTGAAAATTAAGCAGTTACTTACTTACTACCTTTGCAATGCATAGAATCTACCACGACCACTGCTTTTTCGAATGTAAGAAAAATAATACTTACACTAAAATATAAAGTTCATTCGTTTTCTAAAATTTTAAAACGTCACGCTAAGATGCTGACTAAACGGGAAAACGAACATTAGATGATAGGAAGGAAATAAAATAAAATAGGAAAATATAATGTTGTAAAGTTAACAGTGTCTACAGTCTCTACACTGGGACTGGAAGGAACTTGAGACGAGACCCATTCAGTCAATTATTATTGCACTCCTTCGATACAATAAATCTATATTCCAATTCAGCTCAAAAAATAAATCATTGCATTTTATCTCAACGTCAACTGGTGGTTAGAAATCAAAAAAGGCTCACCATTAGGTCAAAATGTTTCACCTTCAAATTCAGTCTCAATATTAACTCCCAACTGCATGGTGAGAAACCGAAAGAAGGTTCACCGTTAAGCCTAAATGTTTTGCCTTCAGATTCATAACCAACGTCAACTGGTCAGAAATCAAAAGGAAGTTTATCGTTATATCAAAATTTGGGACCTTCAGTGACGGCCATAAACTAAAATTAAAAGTTCTGAAACGACGTACAAAGTCTACTTAAAAGCAGATTACATTTCATTTCAGGAAAAAAGTCCTTTAACAGTTAAGGAGTTTGCTAGCAAAACATGTTAAGTCCATCAGTACTTTTTTGGCAAAACGCGTTAAGTCCATTAAACCCAATAAAAACAACTGATTCTTATAAAAAAATATCCTATTTGCCCAAAACTTTGATAGTTTTACCCTCCTGTAATGAAACGAAAGTTATTCGCTTTAATATCAAATTCACGTGTACTATTTGTAGGGGATGGTCCATAAATGACGTCCCACAAATTATCACTTTTGAAGGTAAATCTATCAGCATGTCATGACTTTAACATTGCGTTAAACTGTTATCTTTACCACGGCATGTCATCACTGCATGACTAGATTCACTTACCCTACCGAAAACGTCATTTACGGACGACCCTTAACAGATCGATATGCAAACTAAAGTTCAATTTGTTTAGTACATCTGGAAGCTTTGCTGTTTTAATAATACAGGAGGGCATGGGGTACCAAGTAATTAAGCAATTGTAAGAAAGAACGAAGAAAAATAAAGACGCAAGGGGTCGTCCACAAATGACGTCGTGTATAGGTTCTCTCGCTCTCAAAAAAATTTTCATTTTTTGAAAAAAATCTAAGAAATTAGTATATTTGAGGCCCAATATTTTATCACCGTTTTTTCAAAATAATGAAAATTTTCGAATTTTTCAAAATCCTGAAATTGCTTTTCAGTAAAACGCCTAAGGATCACAAAAAGCGAAACATCAAAATCGAACAAGAACTGTAGAAGTACAAGGGTCGCAAAATATTAAAATTTGAATTTTTTAAAACTTTGACGGGCCACTGTGACCAAACAACGCAAAATGCAATGAAGTTACTTCAGTTCTGTATTATTCAAAAGTAGCCTAATTTTATAAAATGGGTGATTTTATAATCTGGATGTACCACTTGGCATGGTTTCCTTGTAAGACGTGCATTTATGATATATTAAAATAAATACTTTTACATTAATATAGCTGGGCCTTCTCGAATTCTAAACGCTGGACAAAGGATTTGGGGTTTTAACACGACCCAAATTTTGTTATTCTAAATGTGGCAAAAAACATGGCGTACCTTAACTTTCCCCGTAAAACATTGAAGGGAGATATTATGAAGGTTATAAGCTATTACTTTGGTTTTAGGATAAAATAATATAGCCATGTCCGACATGCCGAATTTTGAAACTGCAGTGTCGTATTCTGCGCAAGGCTTATTTTTTTCTATTTTTTAGTATTTAACACCCAAGTGTGTCGTCAACAACTATTGTGAACTTCACAATTTGACCTAGTACTTTTCTACAATGTTACATGCCCTAAAAAAAGAACAGACTAAATCAGAAAAAATAAATTAATATTTTTACTGTTATCCTTATTTTATCATTTAGTTTAGTAGTCAAGAAGTCGCAAAAAATCACAATAATCACACAAATAACTGGAGTTTAAGTAAAGTAAACCCCCGGGTTTGTAGTTTAGTTTGATTTTGTCTCCAGTAATCACAAAATAACTTAATTTGTACTGAAAGAATGTATTTTGTAGGTACTGGTTTGTTGCGGTGCGGTTGCGAGGCATTCTACGCTGTCTCTGAGCTGAACTTCGGCAGGCTACTTCTGCTGTCAGTAGTGAGCCGTTTAGCAATAAAACTACTGTCGGTCCATCCTCGGCCAACAACTTAAACCCACCCGTTATGTATTCCCGACTGAAAAACTCTGGTGGCTTATTGACAGATTTTGAAAGGAAAATGTTGCTTTTTTCACGGTCACTTGTTGGACGATGGGCCAACAGAATATGCCCCCTTAGATCCAACTGACGTATTATACTGTCTGGCCTCTGGAGTTTGACTTTAAAACCAGACTTTTATCCATGGCCAACCACTCATTATCTGACCAAAACGTACTTTTATTTGCCTTCCGTGGTTTGCTGGGTTACTCAAAGGTAATTAACATGGGATTGAGTGTGTAGGGCTCAGTCATAAAATCCGGGTTCGACTTTAAGTGACGAGAAACATTGACGGCGCAGTCACGAATGTTTCCCCCGTTAAAAATGAGGATGCAAGCTTTGCCGTCCTCGGGATCCGATAGCTCCACTCCGCCCTCTTCATTCCTCGCATGGCTATCGACAAAGACTAGGTCATTGTCCTCCTTCGTGAGGGCCATGGACTTACCATTTATTATGGTGAGGACGGTGAAGCGTTTGCTCGATTTCAAACAATGTTTGACTGAAACTGAAGGTGAGAACCGGTCACCAGCAATGGGATGACACTGTGCCTCCCACAACATGTCTCCCCTCTCGTTCACTCCAATGCGATGGCAATAATAGCTTGAAGACGAAGATCCGAGGCTGTATGGACCTTGAATTTCGCATCTCGAACGCTGACAAATACAAGGATGGCTGTTGACCTTACTCCAAAAGAATTCGATCCCTGGCCACATTGTAGATATCACGGGCGAGGGCTTCGTTGATGGTGCTCAAGCTGAAGGTCTCCACACGGCGATTGAGTGTAAAACGAATGAAACTGAGTTCCATGGCCGTGCTCGGGAATCCATTGTAGTAACTCTGCGACATTCGATATTACTCTCGCTATATGATTCGTGGACGTAACATTTTTCAGGATCACAGCCAAGGATAGTATCTACATAATAAAATTCAAATAATTCTGTCCGGTGGCGTCGTCGGTCCATCCCCATCGGTACATAAATGTATTACCACACATCATACAAAATGCATAAACGAACTAGCCTTATTTTTCGATGAAAGAAATTTTTTATTACCTGTGGCACTGTTTTTCTTCTGTAAACTGACGACACAGCAGTTACTCGGCCCTACAGTAAAGCTGTGTTGGCTTAGTTTTATTGTGTGGATACATTTCAACACTATGCCAATAAATAGTAGCTACTGTTGCTTTTAAAACGGAGTAGTCCATAAGTAACAATCGAACAGATGTCCGATATAAGTGCCATTGCTACAACACCGGATTAAAAACACGAATAGTAAAGTTCTGCAACTAATATGAACATAAAGATACGAAAATTTCACGAAAACGCGAAATTTTTAGAATCTGACATACTGTTGTATTTTGTTCACAATTGTTTGTGATAAATTGTGATTTTTATAACACAAAACAATCACAATTTACATTGTTAACAATTTATTTTACCAGCACAATTGTGAAATATTGTGATTGTTAACAAAACGATGGAAAAACCTAATTTGTTGACAATGAGGTGGAGTGGTGGGGGGAACTTTTCCAGATTTATTGGGATCGTCCACAAATGACGTCCTGCAAATTATCATTCTTTTGTTGGGTTCGTCCATAAATGACGTCCCGAAAATTAGCATTATTTAATTAGAATCAAATGACGTCCCAAAAATTATCATTCTTTTATTGGGATCGTCCGTAAATGATGTCCCGAAAATTACCATTCTTTTATTGGGATCGTCCGTAAATGACGTTCCGCAAATAATCAATCTTTTATTGGGATCGTCCATAAATGACGTCCCGAAAATTATCATTCTTTTATTGGGATCGTCCGTAAATGACGTTCCAAAAATTACCATTCTTTTATTAGGATCTTCCATGACGTCCCGAAAATGATCATTGTTTTATTGGAATCGTATATTAATGACGTCCCCCAAATTAGCATTCTTTTGTTGGGATGGTATTTAAATTACCTCACTTGAATTATCACATATTTAGGAACCATTTACCCCCGTGACATCGTTTGCACGTTTTGAAAACGCTATTTTTTACATGGAGTTTCACGCCTGTGTAGACACACTGGCCCCCCCTTTTACATATTTTATTCATGATCTCAACTGTTCAGATCACAAAAGTTAGTTTTCCGTTTTTATTTTGTGTTCTTTTAAACTGAGTCGTACTCTCTACTCTCTGTATATTTTACTACAAACTATTATTAGTAAGACTGAACTGACTAAACTACAAAGTGCACCATGAAAATAGTATCGTCTGTGAAGAGGTGTTTGCCAATCTCCATTCGTTTCTTACACGCGCTTTTGCCCAAGTCCATCAAAATGGATAAATGCATTAAATTGTTGGTACATGCTTACAATGGTATAACTAGAGGGAAAAATGTATTACCTGCACCAGTAAAGTGCAAAATTGAATATCCACACCTTTGAAGTGCATTTAATTGTAAAACAAATAACGAACTAAAATGACGAAGTTTGAGTAATACTTTCTTATTTTTATCATTTACTGATACAACATTTGTGTGTTCAAAAAAGTATATAAACCTGATTCTAAGTTTTACTGTCCAGTAGGTATGATGAGATCATTTCATCAGATTGTACACTTATATGATCATATTTTTGGTGCAATATATATTGAATTTCACGAAAACTATGATCCAGATATGATAATGTCAACAATAGCTGGTTTGCTGGAAATAAAAACAGAAATGGCACTTAATGAAAACAAAATGAGCTAAAATTTGATTCCGTCAAATGTAGAAACTGTAGTGTTGTAGGTACTGCATTTTGAACTTTGCTGGAGCAAATATCACACTTGAAACTCTATTAATAACACTTTACACATACCAATAACTAAATTCACTTGTGCATTCTGCACTGAAGTTAGAAAAATTTATTTTCACTGACAAATTTTTTTAAGTTGTACACTTACTTTGAGTAAACATACGTATTTTTAATTTGTGTACAACAAAATAATACGAAGTGAAGCTTATAAAAAAATTTAAATAATAATTTATTCATTTTGTAATAAGCAGCAGCACATAAATCATGAAAAGCAATATAGAAAATTATCGTTTACAAAATGTGCAGAGGAGTATGTGGGTCCTAAAATAGTGATAATTTCGGGGACGTCTTTAACAGACGATCCCAACAAAAGAATAATAATTTCCGGGTTGTCATTAATGGACGATCCCAATAAGGGAATGATAATTTATGGGACGTCATTTATGGACGATCCCAATAAAAGATTGATTATTTGCGGAACGTCATTTACGGACGATCCCAATAAAAGAATGATTATTGTCCGGACGTCATTTACGGACGATCCCAATAAAAGATTAATAATTTTCGGGACTTCATTTATGGACGATCCCAATAGAAGAATAATTATTTTTGGGACGTCATTTACGGACGATCCCACTAAAAGATTGATAATTTTCAGGACGTCATTTACGGACGATCCCAATAAAAGAATGATTATTTTCGGGACGTCATTTACGGACGATCCCAAAATCATTTAGTGCTCGTTTGTTGCTTCGTTGTGATGATATTGTGATCGTGCACAATCCCATTTTAGTAGTTTGTGATTGTGATATCACAATCACAAGCGAAAAAACAATCGTGATTTGTGAACAAAATACAACAGTATTCTAACACTATATACCAATTTTTTAGGGCTACATCTACGCTTAATGTGAAAGTTAACATTGAAAACGGCAGAAAAACTTATTACAAGGGCAGGATGCTAGATATACTGTTAATTGCTTTTTCGTAGAAATACTGACGAAGATATGAATTTTAAATGGATCAGTGGTAAACTCCAGTGTGTTTTTACACCCCATTTGTATATAAAACCATGAGACACAACACCCCTTATTCTAGACGAGGGAGGTACCTCGCTCGCTTTTAATGCTAATATTATATACTATTCTTGCCATGCTATAAAACAAATATCTCGTCACAAGCTGCAAGCTTAATGTATATTCTAATTCTATTACATGTTAATTAAGTAAAAAATTATGTAGAGTACTGTGGCAGATACTATATTTGCTTACAGTACTTCGACCATCGAATAGTAAAACTGAGTGAGACATAACCGATAGGTTCGAGTACTCAATACACATACAATACATGAATGTATTGGAAGACTATTCTTGTCATGCACAGTGAAATATCCTACTTCTGCATATGTTTTCCTTTCTTGCAGACAACCAATAACCTTTATAGCCTCTTGGTGTTTCTATTTTAATGTCCTAGCAATGTTTTTCTGGCGTCAATGTATATTAAACTGAATTTTACTATTACATAGACCGCTTAAAATGTATATTTGCGTATGAGACTCAATAAGTGAGAGTAAGTGAGTATAATAATACATTGTAAAGTTTGGTGGGAGGACCAACTCACTAATTTAGATTGGCCAAATTGAATACAAATGAATTTTTGGCGCGGTCGTATGACACTTTTTATTTACGCCATGTCTCGTATTGAGAAGAAATATTTTTTAAAATACGCTTAAATACGCTTAAAATGTATAGTTGTGCTTGTTGAGCAAATAATGAGAAATCTTAACAAACGATAAAACTTAACCTGTGTGTTCATGTTATTCAAACAACTTAACAATACTGCCCATGGGTGTACAAATTGAAGCAAATTATAATTGTCAACATACAGAAATCATATTCAGTGTTTACCCTTAAAGTTAGGGCCAAGTACAGTGGTATGGGATAGTGTACACATATGATTTTGAAAAAAATCATGAGTATGTCTTAAGGCAAACAAAAAAATTAAGCGTCAACAGAATTTCGATTGAGGCTTCAGGTTATTTAAAAAAAATAAAGCCTGCTTAACTTTAACCGGGTATTACCGGGTAACAGGCTCACTAAATGCAATAAAAATTGTTTATCCTACTATTGAGAACTTAGTCTATGTAAAAAAAATTATTTCGTACATATCTGAGATACTTGCCTACCGAGCTGATGATTTCAGAAAAAAAGATACAAGTGCTCTTTTGTTATGACGTCTATTTAGCATCAGCTAAAAAACTTATACCCTTATACCCCTACTATACGATAAGTTTTACGGAATAATTGCAGATCTCTAAAGTACCGCGTATTCAAAAATAAAATATCCTGAGCTTTTATACACTAGCGTTATAGGTACTGTTGTGTAATGATTATATATTTTGGGTTAATTGTATGGGAACTGGGAAGGTGGAGGGGAATAGTAAAGGTAGGTGCTCAAGAATTGTATTAAGGGTAAGAATGGAGGATAAGAATGAATCCTAGAGTCTATTCCTATTGACGCCTACCCTTGAAGATATCTGCGAGCGAGGTAGGGGGATTGCTTACACAACTTATGGACCATGCTTGCTCAGTCCTCGCTCGGCGTGCTCAATGTTTGCCATCAGTGTTCGAGTTCAGTGCTATGAGTTTGGATTTTTTAATTAATAGTATTTTAAGAGACATTTTTGCGGGTGCAAAATGGTGAATTGTGTGCTGGACAATTAAGGACCCGAGTTGTTGGTGAACACTTTATATTTCTAATATAATATGTAATTGTAATTTTAATTGCTTTATTGTTATTCCAGTTCAGTTTACACTGTTTTCCAATGGGTAACATCGTTTATGGTAGAGTACCATTTAGGTGAAAAAAAGAAAATACATGAGTGAAGAAAAAGGTCAAAAGTTAGACAGGGATATAGATAATTATACTAATAGTCGTAATTGTTTATTTTCATTCCAAGCAGGTTTTTCATTAGTAATTTAAATTTTTTAGTTGATTCACATATTTTAATATTTAGTGGTAATTTATTCCATAATTTTACAGCTCGGTACTAAAATGAAGTTTTAGTATGTACATATTTAAAAGTAGGTATATTAAAGTCCATTGAGTGTCTACTAGATCTAACACGATTTTGGTTGGTACAGAACAAGGATTTGATTTTTTCGTTTAAAATTCCACTTTTATATATTGTGCGCGTTAATAACGCAGTGTGGTATAAGATTAGTTGGTGTATATTTGTTATTCCTAAGTCATTGTACATGCCAGTTATTGACGGGCTAAACATTTCAAGAAATTTAATAATTTTGCATTCAATCCTTGTATATACATTTTCATCAGTGCTAATAAAAGGAAGTCCATATTCAAGTACAGAGTTGATAAGAGACGAATATATTATTTTTAGTGAGGTTTTTGTTATGCATCTTTTAAAGCGAGTAAGGTTTAATAGTCTTGATTTTATGGTTTTGTTTACTATATGCTTATGCTCATTAAAAGTGAGTTGCTCATCTAAGGTTACACCTAGATATTTGAATGTTTTTACTCGCTTTATTATAGTGTTGTCAATTTCAAGGTATCTAGGGGCATTATTAATATTTAGTTTTGACCATTTTAATTTAAAATACATATATTTAGTTTTTTCAGAATTAAGCTCCATGTAGTTTTGTTGGGACCATTTTTTAATTGCTATAATGCAGTTTTTAATTTTTATGTTAGTATTTGCTAACTCAGGGTCAGCTACAGTACTGCCTACGTCATCTGCGTAGAGTGCAGAGTCACTTATTGGGTTTAGAACGTCCGCTATGTCGTTTATATAGGCATTGAATAAGTCAGGCCCTAGAGTCGACCCCTGAGGGGCCCCACCTAATAGGTCAAAATAGGAAGATAGTACACTATTAATTTTAACTGCATATTTTTTTCCTATCAAGTAGTTACCAATTATATACATTAGGTATGTCGGTAGTTTGAACTGACTGTGTAGTTTTTTAAGTAGATGTAAGTATTTTAGTTTGTCGAAGGCTTTACGAAAGTCTATGAACAGAGATGCAACATACATACCCAGATGCAACATACATACCCAGATGCCTGTATACATTGTGGGTAAAGTCTACAAGGGCGAGTGACGTAGAAAGTTCTTTTCTAAAGCCATATTGTTGAGTCGTGAGTGTACTTGTTTTAATGATTTGATAAAACTGAAGGAGATTAATACAGAGAGTTAAAATAGGTGTTGTAGAGAACAGCAGTAGGCTCTTTTCATTTAAGAGAATTTAATAAAAGAAATTTAGGTTTAGACTTTAGAATAATAAATGAATTTAATTTTTAAGTAATTGGAAATAAAAGAATAAATCAGCGACTCAAATATACTCGTAAGCCTGAAGGCGTTCCGGCTGACACCCTCAGCCCATAACTATAAGTAGGGTTAGAATAAGTGAAACCTCAAAAAAAAATAAAATAACAAAGAGCTAGAAAATGAGAAGCTTATAATTAAAGCAATTATAGGAAAAAACTTAAGAACAAGTAAAAGTTTCTTCTGGTTTTTTTATAAATAACTATATATCTAAAAAACACCATAAGAATAGTAAGCCAAAAAGATAGAAAAATAAGAGAAACGGAAATAGTGTCAACAAAAAAAGACATAAAGTAGAAATCAAAATAAACAGGAAAAAAAATAAAACAAAAATATTAAAAAAACACCTATATAGACCTTTTTTTGTCATTCAATAAACACCATTAAAAGAAAATAGTCTAGCAAAAATCAAAGTAATTATTACCCAAAGTTAAAAACACTAAAATAATCTCCACCGTAAGCTCGACTTATTCCAATTAAAATAGATAATCCCAATGCTCCCTCACAGGCTGCAAAAACTAGATATAATAAACTAAAAAAAATGGAAAGAACTAAGCATAATAAAAATAGCCATAAAAATAGCTAAAACCATAAACTCAAGGCTTAAAAGAGTAAGTAAAAGATGCTTTCACTTAAAGCTAACAATATACATTCCTCTAAGAAGTATAATAAAGTAGGTCATTAAAATAAGTTTATTTAATTTAAAAAAAATATTGGTCTTGTAAACCAAAAATCAAAAATATTTGAATAAGCTACAAGAAAAAGTTGTTTACTTAGCTTAAACTTCTAAAGTTTATATTATTATTTTGAATAAATCTTGAATTGTTTTCTTTCTTTTAGCTCCCATAGCATTAAGACTAATTTTTATTAGTATAAATCATCCAATACTGTTAATAATAAATATTATTTTACAGACATTTTTTATTTTTATGTTAGTGTGATTAGTTAATAGTACTTCTTGATTCTCTTATATTTTATTTCTTATTTTCTTGGGTGGGCTAATAGTTTTATTTATTTACATCTGCAGTCTAGCGTCAAGCGAAAATTTTAAGCTAAAAATTGATATAAAAATTATTGCCCCGATAATAGTTTTGATTTATGTTGTATCAGCTCAACTTTCTTCCTTCCCTGGAAATAAGACTCCCTTTAAATTTTTATAAAATAATAGCAGAAACATCTATAGTGCCAACTATTGTTGGAATATTTTACCTCTTAATTACTTTGATTGTAGTAGTAAAAATCACAAAAAATAAAGTTGGGCCAATCCGATCAACAAAAAATTAATGAAAAACTTACGACAAACACACCCTCTTATTAGAATTATTAATGGATCCATAGTAGAACTCCCGACCCCTATAAACATTTCTGCATGATGAAACTTTGGTTCCTTACTAGGGGTATGTTTAACCATCCAAATCCTGTCTGGACTTTTTTTAGCTATACATTACGCCCGAGATGTGTCATTGGCATTCCCCAGCGTAATTTATATTATGCGTGATGTAAATCACGGGTGATTATTACGAGTAATACACGCCAATGGGGCGTCATTCTTTTTTATTTGTATCTATTTACATATTGAGCGAGGTATATATTACGCTTCATACCTTTATAAGGAAACTTGAGCAGTGGGAGTTTTAATTCTATTCCTAGTTATGGGAACTGCTTTTGTAGGATATGTCTTACCATGGGGGCAAATATCATTTTGGGGCGCAACAGTAATTACTAATTTATTATCACCAGTTCCTTATTTAGGAACTACAATAGTTCAGTGAGTTTAAGGAGGCTTTGCAATTGATAATGCCACTTTAACCCGGTTTTTCTCGCTACACTTTTTATTGCCTTTTATTATTGCTGCGATAGTTATAATTCATTTATTATTTTTACACCAAACTGGGTCTAACAACCCAGTAGGAGTAAACTCCAATGCAGAAAAAATTTCTTTTCACCCTTTTTTTCAACAAAGGATGTGTTTCGATTTATTGTAATAATTTGAGCGTTAGTAATAATAAGAATAGTGGCCCCATATTTATTAGGAGACTGCGAAAATTTTATTTCGGCCAATCCTTTAGTAACCCCAGTTCACATTCAACCTGAATGGTATTTTTTATTTGCTTACGCAGTTTTGCGATCCATTCCAAATAAACTTGGTGGAGTAATTGCACTAGTCCTATCAATCGCAATCCTATTCATTCTACCCCTTACCCAAAAAACAATAATTGGGGGAACACAATTTTATCCACTGAACAAAATTATATTTTGATCTCTTCTAAATATTGTTTTTTTATTAACCTAAATTAGGGCACGACCAGTAAAAGATCCATACATTATATTAGGCCAAGTGCTTATATGTGAAATTATAGTGAAAATATACGTAGCGTCGAAGCTTAATGCTTCCGTTCTTGACTGCTAAGTCTCCACTTTTCAACTCCTCAATTGCGGCTCTGTCTTCTCCTTTTATATCTATCGCTCCTTCCTCTTAACTTTAACTAACTCTTATTGTATTTCATTAACTTAGCTTGATTTCCCCCACAAGAGGTACCAGCGCTCATACACACGCGCTGTTCCCATTTCTCGTGGTAGCTTTCGTATTCTGCAATCTCTTCACCTTTCCACTTTTGCACATGCGGACTTTGCCTACATGTACCTATCTAATTGGTGTCCCAAATCAATGGACACCAGTACGTTACTAAGCGCCTTTTTAATCATTTCAACGGTCATTTATTTTCGTTTTGAGTTATCTTCTATGCGTCCTTGTCTGAACACCCAAATTGCACGCGTTATAAAATTGGTATAGACCGCGACGATTTAGAGCCTAGGTAATGTTCCAGTAGGTATTTCACTGTATAGCTGAATTAAATACAGCCAAAGAAAGCAAGGAAAAGTTTCTTGCTGAAGTTTTGAAATTTTGTTTTCTACCTGAGAAGTGGCATCTGCGGCTATTCTAAGAATCTCTTCCTTTATATTCAGTTCCTCGTAAATCTTCTTGACGTTCTCAACACAAGCAGGATCTTTCTTCCCATAGTTTTCCTAACGTCATAAAATTAGTTAACTGTATTGAACCAGCCAACACTTTTAAAAAAGCAATGTATAAAAATTGAAATTGGTTTACCTTTAAACACGTTAGTTGCTCCAAACTCGCTAATTCCATAGCTCTACAAAGCAAAAATGTTGGTTTTCCATGTACAATGTCAGTGCATGTTCTTTGAGTCACACATTCTTCAGCAAAGCAATCTCCATAGTCATCATACAACATTGAAACAAAATTCACTTCAATACCTATTGCTATTGCTGTTTTAATGAGCTCAGGGTCATTGTATCCGTTCTAAGAGTGCAAAAAATTAAACATTCAAGAGTTAAGTACGCAGGCAATGGAAACATTACATTTCAGTATCAGTATATCCACTAGCTATAGCTAGTGGATATTAGCAAGCAAATGAAACATTAAATACTGCTTTCAAAGCATGTTCTTACGTAAGTCATGGCAGCAACAATAGCCATAGTAACAAGTACGTCTGCGTTTACATCACATCTAATTGATCTAATGCTCCTCAGATTAATCAAATTCGTTATTGGCTCTCTAGGGTAAGTAAAATATATTTAACTGTCATTTCAAACTATTGAGTAGTGTAGTTAAAAGTCACTGATTTATGGATCACGTCGATCACAACTATATATCGTGGGTGAAGGATCAAATCCGCTAACTTCCATTATTGGTTAGAAGCAAATCCGCTAACTTCCATTTTTGCTAAGAAGCAAATCCGCTAAGTTCCACTTTTGATTTAAATACGCGTTTTAGCTGACCAATTCATAATAACATGGTTATTACAAGTGCAAATTCCTCTAATTGCATACTTTTAAACGCAAAACCTTCTAACTTTATGGATTTTAAAACTGCAAATGGTTCTAACTACATGATTTTAAAAATAGAACTGCTCTAACCTCATGACTTAAAAAAATCAAAATCCACTAAATACTGGATGTTAGTCGCTAACTTTTTTAACTACACACAGGATTTTAAACGCAAGTTGTTCTAACTACATGATTTCAAACGCAAAATGTTTTAACTACATGGTTTCAAGTTGCAAACTAATCTAACTACATGTTTTTAAAAAGTACAAAACGTTCTAACTGCATAAAATGGATTTTAAAAATTACAAAATATTCTAACTACATAAATAGTTTTAAAAAAGTATAAAATGGTCTATATATACAAACTTTATTCAGTCACTGTTGTACAACTACAATAGCCTTACGACTCAGTATACAATACACAACATTTTATAGTATTAATATGTGATTAACGAAAATATTAGTATTTATCACTAATAATTATTTATATGATGATTATAAACCTGGATGGATCCTCTAAGAGCATATAATCCAATTTCTTCCAATAATTGTGAAGGTAAATTAAACTTAGATCGAAATTCTTGAAAAAATTTTGACAATGATCCTCTTGCCCCAATATAAAGGCCAATTACCACGATATTCTTCAATCGATACTTTTCTTTAAAATAGGAAACACACGGCTCATAAATCTCTCTTTTTTCAGTGTCAACAAATAATGACTGTTCTGTACTATCACCATATTCAAACCTTACAGTAGGATCCAAAATATATCCTTGTCTTGTTTTCTCGTCGTATATAATTATATCAACTCGCCTGTTAGAACCCTGCTCTGCAACACAATGCACTTCCTGAAATACCTTCCATCCCTTTTCAATCAGACTTTTTGCCAACATCTCACGTATTCCATTATGTCTTTGATTACGAATCAGTTCTCCCCGGGAACAGAAGCCTAGAACATGTCCAAGTGATTCTTTCTCAGCATCGCATCTACGACACTGGGTTCCGTCTATACTTCTTCCTGGGGTGTTTCTGACACAAGTCACATTAGAATTCATTTTGAGAAACGTTATCCATTCCGATGTTGTCAATCCATTTTTGTTGATTAAATTTTTGTTACTATTTTTTGGATTATCAGCAAATTGCTCAACTCCTTGCCCTCTTAATGACATTTTGGTCCAAACTTCAAATTCCTTGTCACGAAGCTTATCTCTCATTCTCTTGGTGAATTTACCTTTCAGTTCTGGATTTTTTAATGCTGTTAATTCGTCTTCCGAAAACTCTAACGATTGTTCACACTTATTCATTTCTTCCTCAATATTTCTTGAGTACGGTACATACGGATCATTTGACTGCAAAAGTACGAGACAGATGTTATAGTGCTGCAAAAATGCTTCCCATTGAGCTTTTGTGAGTGATAATCCGCGGACATCTTTAGATGCATAAAGCATAGAATTTGGAACATCTGTTGGAATGTTTAAAATTTCTTTTACCGTGCTACGAATAATACGGTCAGTATCCATTAAAAATGACTTCGGAAGTTTATTCAAAGGCGCCATTTGCAGGGGATATATTAGAGTTGGCCAAACATAATCATTAATAATCGTCAATTTTTGGTGGGGACGAAGCATGGGAGTTGCAACAAGATTATTTAAGGTGGCTGTTAAATTTTTTATGACTTTAGATGAATCAAACGTCAACTCTGCATTAAAATCAACGCCCAAGTATCGAACGGTTTCCTTTAAATGTAATACGGGAAGAGATGAGCCATTGGGCATAGTTTTTAGTTGCAAATTAATCTAACCACATTGTAGTAAAATATATAATATGTTATTTCTAAAATTTTAAACTGTTCTAGTTGCAAAATATTGCACAGCAGAAAAAGTTGTAAATACAACATTTAAGAAGTGCAAAAAGATCTAACTACCTATATGACATCCAAAAGCAAGTAGAACATTTTGCACTTTTAAAACTCATGTAATTAGTTTGCAACTTAAATTCGCATAGTTAGAACATTTTTTACTTTGTAAAACGATGCAGTTAGATTAGTTTGCATCTTAAAACTATGTAGTTAGAACATTTTGTACTTTTTAAAAACCATTTATGCAGTTAGAACATTTTGTAATTTTTAAAAACCATTTATGTAGTTAGAACATTTTGTACTTTTTAAAAACATGTACCTAGTTAGATTAGTTTGCAACTTGAAACCATGTAGTTAAAACATTTTGCGTTTGAAATCATGTAGTTAGAACAACTTGCGTTTAAAATCCTGTGTGTAGTTAAAAAAGTTAGCGACTAACATCCAGTATTTAGTGGATTTTGATTTTTTTAAGTCATGAGGTTAGAGCAGTTCTATTGTTAAAATCATGTAGTTAGAACCATTTGCAGTTTTAAATTCCATAAAGTTAGAAGGTTTTGCGTTTAAAAGTATGCAATTAGAGGAATTTGCACTTGTGATAACCATGTTATTATGAATTGGTCAGCTAAAACGCGTATTTAAATCAAAAGTGGAACTTAGCGGATTTGCTTCTTAGCAAAAATGGAAGTTAGCGGATTTGCTTCTAACCAATAATGGAAGTTAACGGATTTGATCCTTCACCCACGATATGTAATATATTATGCGCTGTTTTATCAAATTCAAACTGTTAAGGTATTTATTTTATGGCATAGAGTCTGATAGAGTGCTCTAAGTGAATACAAATAATAAAACATGCATCACCAGAGCTGCTTGTCCGATACAAATAGTAAGTTGACTAGTACAGTAGCAGTTGCATCTCGGCCAGCCCCAAGCTTAGGGTTCAGAAACGTTTATAACTAGACGACTAGACCAGCACCCGAACCGAGGGCACCGAAAATATTGTATCCGTGGACTGCACTGTAGGACCAGCTAATAGTGAGTTTTTGCCATGAGGGCCAAAATGCCGACTTTCAAAAATCCCACTTTTCAATTTTGTAAATTGAACTATGCTTTATTACGTAGCTTGTAGCCGTTTTTCAGAAATCTAATTGAACTGTATCAAATAAAATGAGAAAGCTGGCATGTCAGTTTAAAGCGCAATGTAAGTAAATGGCCAATTTTGAATTTCTTATTATTTACACGATTGATGAGGATTGAATTAGCGGTTTGCGCTAAAATTTAGCCCTGTGCCTTACCTACAGTTTAGAAAAAAATTACGTGCGGAGGGGTGCGGAAAACATATTAAACTTAATTTTTAAACTTAATTGTCATAACTCACAAGGTACAGGATACAATAATTTTAAGATTAAAAGAACATTACTACATGTATATTTGTAAAAGACTTTTATTCTCGGCGCTTGATATATGACGCGAGAGCTTCTTCATCTTTCTGTATCAAAATTAAAGTAATGTCTAGAAATAAGAATTATTATATAAGTCATGTCAAAATTAAAGATACGGACAAACTATTCACTAAATTTGAATATACTCTTTTCTGTAGAATTTAAACATTCTTATGTGATTCTACAGTGTATGTATATAATGAAATCAATGAGAAAGAAAAGAATAAATCTTGAATAATAATAATAATACAACCCCTAAGGTGTCTTCAGAGTAGATTCAGGAAGGGATAGAGAGGCAAAAACAGTTGGGTAACGAAATTGCATGAAATGTACAAATTTCGAAGATAATACCTGAAGTAGCATATAACTGTTTTTGTGTTGGGGAAAAACTCCCGAGTATACTAGTTAACGGGCAAACGGGTTTTTCGGGGATTCGTTTCTTACTCAGTGGTTTATAAACTGACTTTAATTTAATTATTTTAATAGATGCACAACACTTTTCTCCAAACATCATTCTCGGGCATTTTAAAATTTTAAAAACTATTTTCAAAATTTTGAAAAAAATACTAATTTTTACAAAACTCAACCGATTTAGATCTAGTTTTTTGTAATCGATGCGGAACACATGCATCTACAAAATGACGTTTGAAAATTTCAAAATTTTGAAAAATTACCAAAAATATTTTCAAAATTTTGAAACCCCAATTTAAAAAAAAACAGCCGATTTTGATCTAGCTTTTTTTATTCGATGCATAACGTATGCCACTACAACATAATTCGCAGGAATTGTCAAATTGCGTCTATGTTTGCGTTTGCGATGATGGTTAATTTTTGGAATTTGACGATTCCTGCGAATGATGTAATAGAGGCATGCGTTACGCATTGAATAAAAAAAGCTAGATCAAAATCGGCTGGGTTTTTAAAAAACTTGGGTCTTTGAATTTAAATTAAGTACATAACTCATCATCGTGACCTTTGACCTTTAAAAACTTATAAAGTGAAGGTCACATTACATTTATGTATCAACGGAAATAATCAGCATCCAAAACTGCACTGTGCATAATTTTGTTATTGTGTGCCAAAATAAATACCTTGACCTTTGACCTTCAAAATATCCTAAAGCAAAGGTCAAATTACGTTAATATATACACAGAAATGATCATCATTAAAAACTGTATATTGTACCCCATTTTTCTAAATATGTGCCAAAATGAATATCGTGACCTATGACCTACAAAACAACCTAGAGTGAAGGTCATATATATGTTATACATAAGCAAAAATTATCAGCATCAAAACCTGCACATTGTGCTTAAATTTTGTGTCTTTTGGATAACATTACAATATTAGTATATAGGACGGTTTCCTAGTGAGAAATTTAGGTATGTATATTCTTGTCTAAAGCAAGTGCAGCGGCAAATTCAAACCCAAGACAAATCCTTCCTATACCTGAACCTTGACCCCACTGTGGACTGCAATAAACTTTCCTTTGTGTCTGTACACTCTCCGTAAAAGAGCATGTGAAAGACGTCAGAAAATCATATGATGTGAACACGAAGTGCAGAATATATGGATCGTCTAAAGTACATCATGAGATGATTCCTGAATTTGGAGTAAGATATAATTCAGTTGCTACGCAACATATCGCCCTGGTGATATTCAGTTATCGTTTAGATGAATTTGCCAGAAACAGTAAGATGAGTATCGAGTGTCTTTTAGATGAAGTGCGAAGCGGAGATGTACTAGAAAATAAATATTTAGATGAACCTCAAGGCTGAGATGCATGATAATGCTATTATTTAGTTGCGCTTCAATGCCCCTAATCAGATGTAGCACCGAGCAAATCTTTAGGTGCTCTTTAAATATGAGATGCCTTGCAATGTATCTATTTAGATGCTCCTCTACATTGAGAATATTGAGATGAATGGAACACATGCTAATGTAAATAAACCGTTTTCTCTCTCAATTAAGACGTGTAGGTTGTCGTTGGTAAAAATGATTTACTATTTATGGAAATATAAACTAGTTTTTACCTTAATACTAATTTCAATACGACAACTTTATTTTAAAGAGAATTTGTAATCGGAAATTTTCAAAGGACCCAGTATCTATTGTATTGTATTGTATTTGAAGGGATCGCACACAGAATGATACTGTGTGAAATGCCGCTCAGGCCACTGATAGGCCCATTGCAGACTACCCTTATACTATAACTTTAATTTAGGCCTTACGCGAAACGACCTGTTGCCATGGTATAGGACAACAAGTCTTTCGGTGTAGCCAGTAGTAGTTGATCAGTTGTTAAGATGCATGCACCCAGATAAATGTTTCTGATCATAATGTATCTCGGACACTCCGCCAGAAAGTGACGTGCTGTTTCCTGCTCTAGTCCACAATGTGAACACAAAGGTGAAATAGCTAGTCTCATCCTGTGCATATGTGCCTGGAATCTTCCATGACCAGTGAGTATTTCGACTAGCCATTTTAAATGTATGCGCGAATATCTTGTAAGCGAGTGATTTCCATACCAAGGTTTGTCTATCCATCGCTTAGATTGCGTACATGTAGTTATTTTGTCCCACCTATCTGTGTGTGTTTTCCTCGCTCTAGAGCGGACAGCCATGTTAACCACAGATGTGGCGATAGGAATAGAATGCACTGCCTCTTGTGTGGGGGCAATGTTTTCATACGATGCTTTGGCGAGGCGATCTGCCTCTTCATTGCCTCGATAGCCAGAATGACTTGGTATCCATGAAAGTCTAACTACGTTGCCTGTGGCCAGACGGTTCAGACTTTTGTGACACGCAAGCACTAGCGTGGACACGGTGGTATCTTTTACCAGCGCATTTAAGGAACTTAGGCTGTCGCTAAAGATGTGTATTGTTTGACCTTCACAGCCCATTCCCAAAAGCCAATTGGCCGTGTGTAGGCATGCAAAGATCTCACACTGAAATACAGTAGCGTACTTGCCTAGGTAAATGGATTCTGAATGCAGTGTTTCTCGGGTGTTGGATTGACACAGCTCAATGAGGACGCCGCTTCCTGAGAGGGGCCCATTTCTGGATCCGTCTGTGAAGCAAACATACCCATGTGCTAGTTCCGAAAGATCACTGTCCCAGGCATTTCTGGGTAAATTTTCTACTAAGTAGTAGATACTATCCTTTGGAGTAAGGATGCTACAGTCAGTGCCCATTTGGAGGGTGGGTTCATTGTTAACCCATTCATCCCATTGGCGTGTGTGACTGCGATGGTCAAGTACTTGTGGGTTGCCATGCCACATACCCCTAGCTCTCAATCTATGCATTGTCCGAACTGCTATTCCAGTTAGATGTATATCCAAAGGAGTCAGTCCGACCAAGCATTCGATTGCGGACGTGGGTGTGGTCTGCATTGCCTCTGTTATCAAAAGACAAGCGTGTCTTTGAACTTTTGTGAGAACTTTAACAGCTTTTTGAGTTTGAATAGCAGGATTCCAAACAGCAACAGCGTAGTCTATGACTGGACGAACCATTGCTGTGTACATCCAACTTACAACTCTAGCTGTAGTCCCCATAATTTACCAACCATCCGCTTACATCTTGCAAGGGTGGTGGATGCTTTTTTCCCAATAGATTTGCAATGTGGAATCCATGTGAGCCTCTTGTCCAAGATCACACCAAGGTATTTAACCGTGTCTGATTTTGGTAAAAGTATGCCCTGATAGTATACAGGTCTCCCTTTAAAACGGGGGTTTCTAGTAAAATCAATTAAATAGGTCTTGTCAGGCTTCAATCTAAGGCCATTTTTAACGCACCAGGGATCCGTCAGGCGTAAACCTGCTTGGATCCTGCTCACAATGGCGTTGAAATCCCGACCGCTTTGGACCATGGCTGCATCGTCTGCAAAACCCTGGGATAGCATTGATGGTACTTTGGCCTTCAGGGTGGCAAGTAACTCATCCATTACTAGGTTCCAAAGAAGTGGTGAGAGAACACCCTCCTGTGGTCACCCTCTCTCTACACTTCTTTTCCTAGTTTCGTGTTGCAGTTCAGAGTGTACTTGACGATTACAGAGCATGCAAAATATCCACCTTCTGAGAAAGCGGGATATTTCCAAACGCTCCATTGCTCGCTGTACAGCACTGAACAAAAGATTGCTGAATGCTCCTTCAATGTTTGCAAAGACAGCAAGGATTAATTCTTTTCTTTGCAATGCCTTTTCTACATGTGTTACTAGCCTATGTAGAGCGGCTTCGGTGGATACTCCTTTTAAGTAAGCAAATTGGTTATTGGAGCGCAACAAGGCTTCTAATCTCGGAGTCCTTATGTGCCTATCTGTTAACCTCTCAAGGGACTTTAGCAAAAAGTTGGATAGTGAGATTGGACGCCACGATGTGGGTTCGCTGTAATCTTTCTTTCCTGGTTTAGGTAAAAATACGACCTTTGCATTAAGCCAGATTGTCGGTGTGTGGCCCAAAATAAGGCACCCTTCAAACAGAAATTGCAGGTGTTCAGTGAGTACAGGTAAGCTGTGCTGTAAAACAGCCGGAGCTATACCGTCAGGGCCTGGTGCCTTATACGGCCTAAAGCTGTTCACTGCCCATCTTAGCTTTCCTGGTGTTACAATTGTTTCTATCTCCGGCACGTTCATAGGAGTAAGATCAGGAGCTGGAATGACCAGCTGCGGATCACTCGGAAAGTGGTGAGCTAGAAGAATGTCTAGTATTTCAGCCTTGTTCTGGGTGAGATTATCCGAACCAGGAACTTTTAGGCTTGTAGGATACTTTCTTTTTCCATTTCCAAGAGCTTTGCTAACCCGTGCAGCTACTGGTAGACTTTCAATCTCCGAGCAGTAGTTGCTCCAAGCTAAACGCTGGGCTTTTCGAAAGACATCTTTGTAGTTGTTTCTTGATGCTAAGTATTCCTTCCATTTGACAGGGTCTCTATTTAATATAGAGCCGGCCTGCCGAAAGAGATTTCTAGTTCTCTTGCGAAGTATAGTTAGATCAGGTGACCTCCATGGAGCTGCTTTGCTTCTCCATGTGACATATTTTTCTGGACATGCTTTCTTAAAACTTTCCTGTAGACACAAGGTGATGTAATTTGCTCGATCCTCCAAACCAATGGGTGTGAGGTCACATTTGCTGTCTACATCCTTTAACTTGCCTTTCAGTGTCGTTTGAAAGATTGTCCAGTCTGTTTTTCGTATATTTCTTATTTTAGTTAACGGTGGTTTGGCGCTTTCAACTTTAAATCTTATGTACCGGTGGTCTGAGTTTGACTTTTCGTCAGAAACATGCCAAAGTCGAATAAGATTTTGTGCAAAACTGTTTGTTATTGTTATATGGAGAACTTCCTTTCGGTTTTTTACAATAAATGTGGGTTTCATTCCCTCATTCTCTACGTCCAGGTTACTGGCTAGTAGAAATTCAAGCAATTTGTCACCCCTCGCATTTATGTTAGTACCCAGTATCTATATGTACCCAGTTAAAAATCCACTGAAAGATAGATTATGATTTTTGAATGTGTGTGTTCCCTTCGGGGTCCATGCAAACTATTTTTGATAGAGATCATTTTCACTTTTACGGTTCTTATTGCGAGTGGACAAGGAAAACAAGAATTCGAAGAAACAAAATTACAATTGTAGCAAAGAGGCTAGACAATTTCTTTTATAATTTTTACTGCTCTATTCTCACAATTGTTTCTTTCAACAAATATATCACAAATCACAACGTCTGATAGAATTGTTTTATATTTTCAGTTTTGTAAAACAATTTCAAACACTTGAATTAAAAATAAATATTAGTTAGTTTGTGCTTGTTTGTTCGTACACTCGTACCGTAATATGAACAAGAAAATGAAAACACGCTCAATATTTAAAATATTTTCCAAGTTCCAACAATTACTTAATTATATCACACTATCTGATTATGACTTAAAATCTCAACGTCTGCAGTCGTCGTGCAGTGCCACTTGACTAACGAAAGCCACGTCCAATGATCAATTTCTGAGATTTCATAATCAACAATAGTATATTATAGTAAATAAACAACCCTCATGGCAACGCATAAAATATTGTAATGTGAATAATATTTTAAAAGTTATGAAGGCTACTGGAATGCATGTGAGGCTCATCTGAAAGTCAGAAGGCATCTAAAACAGTATAGCTTGGCCATCTAATATTGAATCGCATCTCGACGGCATGTGCGGTACTTCTAACCTCCATTGGCATCTAACACATTTGTATATGAGTTACCTAATACTTAAAAAGCTTCTAAATAGCATTATGCAGTACATCTAAAAGGCAATAGGTATCTGATCTATTGTTACCCACATCATCTAAAATTTCGAACTCATCAGAAGAGCTTCAAAAATATTAGCGAAATATCTAAACGATAACTAGTGTCTTTCTAAAAATCCAAGATGCAGTTTTGATGTACTACGTTGGCTCGAAGTTATCTTCGAAGCTTCTCACGGCCATCAAGACCATCGTAATGCACTTTTAATGAGACTCAGTTAACTTTGTACTGCAGATTTTGATTTCTTTACGGAGAATGTACTCAATATGTAAATCGTTTGTTGTACCTGTAAGGAATAAGTATTTAAAAATGTTTTCTGTCGCAACAGCCTCTGTACTCTGTGCTCACACACATCCACTTAAACTCTCCAACTTAAAACCGGCAATATGTTTTGTCTCTGCAGCTTCAAAATAAAAGTTATATTAAAACATACATATATACATACACACACACATATTTTTTTGCAGCTCAGCAATGTATTGTGTGGATATTGTAAGTTTCAACTTCGTAGTTCAAGAAATAATTAAAAGTATATTTGATGTCACCCATCTGCGATGCGGACATTGGCAATAGTATTTAATTAGTCTAGGTTTTGTAAATGGAATAATGTAAATCGAATGTTCATGCAAGAAATAAGTAATCAATTTTCAATGGCATGTTGATGCACGAGACGCAATGTTTTTGTCTATGTTATGAGTCTAGATTCTTATTCATTTGAAGTATTCAAAGTAAGCTGTAAGTAAGGTAAGCTGTGCTGTAAAACAGCCGGAGCTATACCGTCAGGGCCTGGTGCCTTATACGGCCTAAAGCTGTTCACTGCCCATCTTAGCTTTCCTGGTGTTACAATTGTTTCTATCTCCGGCACGTTCATAGGAGTAAGATCAGGAGCTGGAATGACCAGCTGCGGATCACTCGGAAAGTGGTGAGCTAGAAGAATGTCTAGTATTTCAGCCTTGTTCTGGGTGAGATTATCCGAACCAGGAACTTTTAGGCTTGTAGGATACTTTCTTTTTCCATTTCCAAGAGCTTTGCTAACCCGTGCAGCTACTGGTAGACTTTCAATCTCCGAGCAGTAGTTGCTCCAAGCTAAACGCTGGGCTTTTCGAAAGACATCTTTGTAGTTGTTTCTTGATGCTAAGTATTCCTTCCATTTGACAGGGTCTCTATTTAATATAGAGCCGGCCTGCCGAAAGAGATTTCTAGTTCTCTTGCGAAGTATAGTTAGCGGTACTTAAGTCTAGATTCTTAAGTCTAGATTCTTATTCATTTGAAGTATTCAAGTTCATGAAGAGTTTACATACTCCATCAAAACAATAACATTAGTACATAGATTCCATTCTTAAATAGCATTTATATTTAATGTGCTTTAATTCTTCGAGAAGAATTAAAAATTATAAATGCGATTGAATTATTCCTAAATTAAATATAATATGAAATTCACAAATAATTTAATGAAATGATTTGTGTGTTTAGAAACAATTAGATTTTGACAAGATCAGAATCCGGCAGGCGGCAGTGATGCTAAAATCAAAACAACTCGAAGTATATTTTAGATTGTAGATTTGTTATCAAAGTTTAATTCAAGCGAAGATTGAAGAAAATAAAAGGGTGGTAATTTAAAGCTTCAGACAAAAAAAAATTGTTTTGGCAGACATAAAATTCAATGAATTTGCAGACAAAAATTTAATTTGCAGACGAACTTTGGGGCATAATAATAATTTTTCCAGCAGACAATTATTTAGGAACTTTACATTCTCTTAGCAGCTTAAAAAAATACAAAACTAGTTAAGCCTGTAGGTAAATATTGTCGAAAGGAAAATATATTAATAAACTTGGATGACGTCAGACTACCATGAGCTGAGTTGTTTCTGCCTTTTGTTGTTTTCACTGTTTTCGTCATTCGTGTTGTAAAACTTAGCCTTACTAGTTTCTTGCTCAACTGCGGTCTGTGGATAGCTGAAGATTCCAATATGAGCAAAGGTGTTGTTTTTGTGAAAAAACGAAACATAACAGAAACAGAAGAACTTACTGGAGAGCAAGAGCCACCGAATAAAAAACAAAATGTTGGTGGTTTTAAAGAACACAACTGACAACAAAACTGCTTCTACAGCATGCAATGCTGTCTGACTGTCTACTGTGTGATGCTACTTACAAGTTTAACTACCAAGGCTATCCTAAAGGATAATTAATTATAAAGGCGCTAAAATAATTGTCTGCCAAATGAATTATTTTTGAACCGTTGTCGCTGAAAGTGTCTGCAAAATAAATGCATTCTGTCTGCCAGTTAGATGTCTGTGTCTGCTCATAAGATTCACGTGTCTGCTCAAAAAACAATATCTCAAAATAAAACCAATCGCATTGTATTCCCTCTCGAGTAAAGTTCTTCTAAAACTTTAGCCTACTGACTGACCGGACGCGGAATATTGTCGTAGAGCCTAATTCAAGCATATAGATCTTTTAGTCATCTCTATTATTAAAAGTATTTCTTTGCCCTCATACTCAAACTGCATCCCAAGTTATTTCTCTTTGCCTTCTGTTAATCATACCAACTGAGTTAATTCGCTTCCCGTACCTAACACGGGCGTAATCAGCACTTCCGACAGGTTTTAATTAGTGTACCATCTTGTTCCGCGTATTTCTCACGAAGTTTAAGTCAAACACTTTTACAAGCGAACATCAGCTCTACGTGACTATAGGCCAACCTGAGGAATGTTGAGGGGAAATAAATTCCCAGTAAACCAAAACACCGTAGCAATAACATTCTTTCAAATATCCTTTACGAGTCATCTTAGGGAATGCCGACTTCAATACGAAGCACAAACATGACATCAACTCACAACTACATTTCCTGCATATAATAATAATTACTATATTATTCTACTATCTATATCACACTAGAATTAGTGTGTCGTATCTGGTCACGATTAACCTCTGTTACCATAAATGACTTCCAATCAACAAGTATGATTTGTCCCCTCCCCCTCGAAAACCACAAATAATTTCCTAACAACATTAATGTACAAGTAACCCGGCCCGTCGTTCGGACGGAATGTAACAGCATTTATGAAATTTTAATATGCTTACACGATACCAAGTCAAATGGTTTATCATATCGCAGGTAAAACAGATTGTTGTGAATCTTTTGGCCAATGTTTGTAAGATACCAAAATTACAATTTATTAATGAAATTGTACTTATTATAAGTTCCAACATCATTGCGAACTGGTTTACACGTTTAAGGGTTATATTTGAAACCAAAGGTAATATTGAAAAAAAAAGTTTCAAGCATGCAAAATCTTTAACAGTACACCCCACATTGCATTGGCTTTAAAATTGTACCTGATAATTGAATAGTGACGCCTCCTCTCTCGTTAGCATAGATCTGTTTAATTAAATACAAAGACTAAAATTTTCATTTCAATAACATGCAGGAAAAAGCCACAGTCGTTTTCTGATTTGGATGGCATTATTGAGGAATATAATTGACATTCCGAATCGGATCTCATTTATATTAATTACAAATATTCATATTTCAAATTGGATGAAATACTCAGATTCAAACAACTTACTTATTATAAAAACTCCAGATTGAAATACCTATTTGGACTTCATTACTAAGAAAAAATTAGATTTCAATTTCGATTTCATCAGTAGGAAATATATTTGAATGACTGCATTAGTTAAAAATATTTATATTTATAGGATTCATTATTAGGAAAAAGTCACATTCAGATTCTGGTTTGGCTTGCATTAATAAGGAATAATTATATTCCGAATCAGATCTCGATTATGTTAATTAGAAATATTTATATTTCAAATGGGATTACATTATTATGAAATATTCAGATTCAAATGACTTCAATATCTAAAAAACGCCAGATTTAAATACTTATTTGGGTTTTATTACTAAGGAATATGTTATAAACTTTAGTAGTATATATAGACAGAAATGTGTCTAATGCAATTGTTTCCAGTAGAATCAACTGTGGCATGCATTACAAACCGAGTTTTAGAACGATCTTGTCTAGAGTCAGTTGAATAGGGTTTTTGGTGAGACCTATTTGAATGATGAGCTTCCTCCTCGTCACAACTGGATTCACTCGAAGTGTGACTAGTAGAAGAATCACTGTTAGTGTTGCCTGTGGCAGTGTCCGTGGAAGTAGTACTGGTTGTAGAGCCACCAGAACTGTAATCGTCAGAGTCAATTGTGTTTCCGGGACAATCCTCTCTAGAGTTGCAAAAATTGTGTTCAGGTGGTGCTATAGAGCTATTGGTTTTGATTCCTTGTGTCATGCCTATGTTCTTTGCCATTTTCAATAAAAATTGTATACAAGTCTCAAGACTAGGTATTGTGTTATCCGGCAGACTCTGATTGAATTCGGAGATTGTTCGACTATCTAGTCAAGCCATAATGAAGTGAATATATAGTACTTCGGCTTTAAAGACAGTGCCCAAATTAATTTGCGATAATTGAGCACGAGTTGTTCTGACCACATTGACAAGTTTATGGAGTCCTCCTTCGGATTGTGACATCAAGGCACGCAATTCGAGTAGAGGTTTGATTGATAATGCGGCTTGTTCTCGTGGTGAGTTGTAGCGTGTTTCCATTCTAGTCCATGCAATAGGCCAGTTACCTTCCGTTATTTGAAGGTCGGAAATATTTTTTATGGATGTGCTATCTTTCAGTGCGTCAATGAGAAGGCGCAATTTATCCACTGCAGCGTAATTTAGTGAAGAGATGACCAATGCTGTGAACTGACCCTTGAACGCGGCCTATTCGTTGTGAAGTCCCGAAAACTTAGGAAGACTAAGTTTTGGTGTTTGCAATTGAGTGACCCAAGTTGCCGACTGGAGCTTATGAGATAGTGTAACAAGTTCAACGCGAACTTTGTTGTATGCGTCATCTAAATCTGTTTGAGTGTTGAGGGCTCTCGTGAGTTAAAGATCTGCATCAACGCTTTGTGTGGCTGGAATGGTTTTGAACAATTTATAGCAATTTGTAATTTGATTAAAGATTTCCGGTCCTATTGTTTTAAATCTTCAATGTAGAGCGCAACGTCAACAGCCGTTAGAAGAGTAGGAGGATCAGCGTAGTGTGCTGTCACCCGTGATAAAATAACCGCAATCCGGGTTTCCAATGCATTGTGGGTGGCTAGGTGAAGTTCTTTAGCCATTGTTATATCCGTCAGTGAAGGAGAAAGCGTAGGTGGAGCCGTAGGGCCTGGTGGTGGCGGCGGCGCTGGCGGGCCTGGAGTGTTGCCGTTTCCTGTACTGTTTTGTTTGTTGTCTGGTGTTGATGGCACGTCGTCTGACGGTTGTCTGTCTTCTTGTCTGTCCGGGTTTGGTTGTTCCGCTTCGTCGTCAGAGTCTGCAGGATCCGAATCTGGGTCGCCTGGATTACCTAAGGTCTGTTGTTGAGTAGTGTTAGTGTTTGTGTGATTGGTTGTGTCGATTATAGTGATGTCGGCAACGTCGATATCTTTTAGAGTGTTTTCGTCGTCTTCGGTATTAGATGACTCAGAGCTGTTACTGTAGTCAGGTAGCTCGGCTAGTGTTAATCTAGACTGATACCCAGAATCCTTTTTTGGTGTGCTGGTTCGTTGTGGTTTTAGTGCTGGGGTATCGTAACTGTAAAACGATGTTTCGGCTGAAGTAGATGGCCGTGAGGATGTGGCTCGCGCTTGAACAGGTGACAAAGTAGAAGAGCCAACTGGTGGGTAAGCTGGTAATGTAAGCGATTTAGAAATTAGCCGTTCACGGAATTCTAGGTACTGATATTTAGCGTCTTCAAGTTGTGCATTAGCGTATTGTTCATTGAATGCTGTGGCTATTTGAAATTCAAATCTATTAAGGAGTTGGTAAGGAGTTACAACAAAGTTAAGGTTGCGTCTCTGATGGACTTCAGAGACGATTTAATGAAATCGTTCAAGATTGCGTTGTCTGCGAGCAGCGGCCTTCTCTTTGGATGCTTGTGACGTTCCTCGACGACTGGAGGAAGAGGTGTTTAGGCTGTCTTCAAAGCCTGGTAACAGTTGTTCGGACTCAGATGTCGGTTGTATCTTACGACCTCTGAGTTTATACTCTAATGGGGCTGGGGCCACTTGAGATGATCGTTCGTGATCCATGGGGTTATTGCTACGTAAAAGCCGTATCTGAGGAGGCGTAGGTTCATCGCCTGATTGCATGATCCATCATGGTAGGGAAAGTGATGGTCACGAAAGTAGTGGGAGGCATAGTGTGAAGGAGAGTGTACGTTAATAGGGTACCGTAACTCCTTATAAGTCGTATTTGTGTACGAACCTGGTTTTCTCCTGATAGTCAAATGGTCCTAGACTGATCAGGAGTAGTGTTAGACAGAGTGTACTGTACGTGACACAGAACAAGCCAGAGTAGTCGAAGCCAGAATGTCAATCCCACGATGTCCACAACCCGTCGACTCGAGGTGAACGGGTAGAATTAGCCTAGTCCAGTTGAAAAAGGTAGTCTGGTACGTAGAGCGTAGTAGAGACGGATGGAAAGATCGCTGAAGCCGTTTTAACGCACAAGCAGTCCTCCACCCCAAAAAGAAAGAGCACGAAGAAACCGAGAACCGGGTAACGAAGGTTCAGACGGGGAGCCAATATAGTTACAGGTGTATTGTAAAATATAGAGATGAGTATGAAAGGAATAAATGGCTTCTGGTGTTCAAGTTAGTTGTAGTTGCAAGTAGTAAGACAGTTGTAAACTGATTCAATGCTAAATAGTTAGTAGTTTATTACGAATTTAAGCAGGGTTTATATACCCATAAAATTACATTAGAATGGTGCATTACAGTGAGTCATAATTATAAAGACATTCTTAATTAGAGTTAACTAAAATGTAGGAAATGCATTACAGTGTGTCATAATTATAAAGACATTCTTAATTAGAGTTAATTAAAATGTAGGAAATGCATTACAGTGACGAATAATAGTGTGACATCATATTGAGATACAGGAAATGAATATACTATATGTCAATTGGCATGCAGATATTAAATTGCACGTACTGATTGGTTATACGGAAATTAATGAGTAGTTGGTTATAATTAGTCAGCATCATAAAATTAATCAGACGGCATGACTAAATGTAATTAGCGTAAGTAATTGCAATTAGTGTGATATAATAATAATAAGTGAGTGTGCAGGAAAGACATAAACATACTCTCACCTGTTGAAGAAATCTTCAAAAATTAGAAAGGAGGCACAAAGGAGACACGTCATTCTTCACCTTCATCGGTTGAGGCCAAGTCAATTTGGTCTAAGATGAGTGGACCCGGAGGGCTAGCCGGCGGTGACAAATGTCTTGGATGACGTTGGCGGGAACGGCCCAAAGAAGGCGGCGAGCCTGTATTAAGTGTGGGCGTTTGGAGCGCTTGGACCAACAAGTTGTATGGCGAGATGGATGGTGGTTGTCGTGGTCGTCGCATCTCGAGTACAAACCGAGTGCAGATATTCTGGAGAACTTCAGCCGCTCGGTTGAGGTCCTGGAATTCTTGGATGCTCAAGATTGGTACGACAGAGTGAACCGCACGTGGGGGCGGCTGGGGCGGAAAGTGCACTGTGGTGTTAGAAATAGGTGGAGTAAACACCGATGACATCGGCGCGTCGTCCGGAAGGAACGACGGCGAGGCCCGGCTGAGGCCCAGGGGCATGGCCCGTTGAACAAACGGCGAGGGCGAGTTGGTGCCCGGAGGATTTGGTTGTCTTGCAGAAGTGTAGCCAACGGAGAGGGATGTTCGGGCTCCATGGGTTCTGGTAGAAGTCGATCTAGAGTGTTTACGGAGGTCCATGGTGATGTTTCAAGTAATACAGATTGTAATATCTGATCGGCCTTATATACACGATTTCACGCCAAAACTAAGCGTCTAAAAATATAGTTAATAATAATAACCCAGATGATCTGGAACTGGCATCGGGTATGATGTGCGGTAAAAAATCAAAGTTTGTAGTATTAATGATCACAATATAGAAAGGTAATTAATCATAGATCTAATTAAAGCTAATCAATAAATTGAAATTGAGTGGCAAGTCTTAATTAACAGGAATAAGGAAGTGCGGTTCAGAGTGTAATGAACTTTACGTAGTAGTTAAGACTACATAGAAGTTATTATTTTATATGTTATTAACGAAATTAAAAATATAGTGTAATGAACAAATGTAGTGGCTGTCAAGTTAACTTAGTATTAGGTGTAGCCATTTTGCATAGTGAAACTTATTGCATAATAATACTTATTGTAGAAATAAAAGTGTAATAGAACTGTCAAAGCATATATATAGTTAGAAAATGTCGGTTGGAGTAGCCACATTTTAAATTAGTTTACGTATGACTAACTTCATGCTACCATATAGGGTGATGGCAGTTATGATAATGAAGGCTAAGGAGGCAGCGCCTCGGGTTATCCAAGAAAACCAACTGAAGCCGGTGAGGGACAAAAGATGAAATCCCGTATCCGTTGTGGGTGGTTCGTAGACAAATGTCATTTGATTATTTTGAATTGCTGCATTGGACAAATAATCTAAATGACCAATTACGTGTAGCTCAATTGTGTTTTTTGAGCATTGTAAGTGACAAATAATATCAATTTCCGGGGTTTCAAATTTGACACGTAATGGGTAGGTAGCCAGTTTGTTGGTGAGATGAATGGGAATGGTAAATCCGGCTTGTTTACACTCCAATATTGCGACGTTAGAAGGCGTGTTGACTTTGGCTTGGATAAATAGTGTCGCGGCTGCAGCACTGTTATAGGCACCTTCAAGTTTAATAAATTCTGCAGTGCAGATTGTTTCTTGTGTTTGTTTTATCAGTTGTAAATTATCAGTAGATATTTGAACTTCTAATAAAGAACTGCTGGATGATTCAAAAATGACGGTATTATTTTTCGGAACTAGAACTCCGTTTTCCAAGTGTAGCGGTAGAGGGTTGATCTGCATGATTTTGTCTGGATCGACAAGGGAAGATATACATTTGACTCCGCTGGAATCAGCGATAGTTTGGATAAGGTTCATATTGGCCATACAATTAGGCGTAATAGAACGTGCGTCTGTGATCGTATTGCAAAAAATTTCCCCCAGTTTATTAAGAGTGGCTTCCCCTCGTGTATTACATGGGGCTAATGAAGTTAAGTTTCCTTTAGTGATTATACATTGGGATAGTAATGGCACGGGAGGTGATGAGATTGAGATTAGTGTAAAATCAATTCCATGGAGTGATGTCGTAATTCCAGCTTTCAACGTGGTTGTATTTTGATATTTTGTGTTACCAAAATGTGATGTAATAGTAATTTCCACAGCGTAAATCCATTCAGGACATGATGATACTTCAAAAATTTCATTAGTCGGGTTGTCTAGATAGACACGTATGAAATGATAGTCGCGAGTCCATGGATACCAACAGTGCAGGCTTCCCCAAATGTTGAAAAGCGGGGGTAACATCATAGAAAATCCAAAAATCCAGATAGAGATGATCATAAGTAAAACGTTCAGTCTTGTATAGATGGAACTGTACATCTCAGGGTGGACAATCCGTATATACCGATTAATAGTTATGGATGTCATGATGAGAAGCGCGGCAGCTGTAGTACTGTAGTGTATAAACGGGTATACTTGACACATTGTTGAGTCATGAATGAAGTTAAGAATTAAATATTTGAAGGCATTGACTGGTATATAGAAGACACTGGTGATCAAGTCAGAAATGTGTAGTGATACGATGAACCAAGTAGTGTATTTGGCCATTAGTGTTTTAAAAAAAATAAAAACTTTTTTTTAAAAATGTGGTTTTTTGAAAATTCGCGCGCGACTGATTTCGAACAAATTGACCTTTGTTCGCATATGGGGGTGAAAGCCCATATAATTCTGAGTATTATGAACCTAGATTTACACTTGTATGTTAAAATACTCCATTTAAAATGAAAAACACATGTTTCCCCATTTACTCCATGCTAAGCACTTGAAAATTAAATTATTTGGCGTGGAAACGGTTTGTTCGATTGTTCCCAAAATTTGCAATGCAGTACATATATGCATAGGTACTTGTCCAAAAAATTATTAAGAAGTTTGGTGCACTTTCAATATTTTGCCCAATCCACCTACCCTGCCGCATTGTATAAGGATATTTCTTATGTGAACCGATGTTAAAGCTTTAGGTATTTACGGAATACACTGCACAGCCGTATCCGGACATTTTCCCTTTGAACTTTTTCCTCCTAAATCGTACAGAGGACATTTTCCTTCCAGTACCAAAATCTCAAACAAATGAGCGAGTAAAGTATTCGTAAATATTCTCAAAAATTCTGCAAAAATCATGAGCTGAAGCATAGCTGGGCGCACTCAATGAGTGGAGAGGTGCACTCCGCTCTAAAACTGCACTCCGCTCCGCTCCACTCGAAGAGCGGAGTGCGAGTGCAAGGAATTTAGATTGCACTCATTGGAGCGGAGCGGAGTGCACCTTGACTGCACTCAGAGTGCAACGATTTTTAAACTTCGCGCCACACCAAGGATGTATTTTTGTATGTGAATGTCGCAAAAGAGTTGCACTCACAGAGTGGAGTGCAGACAATATTGCACTCATAACGAGCCATTAGCTTGAGTGGAGTTCGAGTGCAAAAATATTTAGTTGCACTCAAGCGAGCGGAGTTTGAGTGCACAAGATTTGACCTGCACTCGTGCGAGTGGAGTGCGAGTGCAAATCAAATGCCCAGCTATGAGCTGAAGAACGTGAATCTATTGTTGAACGTTGAACCATAAAGCTTTGAAAGTGAATACTCTGAATATAAATATACTGAATCTGTTCTCTATTAGCTCCAAAAGCAAATGGACGAACGACGAACTATGGTTATCCCTGTCCTTGCTTTTCAAAATTCCAAATGGTTTAAGGCGCGAATGACTTTCAGGTAATGAAAAGGTTCACATCAAAGTCTATGTTTTAGTGCATCGAGCGACACTTTAAGGATTCTATGAAGTCGAAGTTGTTTGGTGGTGCAGTAAGCTTATTGCGCAAATACAAAACAGTCAAACCTTTATGGGCAGACAATAAACGCATTTCCCCACAAATCTGTAAACGAACACTAGCTTATTTGGTTTGCTATTTTGGTACTGATGACTGAAAGAAAAATTTCGTCTGTACGATTTGGGAGGAAAGTGTCCTGACAGGAAAATGTCCAGGGGGAAATGTCTTACACCACTGCATCGCCTTTTCTTTGGACTTCCCGCATTTCGTAGAGCTCGAGCTCAGCCATTTGAAAGCACAAGTTGGAACCAATTGTTGCGTGCATCAATTCAGCGTAGCAGTCCAAGTGTCCAAAGTATTTTGTTATTAGGAGGCAAGCTCCAGTTCCTAAGACGGTGGCGTCTTCAGCCGCCTGTTTTTCATTCCCTGGGAGCATGTGCCAAGCCGGAGCATTGTTTCTTTTGTTAGACGAGTCAACAATATCATCCATAATGCAGCCTTGTCTGAGAATCTGTGCTAGTTAATGCAAACAAAAACGTTTTAAAATTATTTCCCGTTGCATTTACGCTATTTTATTGACTGAAAGACAATATAGTATTCCCTACTGAGCCAAGTCATAACGAACTCCCAGCTTTGGCATAATTTGGCATAACGAACGTCTTTACAACTTCAATGCACTCATTCTTCCCTTACCACTCCAATGCATTGATGTACATACGACATGCTGGTTCTAGGCAGTTTAACATTCTCCAGCCTCTAACGCATACCAGCTAGCGTAGTGGTCTACGCATTGAGATGATCCTCATATGACCGGTGTTCGAGTCTGGGTGGAGGGATTATATTTTGGAATTCTTTTTACAATCAAGCGTTTTCATTTTTTTTTGATGTCATATTTTAATGTTATAAAATTATTTTCAATCCGCAATCTCTGCTACAATACCCTATACTTTACTCCGTTTTGAAATAAATATTGTAGGTACTTAGGGATCGTCCATATTTGATGTCATTGATAGGGTCAGTGGTTGAAGTCGAGTACTGATGACATTCCATGTTAAAAATAGTTGTTTAAGAAATGAATGGCAGCGAGGATCCATAAATTTTAGGGTTTTGTGATGACATTAATTACAGATAACCCATTACACCACGACACACAAATTAATGTTTCTTATGTTGGTTGTTTCGAACATGCACGAGATACTTTGAATTTGGCTTACGGGTGCCGAAGCCGCCATTGAGGTTCAGTGTTGCTTATGGTACCAAATTTAAACTCGATTTTGTGCACTTTCAAACTGCTTTTTGTTTTTGTGCTCTATGGTTTAAATACCTGCACATTTTAGACCAATTCAAATTCAAGTAACACTTGGCGTATCGTTGCAGATTAACATATAACAAAATAATCTTATACTAGGTGTGTGTGTGTGTGTTTGCTTCTGAAATATGTTAAATTGTGATTCTCGAGTGCAAGATGAGTGTAACGAATGTATTTTCGACTTTTGAGTATTAAATCCATTTCGTTCAAAAATAATGTGGATTACATTGCGTCTCAGTTTTTTCAAAATGACGTAGTAGTAATGAACGTTAATGTCATCAGTTATCGTGTTCATTTTTAATTTGAAAATCTGTAACATTGTACCTACTATAAATTCCCCTTTTATGCACTTAATACTGGCTAGTTCATTCTCTATGTACCCTCAAATTACCTTAACGATAGACTGCAAATTCGAAGGCATATCGAATTGTGTGAAATAACTTCGATAATTGTTGAAATCAAGAAAATGCTGGAAATGTCATCCCAGTGTCTCATGATGTCATCATGTTTGTTATTCATTAAAAATGCATTAAAATTTTAGACATTTTAATATGAAAATTTAAAATACTTACATTAATTCTCGAGTTAAGTGCTACGTAACTCCTTGAATGCTTTCTTTATCAAGAGCATCTGAGATGCATATTATGTGTAAGTAGCATTTGAATGGACATTCAATGATTCAATCATCTGGAGTCCGAGTACCAAAAAAATAAATAACTCCACTCACTCCTCACTCTCCCTCATGCATTGAAAACAAAATCACACATTACAGGGTGATCTGCAAATGACGTCAACCAAATTATAACAATGTTGCCCCACCACTATTTTAACGTTTTAACATTGAGTAAGCGACTATTCTAAAATGGAATGTCATCATCCAACAGTACGGACCTGGATAGACGAGATAGCCCTAAATTAGATATCATTCACGAACGATTATTAAGGGGTTGTCCATACAAGATGTAATTATCTCAGTGGGTAGATCCCACAAAAACCTTCACCGCGTTTATAAGCTTGCATTCAGTGTTACTAATTACATCATTTATGGATGATCACAAGGGTTGCAAATGTTGTCCTGTATATGACATTGCGTTAAAAAAGTTTTAAACGATGTCTTTAACAAATTGGTAACAAAGTGCCTAATACGTTGTACGGGTTGTTCACAGGAAACATTTTAGGGTTGCTTAGTAATGCTCGTCTATTGTCGCGTTTTCACCTTAACTGTGAAACACATAAATAACTCGACAAGGGAAGCCTTGTAATAAATTATTGACTGAAAGAAAGCATTCCTTAGACGTCACGCATAATTCGTACCTGCGAAGCTAAAATAACAAACGCTCACACGGGCTAAATAAATTGTCCCCTCGAAGGCAAAAAATAACCTTAACTACAAAATGCACCACTTGCCTACTACAAGGCCAAAAATAACCTTTCTTAACAACAGTGTATAATTTGTACCCGCGTCGCTAAAATAACCAACGCTGACACGGACTGAATAAATTGTCCCCTCGAAGGCAAAAAATAACTTAACATCAAAATGCACCACTTGTCCACTACAAGGCCAAAAATAACCTTTCTTAACAACACGGTGTATACGCCCCTTCACCATCAACTCCTAAACTAGCAGCTGGTATAGTCTTAAAATTTTTAATAAATTTTTTACAAGCAGGATTTGTCATTAAGTCATACCAACAGTCATAAATTCATTAACAACCATTAATGCATCACAATTGTGAATTTATGACTGATGGTATGACTTAATGACAAATCCTGCTTGTAAAAAATTTATTAAAAATTTTAAGACTATACCAGCTGCTAGTTTAGGAGTTGATGGTGAAGGGGCGTATACACCGTGTTGTTAAGAAAGGTTATTTTTGGCCTTGTAGTGGACAAGTGGTGCATTTTGATGTTAAGTTATTTTTTGCCTTCGAGGGGACAATTTATTCAGTCCGTGTCAGCGTTGGTTATTTTAGCGACGCGGGTACAAATTATACACTGTTGTTAAGAAAGGTTATTTTTGGCCTTGTAGTAGACAAGTGGTGCATTTTGTAGTTAAGGTTATTTTTTGCCTTCGAGGGGACAATTTATTCAGCCCGTGTGAGCGTTGGTTATTTTAGCTTCGCAGGTACGAATTATGCGTGACGTCTAAGGAATGCTTTCTTTCAGTCAATAATTTATTACAAGGCTTCCCTTGTCGAGTTATTATCACGTATAAACCGTACCAGATTAGTGGATAATGAATGTGCTGGATTTCAGTTTCGCCCTGCCGTCACCGTATCGGATTAATTTATTTAATGAATTTCTATTTTCGTTTAATTAACATAGTTATTAAACATATGTACCGTATATCCTATAATAGTGCGCGGGTCTGTAATAGTAGGCGGGTCTGAGAGGCCTCAGTTTGAATAGTACGCGGGTCTGTAATAGTACGCGGGTCTGTTTTTATGTGCTTTTTATTGCTTTTAGATTAATTAGTTTTACACCGCTATTGTATGGGTCTATGTCAAAATGCACTGATTTCAATTTGCAAGCATAGGTAATGTACTTCCTAGTTAGGTATGTTGTTTTAAAATTGTCTGTATAACGTATTACAATAAAAACAATAATGCTAGGAACTTTGTGTAAGTAAATATTGCATTATATAAAAAAATTTTCAATTTATAAAATTTGTTCCCTAATAATTAAAATTTTGAAAAATATTTATAAATAATAAATTTATACATTTTAAAAATTATATTTTGAAACAATTAGCTATTTTAACACACGTGTAGCTTAAATATTTAAAACTTTAGCACAAATAGTTTGAAGCCATTGTGCAATTTCCTAAAATCATTCAGCTAGAAATTTTTTATTTAAATTAGCCAATTTTGTTATAAAATCTAGTCGTAAATAAAATATCCGTTTTGATAAACTTGTTGTTTGCAAGGTGGTGGCTGGATAAAATAATTTTCATAAACTGGGAATTTCTACATTTTATTTAGTACGCGGGTCTGTAATAGTACGCGGGTCTGAGAGGTCCAAATTTGGATAGTACGCGGGGCGTACTATTATAGGATATACGGTATCCTGTTTTTCCTGTTTCCTCCCACCCAGCAGCTCACTGCCAAATAGCAATCAGTAAATTATAGTTGCAATTTACAAACGAAAGCAGCAATGTGGAATGATAACTCGCAGACTTGTCTTCACTTGACGACCCTGAAGCTGATTACAGATACTTAAAAGACCGCTATCAATCAACAATGAACTTACTAACTTTAGTGGCAAAGTCTACTGAGTGTACTAAAGTACGTTCACTGACTAAAATTGGAAAATCTAAATCTTTCCGATTAATAGAAAACTGTCCGTTGTCTATGCAGTCAGAAATTATAATTGATTTAATGGGGTCGTCCAAAAATGACGTCCCTCAAATTATCATTATTTTATTGGGATCGCCCATAAATGATGTCCACTAAATTACTATTTTTTTGTTGGAAGACGTCTCCCACATTAACGCTTTTTTAGGATCCACATGCACCCGTGCACATTTTATAAACGATAATTTTCTATATTGCTTTTCATGTTGTATGGGCTGCTCCCAAATCGAAAAAATGAATAAATTATATTTATTATATTGCTTTTCATAAATGGCCGTCTAGACTGACACTGACCATACTAAAAATGTCTTTAGTGTTCAAATAGTTAACAAAAAGTAGTTACTAATTTTCATGTCGTTTTTTATACCTTTCACTTCGTATTATTTTGATATAATTACAGTGTCGCAAATTTTGACCTTGAATAGTATCAAAACTATTGATGCACATATCACCATATATTTACACAATGTAGCTCAAAGTTCTGCAAATACAAAAAATATGTTTAGTGTTGTAAAACTAATATGCACTGCTGAAAATAAATATTTACTTTGAAAGTATTCAAAAACAGTTTGCGAAAGTATTCGGACAAGGAAAGTAATAAATAGTTTATTACGAAATGTTTTGCTAAAAAAATACAAATTTAAATAAAAACAATATTATAACTTGAGCCAGTACGTTCTCAGACCTTTCTATGCTTTAATCACTGCTGCTGCTAACCGCCTTGGCATTGATTTTATTAACATACCAGTGACAGGTAGATCAATTACGTCTCCAACTTACTTTATCTACTGTTTGCAATGCCATTAATGGATTTAAAATACTTCGAACTATCAAGAATTAACCCAAACGATTTTTTTGAACTGAAAAATTGGC